>CM071937.1:22642315-23199815 GCA_016081115.2 Rehmannia glutinosa | reverse complement strand
ATTTGTAATTTCGAAAGATAATTGCAGTTTTTTCTAATTAGGCTAGAGGATAGTTTTTGTAATTATTCCTTTGCAAAATTGGAGAAAAAAATGGGACTTGGCTTACTCTTTAGGTTTGGTCTATGACCATAATGCACATTGATAGATTTGATAACTGATTGCAAGGGAAGACTTTCCAATTCAATATCATCCGTTGATTTAGTGTCTTCAATTTGATCTGCTTCCTTTGCATTCTGTTTCTTGTTCCACAGGAACACACCACTAGCTGCTATGACTATGGATAAGCATATGAGCAACATGTTCATTAAACCTTTCTTGGTGTAGGAATAAAGCTTATTCGTGTTTTTATCGACAGGGTAAACGACGTATTGAGTGAAAAGTCCTAAGAGCACGAGAAACACGACGAAAGATGATGCGATTATTGTACACAACCAGAGCCAAGAATTGGGGCCTAATGTTGGAAATATAGGTAAATCAGATGAATTTGGCTTGAAATTTATGGTTTGAATGGGTTTTAATTTGTTTTTCGGAGGCTCATTTTCTCTTGTCACATAGGCCTCAATTTGTAAGTCCAAGTTGCAAGAATTTGAGTGAGAAATTGGGAGTATGAGGTCTAACATGGAGAGGTTTGAGGAGTTTTTGAATACACTAATGAGCATGATTTTGGGAGTCTTGCATTTTTGAGTTGAGCTTATAAAGGTAAGTTCTCTTATGATGGAAATGAAAGGCGTTATTCCACTTCCTCCACTAATCATCACGAGCATATCATGCCTGTAAATAAGAGTATCAGATCATTTTTGTGTCATTATATAGTTTGTATGTGTGCATTAGAAATGTAATAATTGTTACGGATAATTACAAAAACTACCACCGAGGTTTGAGCTAATAACAAAAACAACACTTGATGTTTTTGTAAATTTACAAAAATTCCCGAGTTTTAATTTTGTATTACACTTTACCTCTTCATAAGCAAAAACATTTTAAACACTCTTTTTACATTTGTGAAAACTATAGTTGTATTAAGACATACTCAAACCTCGTCTTTTTTTGGTAATTTTGAAACTTTTCTGGACTTCTTTGTAATTACCCAAAATTCAGGGGTAGTTTTTGTAAATATCCTGGTACTATTATGCAGACCGTATGGATAATTACAAAAACTACCCTTCAGGTTTGGTCTAATTATAAAAAGAAAATAGTAAATTTTAAAAATTACAAATACTCTGTTTAAACAAACACCATTTGTAATTTTTTTAACAAATACCCCCGATGAGGGTGCAATTTATAATATAAAAACAAGCATCAAGGGTTATTTGTAATTTTGAAAACATAACTTTTTTTTTTTGTAATTAGACTAAACCTCGAAAGATATTTTTTTGTAATTAACTGTATACGTAACGAACCTGAGGAAATTTGTCGTGGCTGGACCGTATGGTCCTTCGACTGATACTTGAAGACGATCGATGGAGGACGGAGATGAGATCACGTCGTAAAGCTTCTTACTCCAACTGCCCTCACATTTTATTATCACACTTAGCCTCTCTGCTTCTAAGCTACTGTTTGAAGTTATAGTGAAGGGATGCCATTGCAGCTTGGAAATGAGGGGCACATTTATAAATATGGTACTTGTTGGATTGTAATTTAGACCTGCCAGATTGAACTTTCAAGTTCAAGTTAATGCCATTAAAAACCATGAGTTTTTACAACATGGATATAGTAAGTGCATTTGTTCTACCCTTTTTCAATTGCATAAATACCACTCATTGTTTGGGATAATTACAACAACTATACCCCTTGGAGGCATTACAATTTACAAATACTCCATTGAAACTTGTATTTATTCTACAAATTATCCCCTCAATAAGGTGCAATTGGTAAAAAAAACATACGTCAGTGGTATTTATAATTTGAAAGATAATTGAGTTTTTTCGTAAATAGGCCTAGTTTTTATTTTCAAGTACTATTGTCGAACGTTGGAGTGAAAATACACCTGGATATATATACCTCGACTCTTGGTGAAGTTGAGCTCAATAGTTTCGCATGGTAGAATTCGCACAGAAACTAAACGGACCTTTTGTCTAGACTGTAAGAACCTCAAGTATCGATCGATCACAAAGAGATAGAAACCGGGGAGCATAATGCAGGCAAAACCGATGCCGGTATGCAATATAAAGAAGATGATGAAGAGAATGTAGAGATAGTGAGTGTAGAGAAAGAGCTCAAACATTTTCCTTCTTATGTTAGGGTAAGTTGTCACCCACAAGCCCAATCCACATACCAAAGATATCTCTCCTGCTATATTTGATACATAATGGTCATCCCATTTCAGCATCTGCACAAATTGATCATACATGAAATAATTAAGAAAAAATAACAATAGTTTAAGATTTGTTTTAGGAAAGTTTTGCAATGATGTATTAAGTATTGTTGTATTTTTACAATCTATCATTTATTTACCTATTTTTATTCTTAAATTGTTTTATTTGGTTGAATATCTTGTTACTATAGTTTGTATTGTTGATTTGTTGTCCTATAGGTTATATTGTTGTCCTACATAAGTTGATACATATTCAAGAATTTCACTACTTGGTTTTTTTTTTTTTTTTTTTTTTTTTTTTTTGAGGGAACACTACTTGGTTTTGGGTCGTATATGAATTGATGAATTTAACAATTTCATTGGTTTGGTCTAAAAGTGGAAAGAAAATGTAAACTTACTTTAATTAGCCCATTGGGAAATGGATCATAGTCATAGAGATTGAAATGGGCCTTAGCCCAAAATGAGTTCAAACTTAACACAGAACCAACCAAAATTTGCTTGGTCTTCTATATGCCCACATAATTTAGAGTTTAATTGCAAATTTGCCCCTAAAAAATGGGCAAAAATACATTATTAGTCTTGTATAGGGGTACCATTTATAATCCTGTAAAAGTCGCAAATTGCATAAAAACCCTATAATTACAAACTAATCTCGGATTTATTCCTAATTTAGCTAGCAATTGAAAAAGTCACCTAATAAACCCATGCGACTCTCAAGTAACCTTATTTTCGGTAAACAGCTTTAAAGATATTATGTTGAAAATGTAAAGAGTTGTATGTATATGTCAATATGAAGAATATAAAACACTATGCATATTAAAACTTGGTTTCAATATAAAGGAAATGAAAGGAATTTAAGAAGGTGATGTAATGATTATGTCCCCATGACATAAGCATTGTTTGTTATCACTTCATTTAATTTTATTTTATTTTTTGAAAAAAAACTTATTTTCACAATTTTTTAACATCCAAAGTTTGATTTCACTATCATCTTTAGACTCAAGTCACATTCCACATGGATATAATTGAAGCACCAAGTAATTATGGTTCATACAAAATCTTTGGAAAAGGGCTTCGTGATCCTTTCTTGAATTTTCATGGCCACTTTTTTCATGGTCCCAATTTTTCAAGTATTGTAGCAAAAAAGATTAATGGCAACGACAAAAGGGTTCATTCAAAGCACCTTTAGTCACAATACCAACTACCAAACATGGGGAGAAGACAATATTTGCAGCATTTTGTGTTTGCCAATCCTTGTCTCAGATTCTCATGGTGGGCTCATAACTAAAGATGAAAATTGTATGCTCCAATTACTTTATAAAGTAGTGGGGTGCCTTATATTTTTTTTTTGGAGGGGGTGTGTTATGGGTGAGTGTAGGTGGGTATCTCATCTGAATTATAAATAAACAGATTTGCAACCTAAACTATTTGTTTTTACATTGCACTATGCAGATTTTTCACTTTACAACATCCGGTCAGCCAGAGTTGGAATATTGCGGGAATATTCCAGGACACGTGGGCGAATATTCCAATTCCAACTAGCCGAAGATTGTAAAGTGAAAAAGCCACAAAGTTTAGGTTGTTAGTTGTAAAAACAAATAATTTAGGTAGTAAATTGTAAAAATTGTCAAAATTCAGGTTGTAAAAACATATTTTCCCTAGAATAATGTCTATAACGACTACAAGAGTAAAGATGAGAGTTCCAAAAAATCTAATAGAACATAAGAACAAGAGTTCAAGTGGGGTGCTACTTCAATAGAAGATTTAAGTAGCCATGGATTAAGGTTTTAATTTTGAAGTCTACAAGTAGACTCAAACAATTGCCCAATGTAAACGCTCGAGAATTTGAAATTCTTTCCTTAAAGAGCAATAGAGCATACACAAACAAGCTCAATGAATTTATTGTTAACATGAATTATTATTGAAATGGACTTTTAAATTTTATTGTTAACATGAATTATTTTTGTAATGGACTTTTAAATTTAAAAGTCCATTTCAATAATAATTCATGTTTGGTGGTTAATTTAGAATGGACTTTTGGATAAAATACTTCTCCAAAAAGTCCATTATAGATGAGTGAGAATTGGACTATTGGAGGCTTTTGAAAAGTTCATTCTAGAGAAGTCCATTTTCCATAAACGCTCCCAAACAAGCACTTAATTTCAAATCCATTGTAAAGTAGCCCGCTAATAAGTTGTCATTTACAAATCTCTTTCTCTCTTGATTAAATCATTAAGCTCCCATATTATTTGTGAACAAAGTTTTAACGTTGACCAAATACTGATGCGGCTTTAGTGAAGACCACTTAACCTATTAGAAGAGGCTTTTGACTTTTACTTCTTAAGCTATTCTTCCACCTTAAATCAAGCTATTCGTCCAACTTCTTTAAGCTATTTTTCTTTAAGCTATCTTGCTTTCAAAGTTCCCACTCATTTTTTTGCCCTTCACCGGCCTAATAAATCAATCAAGTTCTAGATTTTGCTTGACTAACAACATTCTATATTATATGTCACAAATATTTAATGAACAAAGTCAATAGTTTTTTCCATTCTTCACATTATCAAGAGTGTGCATTACTTCTGATAAATGATAGTTTCTTGAAAAAAAAGGGATAATTACCGAGAAAAAAAAAACGGACGTTTGGGCAAAATTACAAAAAAAAAAAAAAAAAAAACTCAGAGATATTTAAAATTACAAAAAGCCCCATTCAGATTTGATTACGTCTGAAATTGAAGAGGGTAACTTTAATATTTCTATAAATATCAAGGGTTATGAAGGTGAAAAATGTAAGACAAAAACCTCCAAGGTTTTTTTTAAAAACCACTTTTTTTTTTTTTTTTTTGTGTAATTACTCCAAACCTCAATGATAATTTTTGTAATTATTCCAAAAAAATGAAAAATTGATTTACCTCTGATAATCTGTTAGTGATTGTCCAGTAGACAATGTAAAGAAATCCATGAGCAGTAAAGAGGGCCATGGTAATATTGCCAAGCCAAATATGGTACTTAATGCTGGCCTCTGATGTTAGCCCCAGCATGGGCAATATGGATGATCCTCTTGTCACTGGATAGAAGAGAAATGTTAAACACAAATTCCCTGTTACCCCTGTCACTATAGCCACTCTATCCAACTTGGTTTGCCACCTGCCAAAAACCAAGAATTACAAGAAGTTCGTAGAAAGTGCTTTGTTATAATAGCATAAAGTAGTTGAAAATCAAAAGTGTTTACAAATATACGCTAAAAGTTGAATAAGTTTAAAAGATAGGGTTTGGCAAATAAATTTGTAAAAGTATTTTATTTGTGCATTAAAGTAGTCTGCTTTTAGATTTTGATTAAATTATGCAGATCTAGTTCAACTCATTTAATTTGAAAACACTAAAACCTATTCTTTTTCAGTGAAAAAGCTAATTACAATCACTTTTGCAACATGGCAAAATCATGTGTGTCTTTAAGACACATAAGATTCAATGTGTGAGTATCCAACGCAAATGGGATTTAGTTTTTAGACATCATTTTGTTGATTTTCTTGAAAATAAAAGAAAATACAATCATTTATATAGCTTGTAAAGGGAATTCTTACATTTTTTCACCTCTTGCCATTGAGAGTACTGAAACTTGCTTAAACCAGTGGCGCACATAATATGCAAAATACCAAACACACAGAGCAATGAAGCAGGTAAATAGTGTTAGCTCTGTTACGGTAACAATCCCGAGCCCCTTAACGATCATCGGCCTCTTCAAGAACCTTAATTTTGTATCCCTTTTGCTGCTGTTACCAAAACATGCATTCAAAGCATTAGAAAATAGAAATGATGCACAAAAAACAAAAACAAAATTAGGTAAGTGCCAAATAATTCAAACCTTGTTGTGACACTAGTCTTTATATTTCCCAAATGCAGATATATACATCCCAAAACAGCAATGAACAAAATGGGAAAAGTGAAATTCAGCATTATTGGACCTGTAATGTTGAAATTTCATGCCTAATCAAAATCAGTCATTTTATAGCAAGTTAAAGAAATAAAATAAAGGTTTAGTGTTACCTTGTATTCCAAAGAAGGTTGAATTTTTTTTTTTTTTTTTTTTTTTTTTTTTTTGATGACCTTGCCGCTCTTTCTTCGAGTGCACTTTGGACGGATAAACCCTCGGGCTGGACGCAGCCGCAAACTACGCCAAAGGTAAACCACAGCAGCAGTTCTGCGTGACGCATGCTCAACCAAGAAAGTGTTGGTAGGGGGAATCGAACTCGTGACCTTTCAGTCCCGCGCTCACCTACTCCACCAACTTGGCTACCCTTGCGGGTAAAGAAGGTTGAATTTGTATGAGCCAGAATATGGAGCAACCAGTTATTGTAATATGTATCAGTTGGCATAATTATCCACATCATAATATTGCCAAGAAAAACCAACAAGGCCAACAACAGAATTGCTCCTCTGATAGCAGTGATTATTCCAGAGGAAGCCATTGTTGTGTTCTTAATTTTCTTTGTCAACCTGTGCTATTTGGAGTACAAAGTGAAAGCTTCTTTTTGTGGAAGAAAATGTGGTGTGAGACTCAAGTATGAGAAAGTTTTCTGTGTGTGTATATATATATATATATATGTGTGTGCGCACATGTGAAACTGTTGATGACTTGAAAAAAATTATTGCAAACAAGACAAAATTGCAAAATCGGTCTAGGGCGGTAGAAAAAAGATCCTCACGTTTTACAAAAAGGCTTGTAATTATAGAAAACTCTCAGGTACTGCAGAATATACAATTTGCAAAATAGTCATGTAACTATATGAAAATCTCAAGTTTGGTATTAATTTCACCTCATTTCAATCACATTAGTGGTATAGTTCCCGACATATGGTGTCAAAATTGAGAATTTCATATAGTTACGTTACTATTTTGCAAATCGTGCATTTTGCTATGACCAAAACATAGATGTTTATATAGTTATAAGACTTTTTTGCAAAATACGATTTTTACAGGACGTTTTTGCTACCATCCAATAATTAGAGGACTGATTTTGCAATTTTATCAGCAAACCACTAATGGACAAAGTGACATGCTATCTGCCTTCAATCTTCCTATGTGCATATACTTCTTTATATTAACTATTTTTTCTTCCATTTAAAAAAAAAAAACTATTTTTCCTTCCAAATTTTTATTTTTTATTTTACTAAGTGTTAGAAATTCATTACCTAGTATATGAACAGAGTTTGAGCAGAAGACTCATTCATGATTGACCACTAAATTACAGCCCAGATGAGCCACTCTATCCAATGTCCTGGTTCATTGCTATAAAAGTTACACTAACTAGCTTGAAGACTAAACAAGTAAATCAAAAAAAATTATATTGCCTTTATTTTCTAAATTAGCTGCCATAGATTGGTTGAAGAAAGTTCCAGAAAGCTAAAAGAAGATGATTTTGAGCCTATTTTAGTATTAAGAAGAAAGAGTAGAAAATTATTGGAGAATTAAAAGGGGAATAAAGCCAAATAATGACCATGCTAACAAAGCCAAATTATTGAAGATGATTTGGCTGATGTTTTATGCACAACTCTTGCCTACTCAATTTTAAGGGGAAACAAAAAATATTCTTTTTGCCAAAATTCCAAGTAAAGTTGCTAGAATTTATTCCTGAAACTTAAGGGTTATTTATAAAAACCACCTCTAAAGTTTAGTTCTATTTATTTAAATGCCCCAGTTATCTTTCAAAATTACAAATACCTCCTTAATAATTGTTTCTTTTTACAAAATGCACCCTCAAATAAATACCCCCTTCTTGTAAAAAAAAGTAACTGTTACGAGAGTATTTGTAATTTTAAAAGATAACTGGAGTTTTGTTATTCATTAGGCTAAACCTCATGGTAGTTTTTATAATTATTCCTTGTTTAAAGGCACATTTTGAGGGGACAACACTGGTATATAAAAAGTGGACTCACTGGAAATTTGTAGAATCACCTGGACAACTCCAATAATGATTGCATAATTTTGCTGTTAAGAAAAGTTTTGTGAGCACATTACAAGGATTTGGGCTAAAGAATACATGTATATGTGTCAAAAAAGGGCCCTGTTTCAATGAGCCAAAATCTTCAGTTTGGTATACTGACTAATCTTGTTTCTCATGTTCTTGGGAGTTGATATCAAGTTTCACTTATGAGACATGTGTCTCCAACATGCACAAGTTCCACCAATTGACCATTTCATCATGCTGATGTATGTCTCAGTCAGCAAAAAGATTGGTAGCCTCAAAGTGAAGAATTTTATGATTAGGTTAATTATTAAAATTAAGTATGATTAAAAAATAATTCAACTACTTTTTAAAATTGTAAATAGACCTTGATATTAATTTCTATTTTACTAATTGTACCCTCAGCAGGGAGTGTTTGTTAAGCCAACACACACTTCAAAGGGCTGTTTCTTTTGTAATTTTGCAAGATAACAACTATAATTATATGTTTTTGTAATTAAACTAAACTTTAAGGGTAATATATATATATATATATATATATATATTGATTTACTTGTTTCTTTTGGGGGTTGGGGGAGGGCTAAGTAAAACTGAAAGGCTTGAAATGAAACTTGTCATTTTCTTTTGAACTTGGCAACAAAATTGAAAGAAAAAAAAAAGGAAGTTGAACAGGAAAAAAAAGGTACACTTTTATAAATTAAACAGAACCAGATTATTTCATAGTCGACGATAATATTTTCATCAACTGATATATTTTCCATGTATAGAAAAATGATAAAAGATCACCAACTGAAGCTGATGGACTCAAAATGCAGATTAGCAGCCAAACCAGATGAACATATCTTCGCAACTTCATGTCTCAATTTCTTCGGCCCACAAACAAGAACTCCAACGCTCGATTCCTTGCGTTCGAACAGAAACCCTGAATCCAAACAAACAAATTTCAAAGAATTGTTAGCTTAAAATTCAAGCACCACAAAAATCTGATCTGATCATAATCCATATTCAGTAACTTACTTTTAAGATCTGGCCTTTCCCCATAATGCACGTTAACTGTTTGTGAAAATGCCTGTTGAGGTAAACTCTCCAATTCTCTATCTGCATTGTAATACCATGAATTTGGTGAGCCCACAGGAGTTGCCCCTTCCATATTCTGAATCTGATTAACTTCCCTTGCATTTGAATTCTTGTTCCAAAGGAAACCTATTGTTGCTGTAACAACAATGCCAATGCATATGAACAGTATGTGGAGCACAGCTCTTGATGAAGATGAGTATATCTTGTTCGTGTTATGATCGATGGGGTAAATGTAGTATCGTGTCAAAATGCCGATGAAAATAAGGTAGATGATGAAGGAAGATGAGATTATGGCACAAAGCCAGCTGTTTGGGCCTAGAATTGGAGTTAAGGGTGCATCAGATGGATTAGGCTTGAACCATACGGTCCGAATGGTTTTCGACTCTTGTGTTGTGGGTTGTTTTTCTCTTGTTACGTAGGCCTCGATTTGTAATCCCAAGTTGGCTGATTCTGATGGGGCACCAGAAATGGGGAGGATTAGGTCTAGCATGGTTAAGTCTGTAGAGTTCTTGAATGAACTGATTAGAAGAATTTGTGGCGTTTTGTGTTTTAATGTCGTCGTCGCGTGGATTAGCTCTCGGATGATGGAGATAAATGGGGTTACGCCACTGCCTCCGCTGACCATCACCAACAGATCGTGCCTATAGAAACAGGATTTGTTAGTGCTGTGTGGATTCTGGTCGAGATCAAGTTGTTAAATCCTCGAATTAACTTTGTTGAAGAATGAAATGAAGTTCGGAGGTGGTCAAATCGGCGATTCCACCTCCACACTGTACTCATTTAAAAAAAAGCTCAATTGTCTTTTGAAATTACAATAACCCCTTGAGATATGTTTTGTTTTACAAATCACACAACTGATGTGGGTAATTTGTATAACAAATACAAACCTCAAGCGAGTATTTGTAATACATCAAAGGTATATTTGTAATTTCAGAAGAAAATTGGACTTTTTTGTTACTAAGCTAAACTTCATGGGTATTTTGTCATTATTGCTAGACTTTTTATTCAGGGTTTTTTGTTTGTGTTTTTTACAGACACGAAATCTGTGTTATAGCTTGACTGTCTATTGTGTACCTTAGAAAATCAGTCGAAGCAGGTCCGTAAGGCCCTTCTATAGAAACCTCAAGACGATCAACCGAAACAGGCGATGCAAGCAACTGATAGAGCTTCTTAGACCATGTTCCTTCCCCTTTGATAATCACACTTATCTTATCAGACTCCAAATTACAACTGGAACTGATGGTAAAAGGATGCCATTGCAGCTTAGAAATGCTTGGCACATTCATGAACATGATGCTCGTTGGAGTATAGCTTAAACCTGACAAGATCATAAATATACCCTTTATATGTTTATATAACCCTATACATTATGGATGTTTTTGTGGAACTTCTTTGGGTTTTTATGTAAATACCCCAAACTCAGGGGTAGTTTTGTAATTATCCCTTTTTTTGTATATAACCCTATACATTATGGATGGATGGTTTACCTTTGGCTTTTGAGAAGTTGAGCTCAAGAGTTTGACAGGGCAGAACCCTGGCAGACGTTAGACGAACGGCTCGTCTGGATTGTAAGAATCGGAGGTAACGGTCGATCATGAAGAGGAAGAAACCAGGGAGCATAATGCAGGTGTAGCTGATGCCAACATGGAGAACAAAGAAGAAAACAAATAGAATGTAGAGGTGATGAGTGTAGAAGAACAACTCAAACATCTTTCTCCTTATTCTTGGAAATGTTGTAGCCCACAGTACTAATCCTGCTATTAGAGATAACTCTCCTGCTACATTTGACACCCCTGTTTTCTCCCATTTCACCATCTATAAATTTTGCAGCAACAAAGAAAAGAAGAAGAAGAAGAAGAAAACAAATGAAATCATGTTAGTAAAAATGATATTTAAATGTGGGTTTTAGCAATTTTTATTAGCATATATGGATGCTAGCTACAAAATCATGTATGATTGTCACAAATTTAATATAATGGTTGTCTTGTAATCTTGTTTATGAAATTGCACAAAGTTCATGATTTTTGTAACAAAGTTCGTGGTAAAGTGTCACAATTTTTTTTTTGATTTTGGATAAAGACGATTTTGTTCTTACGTGGCAAGCAATTTGCTGAAATATTCAGAATATTCCACTAGTGATGGATGATTTATGGCAAAATGCAAGACTTGTGTAATTTGTATGGTAAAATATAAAAAAAATTAGTTTATATACTAAAGTGCAAAAACGCGCATAGATTGGGGCTTAATGTCTTTTCCTCTTATAAATATACGCCAAGTCTTGTTTTATTTCTATATATTTCAAGTATTATAAATAAATAGTCACGAGCTTATAGCTCAAGTGGTATCGATCACTATTTATAAGGGTGTTAACCGGTGTTTGAATCATATATCTTTCAATTTCTTTGAAATTTATCCTCACCCCTCCAATCAGCTACCAACTTATTAAAAAAAAGTATTATAAATAAATATGCCCCGAGTGTACTGATAACACTAAAAATGACCCGCTAACTGCTAAGTGAAATAATTGTGTTGTCGACGGTCATATTTGACAAATGCCAATTTTCACTTTTTTATTTTTGAAAAAAAAATTTATTTTTGGGACCATGTGGCTGCTTTAATAGTTTTTTTTTTGAGGGGGAAAATAATTTCATTCATCAACTAGGCATTAGCCTCCGAAAGAACAATATGCCGGAGAGACAACGGAACCTCTCCAGAATAAAAGTCAGAACAAGGAATAGAAAAAGCAAAACGAGCTAAATTATGTGCCAACACATTGGCCGTCCTAGGAATGTAAGAAAAAGAAATAGAATCAAACTCCGTGCTAATCCTTTTAATGTCGGTGACAATTCTTCCCACATAAGACAAATCAGTTGCAGGTCTTTTAATATGATTGATAATTGCCAAGCAATCTGACTCAACCAAGGCATTGGAGACGTGTGCTTTGCGAGCGAGAGTCAAGGCTTCTCTAATGGCCATAGCTTCGGCTAATTCGATCGTGTACTCTGATGTCAAATGACGAGCCAACGTATCAACAATCTTTCCGTTATGATCACGAATCGAGACCCCGATTCCCGTCCCCTGCGATCGAACCACAGAAGCGTCAGAATTAATCTTGGTACTACCAGGTGGAGGTTTTGACCATATTTGAAGTGTTGCAGCGGATTGCTCAGGAGATTGCCGGTGTGGTGGTTCGTTCGCTTTTTGATACGATCGGAAACAACGGTCTGCCATCGTGAAACAGTCCGCATGCGATAAATCCTTCCCTTGGAACTGTAGCTGGTTTCGAGCATACCAAATAGACCACATAAGACATGCAAAGAGCTCCCCTTCTTCTAAATCTCTGTTCTTCACAAACACCATTATCAAATCAGTCATTGAAGCGTGAGATGACATCAACCATTGATCCAAGCGAAGGATAGAAGCCCTCCAAAAAAAGAAGCTCCATGGGCAATCCCGGGCGTGCTCCCGGTTTCTATCTCTACGCCACATTTTTTGCACAACGGGTCCACGCCAAACGAACGCCGAGCCAATCTAGCATTTACCGGAAGAATATCATTAGCCACTTTCCACATAAAAATCCGTATTTTAGGCGGGATATTAAGACTCCAAATCCATTTCCATAGTGGCGACGAGGAGGTGAACTTGACGGTTGATTGTTTTGCGAATTCAAAGAATTTAGCGATTCGACAATCCGGATTTAACCGTGTAAGTCCCAGGACTCCGTATGGTGCCACGCCACCGGTCATTGCTCCAAATATTTCTAAGTGGAATTTTAAGAATTTGGTCTGCATCCTCCCAAGTAAAAATTCCTCTCACCCGCCCTTCATCCCAACAATGAGTATCCATGTTAATAAGCTCATGTACCCGCATGTCACTATTTTCCCCAATATTCGGCAACTGAGGTCTGAAGTTGTGATTTTCGGCTATCCATGGATCATCCCACACTCGTATGGTCGAACCATCACCAACAAGCCATATGAGCCCTTTTTGGAGAATTTCCTTACCCGCCAAAATGCTTCGCCATGCATAACCGGGGGATTCTGATTATTTGAAGCGAGAAAGGAAATCTCCGTTAGGGAAATAGCGTGCTTTGTAGGTTCGAGCAATTAGAGAAGTCTTATCCTGAAGGATCCTCCATCCTTGTTTAGCCAACATTGCCTTGTTAAAAGCAGAAAGTTCACGAAATCCAAGCCCACCATTCTCTTTTGGGTTACACAAGGCATGCCATGATTTCAATGAATTCTTCTTTCATCATTTTTTGTCCCCCGAAATTTGCAATAAGAGAATTTATTTTATTGCAAACATTCTGGGGGAGAAGGAAACAACTCATAATGAAAGTAGGAATCGCCTGAGCCACACTTTTAATTAAAACCATTTTTCCGGCAATTGATAGAGTCCTCGCCTTCCAATCTTTCAATTTTTTTGTAACTCTGTCAATAAGGCATTGGAAAATCGTATTTTTTGAACGACCAACTGAAGTGGGGAGTCCAAGGTAGACGGAGTGTTTATCCACCAACTGAACACCCAATTGATTACTGCTTGATTCGATTGTATCCTTGTGGTACCCCTTTCTTTGAAAATAATTTCGATTTATCGAAGTTGACAATTTGGCGGATGCATTGTAAGTAGCTATAATATCCTTCGTCTGTTGGATTTCGTTCGCATTTGCACGTCCAAAAATAAGACTGTCATCTGCAAAAAATAGGTGAGAAATAGGCGGGGCTCGTTTGCAAACTTTAGCTCCATGTAGTCGTCCCTGATCTTGACTTTTCGTATAAGCGCCGAAAAAACGCACAAAAAAGAAACAAATATGGGGAGAGGGGATCTTGCCGAAGGCCTCGAGTAGGTCTAAAAGAGCGCCGGGAATACCATTAGTAAGGACTGAGTAAGAGACTGTAGTGACACATCGCATGATAAGAGAAACAAGATTGTGACCAAGCCCTAATTTTAGCATAGCTCGTTCGAGGAAAACCCATTCAACTCTATCATAGGCTTTGCTCATATCAAGCTTAAGAGCGAAACTACCACGTTTTTTAGATAAACTATTTTTCATGGCATGGAAAATTTCAAAAGCTAGTAGGGCGTTGTCGTAATGAGACGACCCGTTATTTGCCTGGATAGGATGAATAATATGTGATAGAGTGTTTTTCAATCTATTAGCTATGGTTTTTGAAATTATTTTAAAAATCACGTTACATAAGCTAATAGGTCGAAAATCACTCGGAGATTCAGGATTTTTTATCTTGGGTATTAGAACAACATGAGTATTATTAAGGGGGGAGGGATCCGCATTGTTATTAAGAATACCAAGCACCACAAGTGATATATCAGAGCGCACATAAGGCCAAAAAGTTTGGTAAAACAAAGCAGGCATACCATCCGGTCCGGGGACTTTTGAGGGGTGCGGCTGCTTTAATAGTTGACCATACAAGTTGGTGCATTTCGTATCGTAAACGTGTCAATCAGAGAAAAGATGAGGGCACCATTAAAGTGATGTAATTGTG
This sequence comes from Rehmannia glutinosa, assembly GCA_016081115.2. Lineage (NCBI taxonomy): Eukaryota > Viridiplantae > Streptophyta > Magnoliopsida > Lamiales > Orobanchaceae > Rehmannia > Rehmannia glutinosa. The sequence goes on along the minus strand of CM071937.1, from coordinate 23,184,958 downwards.
TTACCCCAACTCCACTTATTCTTTAGCTTTTTCCTCTTTTTCTAACAGATTAAGATTTAACGTAATTCTTTGGCATGCATTAAAACCGTGAAAAAGAACACAAAAATAAGACTGAAATAACAAACCAAACAGCGCGCGACGACTTTTCTGTTTTTTCATCCTATATATATGATCGCTCAAAAAGAATAAAATACTATTTCTTATGAGAAAAAATATCTTTATATAATATCTCAATGGCCATTTTGTACATTTACTTTTTCTTGGTGAACAAAAGAAACCCGCGAAAATAGACTATTTAGTATTTACTTGAAGAAAAAATAACATGTGCACCCCAATATAATTTTTCATTTTTTTCTCCGAGTTCTTTTTTTATTTATCATTATGAAGATAATCAGCTGGACACCTTTTTTATCTTAATAAAATACTCTAATTAGCGAGGTGAATGCATGAGTCTAGATTTCAAATCATTGTATCTAAGTTCTCAATTAAATAAATCAATTTAGAATCTGCTGAGATCGGATTAGTTTTATTTAGTACCATTGTTTTAGTCAACCTTCATAGATCAACAAGGCCCCACAAAATAAAATCTCAGATGCTGAAACTATATAAATTATATGAGCTATCCCAAATTTTTTTCTTTTTGAAACATGTTAAAATAAAATAGTACTCCCTCCTATTTAAAATAAGTAGCGTTTTGACACACAAAAAATTCTTCAAAAAGAATGACGGTTTAATATTTCAAGGCTGGTGAGAAAATATTTTTTTCCAAATTATCCTTAAATGTATCATTATCCAACTAATACTAATGTCTAAACTTATTTTGTTCCAAATCAATATTTATGATTAATTAAGTTTCTATTGGATATTTTAACACAGTACTTAATGTGTGCTTTTTTCCTCCTAAATTGTTAACTCTTAACCATTAATTAATGAACATTTTTATTTATTTTAAATTATGAAATTATACTTTTTTTTGAGTACATATCCTCAGAAGGGAAAGAGTGGTGGGAATCGACCCTAAATCCATGGTCTAAGCATGAGAATCATAACCATTTGACTACAATATGATCCCCAGGTATGAAATTATACTTTTTTACAACAAAGAAATTATACTTTTTTTTTTTTGAAACAAACAAAGAAATTATACTTAAAATTTTAAAAAACATAAAAGTGCGAATATTAATTAGTAACATTTACCAAAAAAAACCTTGAAAAGAAAAAAGTACCTCTGATAATTGATGAGTGGCAGCCCAAAAGATGATGTAAGCAATGCCATGGGCCGTAAAAAGTGTCATTACAATATGGCCCAGCCATATGTGATATTTGACACTAGCCTCCGATGTTAGCCCGAAAAGTGGTAGCACCGATGAGCCACGTGTCACCGGAAAGAAGAGGAAAGATAAAGCTATGTTTCCGACCAGTCCAAGGCGGAGCGCCGCCGTGTCCAGCCTCGCTTCCCACCTGCCATGCACCACCAATTACCACCACCATTTCTCAATATTAATTCTAATTATATGACATAATGTTACACTAATATTATTTATTTTGTAATATAAATCTTACACTTTTTCTCCACTTTTTGCAGCAGATTTTGGTGTGATTTTGGCAAAACTGATATGCAAGTAGGTACCAAAATTCCAAACAAGAAGAGCTATAAACATGAGAAAAAATGCGAGCTCTATTCGAGAAACTATTCCCAGCCCTTTGATTATCACTGGCCTCTTCCACATGTCCAATCCATGCCGTCCATTAATTGTTCTGTACATCCCAAAATAAAAATAAAATAATTATTATTTATGAGTTAATCATTAGAAAAATTGATATATTAAATAAGCATCATTAATGCCTTTTTTTAATATTATTATAAAATATTCATTAATTATACTAGTTTATTCTAATTTAAAATTAATAACCAAGTGTATAAGATATGCTAAAAGATAGCCTAAGTACCCGTAAACAACGGCGGACACAAGGGGGCAAGGGGGCTACTGCCCCCAAAATTTTCCAAAATCCTTTTTTCCCCCCCAAAAGTTTTACAAATTATTTTTTAAAAGGTAAAATAAATGAATTAATTTACAATTGCCCCCCCCAAAAAATTTCCAAAATTTTTCCCCCAAAAAAATTTCCAAATTATTTTTTAAAAGGTAAAATAAATAAATTAATTTACAATTTCCCCAAAATTTGATAAAAACTTCAAATAATTGTCTTTTACAATATAAAAAGCAATTAATTATGGTTAGTATATGAAAAAAAATCGCATAGCTTAAATTTATAAATTCAGTCCGTTTTTCGCCCCCCCAAAGCTAAATTCAGTCCGTTTTTTGCCCCCCCAAAGTCGGAATCCTGCGTCCGCCACTGCCCGTAAATATGGTTATTTCTTGATTTAATTTTTCCTAAATGGAGATACACACAGCCCAAGGCGGCAATGAATAGAACTGGCAAGGTGAATACCAGATAAGTTGCACCTGCAAACAACCATAGGAGTAAATATGAGTAATTAAAGCTCTCATTCAAAAACAAAAATTATGTGATTTTTTCGTTTCTTTTTTTTTTTTTATAACCCAGCTCCCAGACTTAAAGTCTGAGCAGTTCCGGATAAGAAATATTTTGTAATTAAATTGTACACTATATTGATTTTGTAATTAATTTAATGAAGGAGCGATGATAAGATTAGCCATTTTCCCAAAGAATAAATTAAGGGTTAGTCATTTTTTTTCTATTTATTTAATTTTAACATATATGGTTTTGAATATGTTTGAAGATATATAGTTTAATTCAAACCTTGGGTGGTTCCAAAGTAAGTGGAAGCGGTTTGTGCTCGGAGCTCCGGCAACCAAATTTGTCTATAGACATTTGTGGGCATCATCACCCACAACATCAGGTATCCGGCAAACACCGCCACCACAACCGCCATTATCGCCGCCCGAATAGTGTTGTTGCCGCCGTCGGAAGGCCCTGGCGGTGGCAGCGGTGGTGATGTATGTGAATCCATGCTCTTGTATATATACGCCTCCTGGGGATTTTGTTTTGATGTATTGCTTGGAGAGAGGAATATATAATTAAAATGTTATAAGAATTTTGTTGAGAGAATGTTAAGGGAATGTGATGTGTATATAATATATATAGGAGGGGAAGAATGTGACATGTGTAAATTTTGTACACTAGCGCTAGTGCCTAGTGGACTTCAAGATCCAGCAAGAAGCATGCTCACCACCATGCACCAAATAAGGAAATGCTGACGTCATATGAAGTGCAAGTACAAAATATTTTGAAATGAGATATTGAAAACAAGTTGACATTTTTCTTAGGGTCAAAATCTTGGATTCATTAGTGATGGTCAGAGTATACAAGCATGGTTCATGCAACCAATAATTTGTATGTCACATGGAAGCTTAACTAAATAGCACTTCTTGTTAATTTATTTTAAAGATATTTATTCTCAAACCCCAAATCTGAAGTTTATGGCTCTGTTCAAGTTGTTACATGTGTTTGTATTTTTTAAGTACAATGATGTATATGCGGGAGGAGAGACACACTCATATTAGATCAAATTCAAGCAAACACCCTGACAACACAAGTTTTTACTATTGGAGTACAATATTTGTATCCTATGATTATTATTATTTTTTTAAATTTGGGTCATATGCAAAGGAAAAAATGATTATTATTATTATTTTTTTAAATTTTGGGTCTTTTGGGGTGGGGTAAGAAAAGATTAAAGAATAAGAAAAACAAAACTCGGATGCCCTCAAGAGTTCCTATTTGGGGTTTGGACTTGTTCATAATGTGGAAAAAAAAGATAAGTTGCAAAGCGAAAAGTGTTCCATGTTTGGAGAGTACTATTTCTAGAATTAAATTGACTTTGTTAAGGTAGAATTACTATTAAAAGGGAATGTGTGTAGCCTTGTGCTTTTGTTAATCCAAGATTCGCCATTGCATGTTTTATGTGTGCCTTCACGTGTTTGTCATTCGGCTTGGCCAACATCATACTCTTTTTTTTTCTTTTTCTTTTTTTGGTAATTTAACGAAGAAACAAACAAGGAGGATTTAGTCCACATGGGGGTGTTAATTGGTCTAAGGTGAAAGTTTTAGTAAATCCACTTGAAAATCTAGGGAGAACTGCAAAGTTGAAGTCATGACTCTTATTATTATTAATATTAATATAATATATTATTATTATTATTTGCACATAAGATGCTAAAAAATAAATTCATAAAGATAATTGTACGAAGACAAGAAATTGAAATTTACCTTTCTGTTAGGCAGTGTGAATTTTTTGTTTCATTTTTTGGTTGTATCTCATTTTCCTATAACACATGGTGAGAATAGTTAAAAGGCTTATAACAGAAAGTGTTGCAAATGTCAATTAATTTAGTCGGAAAAAAAACTAGCTTTTAGTGTAGCAAATGTCAATTTTATTTTATTTAATCAAAATCTAGTTAGGAGTGGGCACTTCTAATTTTGGAAAGTTCTTTTGTTTTTTTGTTTTTTTAAATAACAAGATGTTTGTTTCTGACATTCTTATCTTCAGAATTTTATTATCATAAACCATAATTCTCCTTTCTTTTTCTAAATACCAATATCATTCTATATGTGTGCTTTTTATCTTTTCCCCAAACACTTCAACTTGTTTTTTTCGTCTTTCTATCCAAAATCTCATTCGTATATTTTTTCCCAAACATTTCAACTTTAATTATTTTAAGTAAGCAAAATGAGAATGCACCCAATAGTCGAGGAAGTTAACAGCTAGCCCACAAAGATAAATGACATAATTGAGCCACTCTTAATAGTCAATTTTCAACAGATTGTATCCAATTTGATTTCCAAATGTCCCATTGCCATACAGATGTCCATTCTTGAACACTTAATGGGGCAAAGAACAATCTGAATGTAATGTGTTAGACGTGCGTTTTGGTCAACAAGCAAAAATATGTAAAAGATTTAACACGTGGAAATATAAGCGTGCGTAACGTGTGTTTATTTATGGCTAATTCTGCCTTTTATGCATAATGCCGAGCCGAATTATTGGGGTCGGTCTTTCTTACAATCTTTCTCCCCCCCTCTGTTTTCTCTCTATCAGACTTTTTATACCCATTCGAGTAAGTGGGTTTACAATAGTCATCTTTGCACTAACTAGTTGTTAATTAGTAAAATAATTAAAGAAATACACATGTCCATCTCTAACTGTGCATGTCAGTCAAAACTTGCCACTTGTCGACTTCTCTTTATAATTCTCTGACATGTGGCAGTTCCTGATACCAATAAAGCGTTAAGCATGGGCGTGTGATTATTTTTATGAGTTTGTCGCGCATGCGTTTCCCGTCGAAATTTGGGCTCGGGGCTCGGCAACCGTGTTGCGGTTGGGCTCGTAGGGGGCGAGCCTAATTCGTGGCGTGTCGCCACAAGACCGTTCTTTGATGTCACCCGCAGAGATCTCTACTCGGACGTGTCCGGTGATGACGTGGATTAGTTTCTTCCAGCTCGGCTCGGGCGTCATCAAAGGCCCCCAAGTTTAATTTCGAGAGAAGAATTTCTGAAATTGGAGTTAAACTTTAATGCTAATGATGAATATTTAATGGGGAAACGGATTTCTCAAAGGTTTTGTTCATTCCTGACATCTGTCGTCGAAGTGATTAATGCTCAAACGCGCATTAATGGGTTGCCATGATGGCGACACGTGGCATCTTGTGGTTGGACCAATCTTGCGCAGAATCGAAAAGGTACGTCGATTCGTCGGGCGTGGGGACGCGACGTTCTCGGCACGAGGTTTGACGGCTTTTGAGTTTTTAAAAGGTGCGTCTTTTCGAATAAACGTTTCGTTTATCGAGGAACTTCATCTATAAATACCTCTTTTTTCCTCCATTATACATTTTCGCATCCCTTAACCTTCGAGCTAAAGTGAGTAAGACCGAGCAGAAATTTTGGGTCGGCTTTCAAAGTTCAGAGACTTCGATCTTAGGTACTTTTTTGAAATACTCTCCCTTTTTCTATAAAATGTCTTCTTTTGAGGACAGTAGGAGTCGTAGTTATAGTGTAGAGGTTGAAATCGAAGATCCTCCCTCTGAACCTTCTGTTTATTTCTCACCAACACGGCGATCTCCGGTTCACAGCCCGAGCATTATTCAAATATCTTCTCCCGATTCTTCTCGAGGCGGAACGTCTTTGGAGCGGACGCATACTATCTTTGATCCGACGCCAGTGACCGTCTTTAGAGAAGGAACGGTGTATCAGCCGGCGGCACAAGAGAGTTCCGGCGAAGAATCACTAAGTGTTGATTTTAGGCAGTACCAGCAGGAAGAAGAAAATATGGACCCATCGGAGCCAGAGCGGGATAACGTGGAGCGGGTAGATGAACCCTCCGGTGACTCGAGCGGAGAGGCCACTAGGGCCCGTGGGTCACCGTATCAGATGACGGCAGGCAAGGAGAGGCCCTCGTCTTCGTGTCGAGCCTCGGTGGACGCCGAGTGATATAAACGAAATCCCGAGCATGCTGATGATTCGGGAGGTGGGAGAGCTCCGGCGGAGGTATCGTATCCCAAGTGGCATCGATTTTTGGGTACCGGACGGCATAGAGGTTCCCCAGTACCCACCAGCGGGTTGCTTGGCCATATTTGCCGCCAGCCTTCTATACGGGTTGAGATTTCCACTGCCGACTTTCCTCACGCGGCGGTTTTGCAAATGGGGTATGCATCCGACCCAGGTGCACCCTATTTCTTGGGGCCGGATCATAGGCCTCCTGGTGATGTTTCACCTGGAAAAGTATCCTCGCCCCAAATTTAAGGAGATGAACGAGCTCTTTATATGGCGAGCGACTCCTTCATCTCGGGGCCAGCCGTCCGGGTGGTATTATATGTACTGACTTCATTTGGGGTATCCCGGACGGCTTGGTGGAAGGTCTCTCCTTCATCCTTGAAGGAGTGGAAGGAGAAATGGCTCGGGTGAGCGGCGAGTGGCAAGCTCGCGTGGGAGATGGAGGAAGGGAAACTGTTCTTCATCCTCCATCAAATTTTGTTTTTGGCTATAGTAAGTCTATCTTTTCTTCTTTCTCTACTTTTGCTTTTTACTGTTTCCTTTTGTAATTGTTTTTTCTTTTCACCTTTATAGGGAACCGGGCGTCAAAGGGGCCTCTATCGGCCACCTTTATTCGAAGGCTAGAAAACATCCAGGCTCGGGGCATAATGGATAGGTGGATTAAGAGGTTGGCTCACCGAGGCCAACTTGCCGCCGCGGTTTGAGGCTGCGCTTTCCGCGCCGACCCCGAGGCCGAGGGGACGGCTCGGGACGAGGTGGCTGAGCGGGAGGTGGAGGTTGAGAGAGAGCCTCAACAAAACCCTCCCGGTAATGAAGAAGTACGGCCCCATCCTCCAGGGGAGCGGCCGATGAGACAGAGCGAGCGAGCCGCGCGCCGTCTCTGCGACGGTTAGTCCGTCAGGCGAGATCATCCGCACCCGTCGGGCAAGCTTGAACTCGGCGGCGAGTCAGGCTGCGCTCGAGGTAAACATTGTATTTTTATGCTTCCTTTTGAAATGTTGTTCCGTTTTCCTTTGACCTATTAACGGCGGTTGTTTTTGTAGGGCGAGGCTTGGATTTGCGTGCGCGTCTTCGCAGTGTGAGGAACACGACCGCTCGGCGAACTCGGGCGACTGCCGGTCACCTTGTAGATGCGGAGGTGTCGGAGAGCGATATCCGGGCGTAAACGCCCCGATTGATGGAGGCCGGAGCGGTGGAGCCTCCTCTTCAAAGGAGAAGAGGAGGAATTGTGATAGAGGAGCCCGCTCAGACTGAAGGGGTTGGTCAAACGGCGCCGGAACATCCTGAACAGCCCCCAGAAGAGGAAAGTCCGCGAACTTTCTCGGATGACCTTGGCAGGGAAGGTCACTTCATCCCTCCAAGTCAAGTGAGGGATGAATATTGCGAGGAATGATTGGACTACGCCCTCGATGGTTTGTGGAATTCGTTCGATGTGCCACGCCGACGGAGGAGCAATCGAGAGCTTTATCGGAGGCGGGTCGTGCCGCGATGAGTGTCCCGGCTCGTGCCTGGACAAAGGCATCGAGCAGTCTCGCTCGAGATCGGCCGAAGAACAAATTGATGCGCCATGGCAATGCCGGGCGGATGATTGGGCTCTTATGGCATGCGGTTGGTGGGAACTCGCGAGCTAGAGAAAAATATGCCGACTGGGCGGCGGCGGGGACTGCAGGAGGCCTATGCTACCCTTCAAGGGGGTACAAGAATCGTTAAAGACCCAGCGGATGAGGCTACGGCTCGGGCCAACTACGAGAAAAAGAAAGCCGCGAGGGCGAGGCGGAGCGAGATCAGGCCAGGCAGGTTGAAGAGGAGCTTAGGGCTAAGGTTGTCGAGTTGAACGTCTTTTTGCATTTGCCGGGCCGAGGAAATGGAGAGGCGTCTAGCCGATGTCGCAGAGAGGCCGAAGAGACTACTCATCAGCAAATTGAGGCGGCTCGCACACAGGCTGTTGAAGCTTACAAAGACTCCGAGGAGTATGCATTCATGTTAACCTGCAGCCACGCGACCAGCCTCAGAGAAATTCTCGATTTAGTTAAGGGCGGGCGTACTGTTGCTCAGCTTGAGGAAGATCTGGTCCTCCTGGAGGCTGATCTCGATGCTCTTTGGCCGAACTTTGCCGAGGTTCCTAATGCTCAGGGCTCTCCTCCTCCGGACGTGGAAGAAGTCTCCTCTAGCGGTGCCGTCGAAATTCCGCCCCCTGCTCAGTCTTGACGTTTGTCTCTTGTCGTTTACATGCTTTCATATGTACCCATAGGTAGGTAATTTGGCTTCGTGCCTCAAGATGTAATGGGCTCCGGCCTCCCTTATGTAAATACTTTTGAAGTAGAAATGAACTGTTATTTTCTTCACCTGTGTATGTGTTTCAAGCTTTTTGCATATGCTTGGCTCTTTTCCTTTTTGTAAGATTGTTGACTGTCTTCTTTTTCCTTTTGTATTCCCAAGTACGGGGCTCGGTTCCCGATCTTGAATAAGGGCTTTACTTGCTTTAATTGATTCTCGTACTAGGTATATGAACCTGCTCTTTATTTTGTTTTTGGTACTTGGTGTATAAACCAAGTTTTCATTTTGTGCCTGGTGTGTACATCGAGTCTTTGATTTGCGCTTGGTGCGTAACCAAGTCTTTGATTTGTGCTCGGTGCGTAACCAAGTCTTTATTTTGTGCTCGTGCGTAAATCGAGTCTTTATTTTGTGCTTTCGGTGCGTAACCAAGTCTTTATTTTGTGCTCGGTGTGTAACTAAGTCTTTATTTTGTGCTCGGTGCGTAACCAAGTCTTTATTTTGTGCTCGGTGTGTAACCAAGTCTTTATTTTGTGCTCGGTGCGTAACCAAGTCTTTATTTTGTGCTCGGTGCGTAACCAAGTCTTTATTTTGTGCTCGGAGTGTAACCAAGTCTTTATTTTGTGCTCGGTGTGTAACCAAGTCTTTATTTTGTGCTCGGTGCGTAACCAAGTCTTTATTTTGTGCTCTGAGTGTAACCAAGTCTTTATTTTGTGCTCGGTGCGTAACCAAGTCTTTATTTTGTGCTCGGTGCGTAATCGAAGTCTTTTTGTCGTGCATAGGACGTACACGAGGTGACGTTTCGGCCTTCGGCTTAAGCCGAGGCGATTTTTTTGTCCTCGACATAGCCGAGGTGAGTAAAAACTTCGTTTCCTTTAGAGAGCTCACGAAATACCGGATGAAAGGATAATTCCTTGGAATCCTATCGGATCATAAACCGAGATCTTTATTGATAATACCGTTTCGGGTATGCTACATTCCATGGATGCATAAATTTTCTCCACTCAAATATTCTAGTGCACGCCCACCGAGATAAGACGTGGGTGACCGAAATGGGCCCTCTAGGTTGGCTTCAATGGGTGGGTTGAGCGCCCGTTATCTTTTTCAACACAAGATCGCCGACAAATCTTCTTTCCTTTACTTTGAATTGTAGTACCTTTCACTCCTTTGTTTATACACTGCGTTTTTCATCTCGGCTAAGATCTTTGCACCTTTTTTTCTTCGAGACGAGTCTAGCTCGGCTCGGGCGCGGCCTCATTGCGTCTTGAGAAAAATTTGCAATTCTGAAGGTAGGGGCTCCAATCTCAGGGAATCACCGCCTCGGCTCCATAAGCTAAAGAAAAAGGTGTTTCTCCGTGGCATTTGCCGTGATCGTCGTCATTCGTAATTTGTATGACCATAGTACACCGGGAGTTCCTCCGCCAATTACCTTCGACTCCTCCAATCTCGCCTTCAAGGTATACTTGAGTATTTTATTAACGGCCTCAACTTGTCCATTCGATCGGGGTGGTATGGAGTTGAGAAATAGTTTTGATGCGGAAACCTTCACAAAAATTTGAAACCTTCGGTTATCGAATTGTTTCCCATTGTATCGTAACAATCGAATGTGGTATCCCGAATCTACGAGATAATGGATTTCCATACAAAGCTCACAATCTTTTCCTCATCTATTTTTGCGGAGGCTCCTTTCGCCCATTTTGTGAAATAATCCACCGCCACAATGGCATACTTGACGCCCCTTTTCCGGTGGGGAGTGGTCCGATGAGGTCCATTCCCATTTGGCAAACGCCATGGGCTAAATACGGAGGTAAGTTGTTCAGGATGATATCCGACTGCGGTGCAAATCTTTGGCACCTCTCGCATCTTTTGACGAGGTCGGTTGCGTCCTTTCTTAGGGATGGCCGTAGTATCCTTGCCGTATTAATTTATAGGCCAACGTTTGGCCCCAGCGTGGTTGCCGCATATTCCTCATGAACCTCTCGAAGTGCATAATCTGCATCCATGTCTCGAAAGGCAGCGTAGGAGTGGGACGGAGTATCCTCATTTGTATAGGATGCCATCTACTAGTGTAAACCGAGCCGCTTGGTTTCGTAGTGTTACGGCTTGACTTTGTTTTTGAGTTGAACTCATTTCTCTAAGAAATCTTGAACGATTGGGGTCATCCAGTCATTCGGCGGTTTTGATTGTATATATTTTCTTTGCGCCAAGTGACGGGCGGGAGGTTGTGTGTGAGTGACATCCACGATGGCATCCATCCTAGACCGAACCGAGCCGAGCTAAGGCATCCGCTTGCATGTTCTCGGCTCGAGGCACATGTAAGACTTTTGTCTTAAAGTGTGATAATCTCTTCTTGACCAAATCCAAATATTGTGCAATTTTTTGCTCTTTCGCCGTGACTCGCCGTTGATTTGATGAGCGACCGGTGAGAATCATCTTTGTGTACCAATAGTTGTTTTAGGCCCATAGAAGTCGCCATCTCTAAGCTGCCGGAAGTGCTTGTATTCGGCCGTTGTTCGTTGCGGGTAATCGAAATCGTACGGCCGAGCAATAGCACTTCTCATTTGGATCGATTATCACGATTCCGCCCCCCTTTCGACTGCGGTGGAAAGAGTCAACGAACAATTTCCATTCTTGGTCTTCCGTAACTTCCAATCGTATGGAAGGTGTGAATTCGGCAACAAAGTCGGCTAAAGCCTGTCCTTTTATTGCGATACGTGGTTCGTATATAATATCAAAGCGATCGAGAGTTCGACGGCCCATTTGATCATCCCCCGGAAGTATCGGGTCGGTGTAGTACTTGCTTGAGTGGGTAGTTCGTCGGGACTATAACCTTGTGCTCTAGAAAATATGGACGGAGTTTTCGCGCCGCATGATGACTAGCGAATAAGCCAATTTTTCCATTGGTGGATAGCGGAGCTCGACGTCATGTAACGCTTGGTGGTGTAATAGACCGGATGTTGAATAGAACCATCTAACTGATTAACACCGAGTGATAGCGTATTCGGATACCGCCAGTACAAATACAAGTCCTCCTTGGGTAGGCTTTTGCAATATATGAATTGAAGAAAGGTCTTGTTTGAGGATTCAAAGCGATCTGTGCTCGCTCATCCACTCAAAATTTTTACTCTTTTTTATAATTTCAAAGAAAGGTTTGCACTTGTCCGTGGATCACGAAACAAATCGGTTAAGGCGGCAATCGGCTGTTAGGCTTTGTACCCTTTTTACGAGTTCGGGGGTTCTAGATCAATGATGGCTTTTATTTTATACGGGTTGGCTTCGATTCCCCTTTGGTGACCATATACCCCAAAAATTTACCCGAGCCGACCCCAAACGTACACTTTCTCGGGTTTAACATCATCTTGTACTCTCTCAAAACAAGAAACATTTTATTAAGACCGTTTAGATGATCGGAAATGTACGGTGATTTTACCAACATGTCATCTACATAGACTTCCATAGTGTGACCTATCATTTTTTCAAACATCTTATTTACTAACCTTTGGTAGTATTTTGAAGATTCTTCAACCCGAATGGCATCATCTTGTGTGATAAATTCCACGAGAGAGAAGAATGATGTATTTTCTTCGTCTTGGGGTGCATTCGTATTTGGTTGTAACGAGTATGCATCCATGAAGCTCATGAGTTCGTGTCTATTTGTGGTATCCACCATATAATCAATATTTGGCAATGGATAAATCGCCCTTAGGGCATGCTTTATTCGTGTCGGTAAAATCCACGCACGGCGCGCCATCGCCATTGCTCTTCTTTACCAATACAGATTAGCAACCCATCGGGGATAGAGGGCTTCCCGGATGAATTGATTGTCTATCAACTTGTTAACCTCGGCCGAGTCTTGCTTGTCTGTCGGGGCCGAGCTTACGCTTTTCGGATAATGGGCGGAACGTTAGATCAATATTGAGGGTGGCACGCATACTTAGGGTCAATTCGGGCATATTCGCATGAGTCCATGCGAAGACGCGTCAAGATTATTTCCCAAAACTCGATCGGCTCGGTTCGATATGGTTCTCGGGAGATCATGACCAATACGTAGTTGGCGCCCCTCGCTTGGCCTTCCGACATTGATTGTATCAACTTTGTTTCTCTGGTTCCGCCCGTTTTCTTTTCTTGCTTTGCCCCTCCTTGATCCGGCAGGGCAATTCGTCTTCGATGGCGGCTCGTTCTCGATTGCCCGGCCGCTTCTTCTTCCATCATTGGCTCCTTCCGGGTCGACGACCTGGATTATCCTCTGACGATCACCACTTTTCGCTCGGACTCCTCCTTGGGCGGGGATCGTCTTGTGTGGTTCCACTGGTTTGTCCTCGTTCCGCCACGTTAATCTCTACCGGTCGGAGTTTAAGAGAGCATTCGCGTGACTCCCTTTGATTCCCTTTATGTATAGCTTCGCCATCAGATGTTGGGAATTTTATACAAAAATGATATATTGAAACGACTGCTTTTATAGGATAAAGCAATGGCCTCCCATTGATAGCATTGTACTCCAAATCGGCATTGATTATTTTGAATGTTGTCATGACGGTCCGTTTATGCAACCCTTGTCCCATTTGGATGGGCAAATCAACTTCCCCGAGCGGGACTATCCTTCCTCCTCCAAACCCCAGAATGCTATCGTTGCATGGACGGATATAACTATCGTCCACGTTCAATCTTCGAAATGCTCGGACATAAATGACTGACGAATAGCTTCCGGAGTCGATCAAAATTCTGTGGATCGAAATACCCAAAATCGGTGCAGTAATGACCAGAGGGTCAGAATGAGGATAGACCACCTGGTCGGCATCCGCATCCGAGAACACAAAGTGGCCGGTGGGTTGGCCTTCATTGATTTCCGCCACCGAACTTGTCTTTCGGCGTTGGTTACTGTCTCGACATCGCCTTTCCTTTTTTTTTTTTTCGTTGGAGCGTCTATCCTCATTTGTGTTAGTATTGATTCGACTGACACTCGACATCATGAGGATCTCCCTCCCCTGGTTTTCGGCAGGGTGTGGCGGCAGGAGAGCTGGATTGGTTACGCGCTCCGGATTGACACCTTGAGCCAGTGCCGGTGGGGGCGGTAGTTCATGAATGTATCTTTTAAGACCGCCTTGCCGAACAATCCGCATAATTTCTCTGATTAGATCTCGGCACTCATCGGTATCGTGACCTATTGATTTATGATAGGCACAATATCGACGTGAATCTAATTTTGTCGGCTCGACCTTCAAAGGCCGAGCCGGAGGTAATAAATTTAGACCCTGTACTTCATTCCATATGGCTGATGGAGTGTGGGTCAAAGTACTCCTCAGTGCGGCAACTTCGGCTCGCGCTTCCTGGCGAGCCCTAAATCCGGTGGTCGGGTTTTCCGAGAATGGTAGGAATCCCCGACCCCAATCAACCGGTTATTTCCTTCCGTCCTTTCTCACGCCCCTAGCCGGTGCTCGGGCGGTTATTTGCCATGGCTTCTTCCGCACAAATATGGCGTTCGCGCGGACAGAGAAATTCTTGGTGCGAGGTCGCCCGATTCGTGGATGGAGTAATTAAACCAAGTCTCGGGGCCGATCCGGCCATGGTCTGCGATCAAAATAGCGTCATCCGACACCGGTTCCATCTCTCGAACTTGCTTGTTGAACCGAGAAATATAGCTTTTCAGGGGCTCGTCCTTCCTTGTTTGATGTTCACGAGGAGTCCTTAGGTGCGGCTCGGACTTTGGACGTTAAGAAATGCGTCGTAAAGGCGGGCGAGATCCCCCATGCCCGAATGGATCCCCTGTGGTAGGGTCCTAAACCAACGGTGGGCTCGGCCGCCCAGTCGGGGAAGGCCTGCAGAGGATGGCATCACTAGGGCATGCAGTTCCATCCATGCTAAGTACTTGTGAACGTGAGTGGTCGGGTCGGTTTCCCCATTGTAGAGACCGACACGGGGATTTTCAACTTTGGCGGTAATGGGGTCGCCGAGAATTCCGAGGGAAAATGGCGACATAACATTGGGTTGGTTCATTACTTGGGGCGGTCTTCGAGACTGCATTCGCCAGGACCGCCTTCCAATTCGTTCAGACGACGACGCAGGCGGTGTATTTCTACATCCCGTTCCTGCCATAGGCTAGGGCCTTGGATCTGATTGACCCTAAGCTGCTCCCGCTCATCCGGAAACCTGAGTCGGGAACTTATCGATCGAGCTGGGCGAAAAGGATCAACTCCCAGTCGTCCGGCGAACACTGAGTGGGCATGGCGATGTCGTGTTGGCTCCGTAGTGACTCGCTATACGACTTTGCCCTTCCTCATCTTCTCGACGCCTTCATCACGACGGACATGTTGTTCATTATTCGAATCGCTTGAAGCCGTCATGAGGAAGCCCGGGAATTTGAGGATTAATATTAACATTTAGTGGGTTGAGTGGGTTAGTATTTGCAAGGAGTGGAGGAGGTGCTTGAGAGTTTGTGGTAGCGAGAGTTTGTGATATGAGTTGGTTCATTTGCTGTACAAAAGTTGGGTTGGCAATTAGCTGAGCAAAAGGAAATAAAGTAGTGCTCCCCGCTTCTGTTTGGAGCATATTTTGGCCATTCGTAGTCTGGCCAGTTTGGTTGTTCAAATGTTGCTCTTCAGTCAAACGGGCATTTCTCGACTGTTGACTCATTTTGTCTTTTATGAAAAGGTTAAGCGTTAAACTTTACCTGGTTTTTACTTAACTTGCTTTTGCTTGGAACTCTGACTGGACCAATACGGGCCCTCCTTCTAGCGCCAATTTGTTGACGTGCGTTTTGGTCAACAAGCAAAAATATGTAAAAGACTTAACACGTGGAAATATAAGCGTGCGTAACGTGTGTTTATTTATGGCTAATTCTGCCTTTTATGCATAATGCCGAGCCGAATTATTGGGGTCGGTATTTCTTACAATCTTTCTCCCTCCCTCTGTTTTCTCTCTATCAGACTTTTTATACCCCTTCGAGTAAGTGGGTTTACAATAGTCATATTTGCACTAACTAGTCGTTAATTAGTAAAATAATTAAAGAAATACACATGTCCATCTCTAACTGTGCATGTCAGTCAAAACTTGTCACTTGTCGACTTCTCTTTATAATTCTCTGACATGTGGCAGTTCCTGATACCAATAAAGCGTTAAGCATGGGCGTGTGATTATTTTTATGAGTTTGTCGCGCATGAGTTTCCCGTCGAAATTTGGGCTCGGGGCTCGGGGCTCGGCAGTCGTGTTGCGGTTGGGCTCGGTAGCGGGCGAGCCTAATTCGTGACGTGTCGCCGTGCACCGTTGCTGATGTCACCCGCAGATCTCCTACTCGGACGTGTGCTGGACTGATGACGTGGATTAGTTTCTTCCAGCTCGGCTCGGGCGTCATCATAATGGAAATGATGTAATATCAGATAAAGCAGCAAGCATGATTTAGGGACCATATTCAATATGAGTCTCTGCCAAACAAATTAAATTACATGCTTTCAATCAAATTCAAAGTACTCCTCTTGCAGTGATTAGTTTTCATTTTCAGTATTTTTTATTGAGAATTTGATTTTGTATTAACTTTCACGTGAGAAGTGAAATACATCTGGATGAATGAATTAAAGAAAATTCACATATTGTGAAGCCCTCGATTCTAGCTAGATCGCGTACGAGCATGTAACTAACGTTGTTGGACAACTATGTAATTTTCTCGACTACTTTTATCGCTTCATTTTGACGGATCATCGATAATAATATTTTCGCGTTTTATTGTCATTTTATTTATTTGATCAAATACTTGTTTAATTATTGGTCATTTTATTTTATTTCAATTCTATGTTTATTGATCATTCTTGCTGCTACTTGTGTATTAATAGACACCTTAGAATTTTAGGAGACCTATTTCATTTAGTAATTTATATCCTATAGAAATAAGAATTTGTTTTAGAATAAGTGATTATGAGACTTATAAGTGATTGTGGGAATGACTATTAATTTTTGGGAATTGATATTATACACCTATTATCAACATTTTTGGAACCAAAAAAAAAAAAAATATGGAAACCACATATTGGACTATAGTGGATGGCCTCTACAAATTTGGGTATAGAAATTAATCTCAAATTTTATACACATACACAATTATACACAAAATCAATACCAAAAATCCTACACAAATTTTATATTCATTTTCTTCCCACAAATTCCCACTCACCCCAACATTCCCCTCAAAATCCACCCACTCTCCCACTCATCATTCAAGCTCATACCTTTGACCACCTACATGCTCGCCATGCAAGCAACACAAGCCAACTCAAATCCCTCCCAAGCCCCTCATTTTCGACCAACACCCTCCAAAACAAGCCAAAACTTTCATTCTCCCAACTCACATTCAAACTTTCTCCCAACTTTCTCTCTACACTTCTCTCTTTCTCCTTCATTCTTTTTCTTTCTTCTCCCCATTCATCTTCATCTATACTTAGCCAAATTTCTACAAAAACTTCTTCCTACTTGAGAAAAATTCGAACCCCCTTGTGCTAAGGTAAAGAAAATTTGCTTCTTCTTCAATCATTTTATAATTTTCAAGCTTATCTCTTTCATATACTAATTTGAGTTGTTTTTCATTTTGAGGTATACTTAGGAGTTTTAAGTTGGAGTCATTAAGGAGATTTGGAGACAAGCTTGAAAGGACTTTCAACCATCACTAGAATAAAGCAAGATATCAAGGTAAAATTGGAGTTTTAGCACCTTCTTCTTCTTCTTCCCTATTAATTTCAAATTTTAACACCAAAATCATATTTTTGAGGTGATCAGGGTCTGACCTTGGAGCTTGGGTTAAGAGATGTTCAAATTCTTAAGAGGATCATCAAATTTGACTATAAACTCTCAACTACACAAGGTAAGTGTAGTATTATTGGCCCTATTAAATTTTTTTCCCTCCTTATCTCAAATTTCCATTTTCTAACTCAAAATCCTTGTAATGTCGACTTAGGGGCTTCCTTAAATAAGTTGAAATCCTCAAGGATTACTGAGAAATATCACTTCTAGACCAATCAACCAAACAACATAAGGTGGGTGGAAATGTTTTCTAAAAACTCAAGTGATTTTAGAAAAATGGCATGTAGTACCTTGAAAAATTGTATGGTATATGATAATTATGTATTGCATGTTTATTTCAAGATGATATATCCAAAAATTTCACAAATTATGATTAACTTTTAAGGACTGGAAAACTCATATTTTGAATAAATTCCAAAATTTAAATATTTTGAGTAAAGAAACCAATTTTTGAAAAATTTGAGGACTAAAGTATAAAATACTAAACTCAAGGACCAAAATGAAATTTCCAGGACTTATATGGCCCATGTACCTGGAAAAGTGTAATAAACTTAATTTTATAATATTTTGAACCCATGGTTCAAATTTCATAACAAATAGACCTCAAATAAGCCTTAAGGGCAAAAACTCAAAAATTGGACTAGAATGGAATTTTTAAAAGTTAAGGGACCTAAACTAACACTTTTTTAAAACTGTTTTTGTCCTAATAACCCACTAATATAAGTGATATTCTAAGATTAGAATCACATCAAAATTCCATCCGGTTTGTGAGATCCAAATATTTTAAATTTGGGGCCCGAAATGACAATTTTGATAATAATAGGGCCAAAATTGGATTTTGCCAAAACCTTGTGATCATCCATTTTCTTATTTGATTAAAGGTTAGTATAGAGGTTATGTTAGAGGTTAGTTTAGGGGTGAGTTTAGGGGTGAGTTTAGAGTATTTAGGGGTTAATATTAATTATTATAAATATGTGTAATTTCATACACAATTTTATACCACATTTCTCTTAATTATAAGGTATAAGTGTTTTTCTACATCAAGTTTCATATATATATATATATATATATATATATATATTCACAAATCACAAGCCCTTTTTCAATATTTTTCACAAATTCTTTCATTATTTAGTTTGATTTATTAAAATCACATATTAATTATAATTTTATTTAATGTAGAAAACTAAGGGGTCGAGGATTAGGACTTTTACTGTTCATTTTTCTACATCGAATATCTGTGATTATTAAGGTAGGGATTTTTATAGTAGTTGTCTTTATTTAATGTTCCATGATTATATTTCATTGATTGCAATATATGTCACGAGGAAATAATTCATATAAACTAGGGGCCATGAAAAGGGTCCGGGATCGAACGTATCTTCGGGGTGAACCTGCAATGCTATATGCAGTAACTGTCCAGTCAGAGGAAAAAGAGGAAATTGATGAATTTATTGTTGTAATTATGTGAATGCTTTTCATGTTATATTAAATATTGACAGATATATCCCTACTGAGCGAGATGAAGCTCACCCCTATTATTATCATGACTTTCAGGTTGAGGAATCCGGTTGAAGATATGATGTTGTGGATGATGGAATAAATCATGTTATATTTATATTTGAAATAATTATGACCGAACTAAATTTTAGATTTATGTCTTTAATTTTTCTGATTTATGCTTGGAATAATTATTGGATATTTAATTTGTAAGATGTAATATTATTATTATTATTATTATTATTATTATTATTATTATTATTATATTTTTTCCTTAAGAATTAAAATTCTAAATTAATTTTTTTTTAATTATTGGGATCACTTTAATTTCTAAATTTTTGTTTTCTTAATAATATTTTTAGAGTACTTTAATTTCATAAAATTGGGTTGTTACAAGTGGTATCAGAGCAGGTCTACATTTTTGTAGGCTTGTTAAAAAACAAAATTTGAAAATTAAAATGTACAGTTTTTCTTTTAAAAAAATAATAAAAGTTAAACTTTGTATAAGATAAAATGGTATAATAACATCCACCTCCATCATATCTTGTCGGTTTTCTCAAGGTATGAGAATTATTAATGCAAGTTACATTATACAATTGTACCAGTATGCTCATTTATGTCATGATGTATTCCATATTATTATATTCTGCTTTAGAAACATAATACCAGTTTATATGTTAGATGAATAGAAATCTTGTATTTCTCTTTAAAAAAAATGTAAAAACAGACTTATAGTTGCAAATGCACATATATATACATGGCAGGAACTCGTACTTGCCACATTGCAAGAAAGAAAAATAATAATAATAACTGGGGTCCGAACCATCCCATTAACCGACTCAATCATTATTTCAACTATCAAATTGAGGAAGGGGATAGCATTGGAGAATATATAGTTAAAATTCATCAGTTGTGGTACAATGTGAGGAATGTCATCGGCGCTCCAAATGAACGCGCTGCCTCCCGTAGAGTGATTGATAGCTTACCCTGGTTTTGGAACGTTAAGGCTGAAAAGCTTTATGCCTCATTATTGGAGTATGACGGGCATGATGACCGACCGAAAATCAACTACGGGACATTTACTGCCAGGTTATACCGTAAATGGATTGAATTTTTGAACAATGAGGCTATGGCAGAAGATGAGGAGCCGGAAGAAAACCAGGAAGAAGACCCATAAGAAGATCCGGAGGAAGATGAAGACATGGATCAGTAGAGATATAGATGGGTCTATGTATTGCAATAATTGATAAATAAATCTGTATTATATATAAAGCTTAGTTGTCCTTTAATTGATACTAATTTATTTGACCATTATATTATGATATTTAGATTTTAAGTTAGATATTTCATGTAAAATCCATTAATAACTTGGGATAAATAATAATAAATACATTATGTATGACCTTAGGAATATGGATCCCCGTCGTGGAAATCAAGTCAACGGTGAGAACTCCACTAACACAGGAAATCAAACCACTGCTACTGTTGGAGATATAATTGCTGAGTTCCTCAGAGGTGTGCAGAATAATGGGGACAACAACAACAACAATGCATGAGTTTTGGAATGATTCCGTCACTATCGTCCACCCATATTCAACGGATGTGACATCCCAACCGCATAGAAGAATGGTTCCGATCGATAGAGAGGATTTTTCGAGTTATTGGCTTCATAGACAAACAGAGAGTTGTATGTGCTGCCTTCCAACTCACTGAAGACGCTGATCATTGGTGAGAAGGGTATTGGAGGACTAAGACCAAGGAAGAGCGGAATGCTTTAACATGGGATGAGTTCAAAGTGATTGTAATGGAAAAAAAATTCCACAATCATATCGAGACAAGAAGGAGACAAAATTCCTTAACTTTAAACAAAGAAACATGACTGTCACAGAGTATGAGAGACAGTTCAATCAACTAAGTCGGTTTGCTCCACCTCTAGTGGATACTGGTTTGAAAAAGGCTCTGAGGTTCCGAGGGGGACTTCGAGCACAACTATTAGGAATACTATCTTCTCAAGGAGATTTGGAATACTCGGTGATGGTGAGAAGGGCTCATAAGGTGGAAGCAAGTTTTGCTGGGGACGAGGAGGAGCAAAAATTGGTTGCGTTGTCTGATAAAAGAAAATGGGAAGGGGCAAAACAAAATAAAAATCAAAATCAAAATAAACAGATAAAGACTAATGGAAGTGCATGTCCAACTACGCAAGCAGACAAGCCAACTTGCCCAAAATGCAAGAAGAATCATTTTGGAGAATGTTTAGTTGGACAAGGAAAATGCTTCAAGTGTAAGAAGCCAGGATATGAAGTCTCTAATTGTCCTCTTTTAAAAGCTGAGCGGGAAAGAAGAGAACAAACATCTGGAGGTAGAGCTCGAATGTATGCTATGACTCAGGAAGAAGCTGATCAGAACCCGGGTACAATGTTAGGTATGTTAACCATCTCCGGAATACCTGCTCTTGTACTTTTCGACACTGGTGCCACACATTCATTTTTATCTGCCAAATTTCATGCTATATTAAGACATAAGAGTGTTAGAGTAAGTGAACCCCTTGAGGTTGGCTTGCCATCCGGAAATTCGATAACAACCGACTCGGTGAATAAGGATGTTGAAGTGAATATAGGGGAAAATATCTTAAAGTTGATCTATACATAATTAAGATGAAGGATATTGATGTAATCTTAGGTATGAATTGGCTTAGTAGATATCGGTGACATTAAGTGTCACGAGAAAGAGATAATATTCAAACCGCCGAGAAAGTGATGAGATAAAATTCTATGGGATCAAGTCTAAGGCGATCTACTATGAGTGACATCGGCAATGAACTCAAGAAAGATGTTGAAAAAGAAAAATTGTCAAGGATATCTAGTGAGTTTAGTAGATACCTCAGTAGAAGTGACACCTAATGACGTACAGGTTGTGCAAGAATTTTTGGATGTATTTCCAAAAGACTTGTCGGGAATTCCTCTAGATCGCCGAGGTTGAATTTGGAATAGATTTGGTACCTAGGGCAACACCTATATCTAAGGCACCATATAGGATGGCGCCAAAGGAGTTACAAGAGTTAAAGGCGCAAATACAAGAACTTTTGGATTTGAGATTTATTAGACCTAGTGTATTGCCGTAGGGAGAACCGATTCTGTTTGTAAAAAAAAAAGATGGATCACTTAGAATGTGTATCGATTATAGAGAATTTAATCGACTCACAAAGTGAAGAACAAGTATCGACCGTGAAGAACAAAGAGGATTGAAGATTTGTTTGATCAATTGAAAGGTGCCAGCACGTTCACTAAGATTGACTAGAGATCCGGATATCATCAGTTAAAAGTTAAAGAGAGTGATATTCTGAAAACGACATTTAGAACCCGATATGGATATTATGAATTTGTAGTAATGCCATTTGGGCTAAGTAATGCACCAGCAATACTCATGGACTTGATGAATAGAGTGTTTCATCTGTATCTAGACCAATTCGTCATAGTCTTTATAGATGATATATTTGTATATTCAAAGAATAGAGAGAAACATACTGAGCACTTAAGAATAGTTCTAGAAACACTTCGCAAGAAAAAGTTATATGCAAAATTCAAGAAATGCGAGTTTTGGCTAGATCGAGTGGTATTTCTCGGACATGTAATCACTGCTCAAGGAATTGAAGTAGACCCGGTTAAAGTTGAAGCAATCAACGAATGGAGTGAACCTATGAATGCGAATGAAGTTCGCAGTTTTCTAGGTTTGGCAGGCTATTATCGGAGATTTATTGAAGGATTCTCAAAGATAGTTGTGCCTATGACTCGACTGAGAAGAAACGGGGAGAAGTTCCAATGGAATGAGAAATGCGAAGAAAGCTTTCAGGAGTTGAAGCAAAGGCTAACTTCTGCATCAGTATTAACAATTCCTGACCCCACTAAAGACTTTGTTATTTATAGTGATGCATCAAAACAAGGTTTGGGATGCGTGCTAATGCAACATGGTAAAGTGGTTGCCTACGCCTCAAGATAACTAAAGCCACATGAGTTAAATTATCCTACTCATGACCTAGAGTTAGCTGATGTAGTGCATGCATTAAAGATCTGGCGCTATTACCTATATGGAGGGAAATGTGAAATCTTCACCGACCACAAAAGCTTGAAATATTTGTTTACTCAGAAAGAGCTAAACATGAGGCAAAGAAGGTGGTTGGAATTGGTGAATGACTACGATTGTACTATTAGCTATCATCCAGGTAAAGCTAATGTTGTAGTTGATGCATTAAGTCGTAAAACAAAAGGAGAAATGTTAAGTTTGATATACGAGCAAGAACATCTTGTGAGAGAATTCACCAGGATGAGAATTGAAGTAGTGGTGCCACCAAAAAGAATATAGATAGTACTAGCATCTTTGGTGGTGCAACCTACTTTGAGAGAGAAGATAAAAGAAGCTCAACCTCAAAATAAGTTTTTGAGCAAAATAAAAGAAAAAGCTCGTGAAGGGAATGTAAAAGGATTTGTTATAACAAATTATGGTACCTTGACTTATGAAGGGAGATTATGCATTCCTAAAGAGGAAGGGCTTAGAAAAGAAATTCTCAAAGAAGCTCACTGTACGTCGTACACAGCTCACCCTCGAGGTACAAAAATGTATCGAGATTTAAGAGAAGTATTTTGGTGGCGAAGTATGAAAAGAGATATTGGAACTTTTGTGGAAAAATGTTTGACTTGTCAACAAGTTAAAGTTGAACACCAAATACCATTTGGTTTGCTCAAACCACTTGACATCCCAGAATGGAAATGGGAACACATAACTATGGATTTTGTGGTAGGGCTTCTGTAGGTCCCAAGGGGTGTGAGTGTAAGGTTTAGAAGGGGGGTGAATAAACCTTACCAACTTTTCGATTTAGTCCTTTTAAAACGTTCAGAGTTAATACTTCACAGCTAAGTCCTTGATGGACAACTAAGTTAGTTAATCGATAGAGTTACCTACTCAGCAGGACTCACTTTTGTTGATAGAATAACTCATTGTTTTTGACTAAAACTTAACTTGATTGTGATATGTTTTATTGGAAGACTTAACACCCTTGAATTTGGTTTAAGTTTGTTTTAATACTTGGTTTTAGCACTTGGTTGATTATCAATTGGATAGTAAATTTATCAAAGCAAATATCAAAATAATATGCGAGTAATTAAAGTCTTTGAAATGTAAATGACACAAAATAAATTTTATAGAGGTTCAAAGATGGGGTAATTCTTCTACTCCTCTCTTCTCCAACTCCTGGAGGAATCCACTAAGTATTGATCAATGTACAAAGTGGTTATCACCCGGATGCAAGTCTTGATCACACGGTGACTTGATCTTTTGGGACTCGATCGGAGATGCCTTGGTCATGCGGTGGCTTCTCGTACGACTCAGCTTCTTCACAGGGCAGTTGCCTTGCTACTATAGCCCACTTGCTCAAGCTTCTTGGATTTGATCACGAAGCCCTCCAAAAACTTGAGACTGGTTCGACCTTGAACCTTTCTACAATCCTTTGTGGAATGTAGACCCCTTGATTCTTCAAATGTTTCCTCTTCAACTGATTGAAGTTGTCTTTCCTTCACAGGTGAGTGTTGGATTGATTTCCTTCGTAATGTAGGCTTGAGGATTGAACTTGAATGACTTGAGTAGGTTATAGTTTGAATAATAGCTTGAAAGTTCCAGGTAACAAGGTTAACCTTTTCTCAAATAGATTCCTCAGCCTTTTATAGTGTTCTTTTGAAAATTTGCCCGTAGAAGAGATAGGTTAATTTTCAAAAGACATTTGTGGTCATTGGCTTGTCTTGTTGCAGATCTTGAAATTGACATTTCCTCGTATGAATGAGTCTTGACTTTTGAGTTCGACACAGTGCAGAGCTTCCCAATGGTTTATTCCTTTTGCACGCTTCTGGGACTGAGCACTTTAAGAAAGACAGTATGGAAGTATTACTTGTTTAAGTAATTTTCTTGACTTATGTGCAATGGATCTCTTTCAGTTATCTCGACTTGACTGCATTTCCTTGACTTCCCCAGGTGACTTCGAGTCAGCTTTCAATCATTGGATGACTCATCTGTCACTTCAACTTGAGACTTGGCTATCTTGAGTT
Organism: Rehmannia glutinosa; assembly: GCA_016081115.2. Classification (NCBI taxonomy): domain Eukaryota; kingdom Viridiplantae; phylum Streptophyta; class Magnoliopsida; order Lamiales; family Orobanchaceae; genus Rehmannia; species Rehmannia glutinosa. The sequence goes on along the minus strand of CM071937.1, from coordinate 23,159,777 downwards.
GACTTTGACCGACATTTCAATCAGTGCATCTGTTTGCACCTCATGATCGAGTTCTATCTTCTCTTCTTTGCCACACTCACCGCCTCACAACAGAGTCTTCCTTCTAGTCTCCGGTTGACTTCTTGCATATTCGGCATAGTGACTTAACTCATCTCGACCACCCATATCTATTACAATGCAATTTACAACAAAAATGGGGTGCCAACTTTCTATTCTAAGTTTTACATGGCATTCATCAAAATCTAAAAATTAATTTCCCAACAATTTCCCCCTTTTTGATGATGCCAAAACTTAAAACATTCATACAATAATTAAACAACAAAGATACGCATGAGACAATGTAGAATCACGAGAATGTATGCGTAGAATCAATCTTTTATTGATCATAACATTCTTGTTCTTTACACACATTTGTTTGAGTGTATCAAAGCTTAAACAGAGCTTAAGGTAACCATGTTATTCTATATCTACGCAGGTATAGAAATTATACAATTTTATTCGATGTACAGAGGACTTACATAAAGATGCATTTACATAGTAAAATATATGAAGGGGTGGACATCAACACTTCATCTTCTTCGCTGTCTCCTTCTTTCCTCATCAGCTATGTCTTCTCGATCTATTTCTCTTCTTCTCTTCTTCACCGCTTTCTTTTTCTCATATGCTTTTACGCGAAACTTCATCTCTTCTTTTTCTTTCTTGTCTTTCTTCCCATCTGAGTTTGTCTTCTATTTTCTTCTTCGATTCTCTTCACATACTCAAAGCATTGTTCTTGGCCACTTGCGGGTTGGCTACTTCGTCGAATCGGCCCAATAGATCCCTCATTTCTTGCCTGGATCTATATATTCAATGTTTTTGGGCGGAAGTGCAGGCACGAAATATCTTCCTCCTCCCTTTGCTTTTCCTCTGCCTGGGCGTGTATTATACTAGGGCCTTCTTTTTCCCCGTGAGTGAGTGACGTGAGTAGCAGAGTGATCGCGCTGTGAGTCTTCTTCACTGTTGAGGCCTTTTCACATAGCTTGAGGCCTTTTTCCCAATACAAATCCGAGGCTTGACCCATGGACATAGGTGTCTCTCAACGTGCATTTGGAATGCCTCCATGTTGTTTCAAAGTATATCCATAACTCGGTCATCCATCTTTTCTTCCACCTCCTTCATCCCTCGCTTCTACTATTTTTCGCTTTTGACCATGGGTGCTGGAGTGTTGGAGCGCGAGTCATCGGGAGTTTTTTGATGATATCGGTTGTGACAAGACCTTGTTGGGGGTTTTAGCAATCATCGGGTCATATCTTTCGAACCTTCCCCCCTCAATGATTTTCCCTTATTCTCTCTTCTTAGTTCTTGAGTCATTTGTCTTCCCTTTACGGTGCCGATCCTTCTTCTTAGCTCGAACCTTTCATCGCTTTAGGTATTCCTCTTCCCCTTTTTGGCATCATCAAAGGAGAGAGGAACCCCTGAAACAAGTGGCAATCATGAAGTCTATGCGATCGATAGGCGAGTTATGCTTCAATCTCTGCTGCGGAGTATCTTTGCACGGAATTGAGCAAGTGGCATTGGATTCATTTGCCATCAGACTTCATTTCGGCCATGAGGAGGGTGAATATCTTCTCCATGTTCTCTCTACGCTGTGAGAAGCTCTTTCTTATGAAATTCACGCAGTTGATTGCATCTCGTGTTGTGAGATTCATGCATTCGATCGATATTTTCTTGCATTCTTGTCTTCATATCAGCATTCTCGGCCCGCCGGACTAGCAATTTATTGAATAAAGTTGAAGTATCGAACTTGTTCTACACGCATTGTCTGCTTTGTTGTTGCCACCATTCCCAAATCGACAATTATTCCTCGCAGATCGCGGTAAGATTTGCGTCTCGGTTATCAATCTCATGTCCGGTGAGGCCTGGTGCCTCTCCATCTTCTCTATCTCTGCAAATATGGCCTTGAAAACTTCTCGAACCTCGGATGTCACTTATGTCTTATTTGGTGGGCCAAGCGACATCAAAGTCAAAGTCTGTTGGGACGATGGTGTCGTTGGAATAACGAGGATCGGAGTTTATGGAAACGTTCTTGATCTCGAGCTTATTCTTCAAGAAGGTGGCGGACTCAGAGAAAAGGGAAACTATTCTTCAAAGCGGATCATCACGGACAACGGGAATATGTTCAATGGTAACTCTTCGTGCCCGTGATGTGCCCGATTCGTCGGTCTCTGCAGCTTGGGTAGCTTGTGCGATTGGCGTGTTTGTTGTGGGTCTGTTGGGATATTGACCGGTGGCCGAGCCTCATTGTCTCAACAACCGTCGGTCTTTAGTGGTTTTTCCATGTGAGTTGACTGGTCCTCGGCCGTATCAGTAGCGTCATCGGACGATGATGAGATTTGCATGTGTGGCTCATCATCAAAATTAAAGGTTTGGCGAGTAGCCTTGAGGTCGGTCTTACTTGTGCTTGGGAGAACATCCTCAGCTGAGTCTTTTGGATCGGCAATAGGGGATGACTCAGCTTCGTCTTCACCTTCAGATCCCAGAAAGGTTACATCAGGATTGTCTTGGGAATCGTGAAGAGCACTTATCTCCTTTTCAGATGGATCAATGATAGTGGGAGGGATGTTCTGTGCTTCCGTCTCTTTACCCCAGGAAGTCTCAACCTCCCGTTGGCCTTCATTACCTCCTGCAATCTCAACTGCAGCGAGGCCTTGGATAGTCCCTTCGACAGTGTCAGCTGTCTTGGGGTCTTCTGAGGTAGCATCCACTGGAGTCTCAACTCCATGGATTGCACTTTCATTGCCCAGAGTGTTAACTCCCGGGCGGTTCCTTCCCGTGCCTCGATTGTATCGGCGGCGTCATTGGCTGCAGGAGCGGTTGGCACTTCGGTGAGGCAGTCTCAAGCTGTCCGAGCTTCTTTAGTGACAACTTGCTGTGTTTCATTTTCTTTTTCCTTCTCTACTTCGCCTCCTAGATTCGTTGTGGAGTCATCTGCAGCAACCTCCGACCTAGCTGCAGTGGAGGGAGTTTCCCCCTCAGCTGGCACACCAGCTGAGTGACTTGGATTGGGGTCACTCGTCTCCACACTCCGGTTGCTCCCTTTGAGTACTCAGCCGTTGGGGCAGGTGGTAAGACACCTTCATTAGGGGTTGGCTCGATTGGGGTCCCCACAATCCCAGTTTCATCGCCAATTACCTTAACAGTGGCAGCAACAATATGTTGTGATGTGGTGGCAGCAACAACAGTGGCAATATGCTGCACCACTCCCATCGGATCAATCTCCAGCTGTGATGTGGAAGACTCCCCTGGTCCTTCCAATAACCGTTGCTCATGTAGGACCCTAGATTCCCGCATGGCTTGCTGCATCTCCAATTCTTCTGTAGCAGCAGCAGGGTCCAGATCCTCATCACTCCCAGAGAGAATGTCAAGATGAGGATGTGTATGATCGATGGTTCGATAAAGGGACAAATCTTGGCCTTTTCATTAGCTTGACTTCCTCGCGATCTCTGCTTCTCCTTGTATTTGAAGATCTGCAAGATATCGTGCGATTTTCTTCATCCAGTGCTTGGACCACGTGGTCAATCAGAAAGTTTGATTCGTCTTCTTCTTCAATAAATTCGGTCTTTGAAATGTTCCTGGATCGACTCAGCTTCCACTTCTCCATTCTCATGACGATCTTGGATGTCTAGATATGGTGGTGATAGGATCATTACATCATCATCATCTTTATCATCTTCTCCTGTTGTCCCTCGTTCTCGGGGATTGAAGGTAGCAAACTTTGGTGCTTCACACCTCGGCGTCTGTTGCATTGCGGGGGGGATACAACCCTGTCCAGCGGGAGAGTTTGCTTTCTCAGCTACTTCTTATGTCTCAGTTGTTCTGACTACAGTTGTGTCTTCAATTTGCCTCTGCTGATTGGCTTCAGCAGACTTGGTTGTTTCATCAATAATTTCAGGAGGCTCTACTTCTCCAGTTGTCCCCGCGATCTGTTCCAGCTGAGTGGCAGACTCAGCTGTTTTCTCAAGCTCTGATCGCTTGAAAATTCTTCTCCTTTTGGTCCTTACCAGAGGAATTTCTGGTTCGGATGAAGTTTCCTCCGAGTCCTGGGCAGCGGGGGCCAGTGTTGTTGTCCTTTTCTGAGGAGCTGGCTTTCTAGGCTTGTCAGTCCTCTTTTTCTTGACAACCGGAGAAGGTATTTGAGGTTCCTTCTCGGCTGCGGCTGCGGGGCGGTGACTTGGCTGCGGGCGGAGTGCATCTTTTGTTTTCTTTTTCTTTGTTGCGGGCGTGATCTTCTTTGTAGCTGCGGGCAGCCTTCTTACGGGGAGGAGAGAGACATTGTTTCTTACAGGTCAACTGATTCCCCCCTCACTCGATCATCCCTCTTGGCGTATGCTTGCTTCTGTGCTCCGGAAAGGCTAGACCGGAACATTTTCTTGTTGACATGGAACGTCTTCCCATGTCGAAGAGGGACTCCTTTAACTTCCATCATCCGGCCAATCACTAGTCCGTACCCCAGGGATCCTCCAAACGAACCATCCTCCTTGAAGGATTTATTCCCAATATTCTGGCCGAGTCTGCTATATACAAAATCAGCCCAGTTCACCTTTTTCTCTTCAATTATTGCAGCCATTACGATCAGCTTAGTTTTGGACAGGTGGTTAAAGCTTCCAAATTTGATGTCTATGCATTTGGCAACAACGTCCAGCAGTTTGTGGTAGTCATCCTTCAACAGCTTCTTGTCAGCTGTGTAGACAACCTTCGCAGCACAGTCAGGCTTGGGTACTTCCTTCCAAGCAGCAACCAGGTTAAAATCAGCTTCATAAATCTCCGGCACTCCTTCCGTCGGCAACGAACAGTGTTCTGCCAGATCCTTGGCAGTGATGGTGAAATCTTTCCCATGAACAGAGGACTTGATGCCCTCATCATGAACTTCAGTGTTCACATAGAACTGTGCGACCTCTTCCACGTAGGTCATCTGAAACTCCATCGACAAAAAGGGTTTCAGTCCTAATTTCTCCAACTTCTCTGCTATTTTCTTCACAAGGGCTTCGTCTGACCCTTGTTTGATCATGCCCTTGAAGTCCACAGTAGATCCCGTGTGGATTTACTTTCCCAACTTGACGAAGTCGTAAGTAGATGCCATTTCTCGAAGATTCACCGAATGAAACTTTGAAGATAAGCTTTGAAGATTTGTAGGGTTTTGAGAGTAAAAATGCTTTCTTTGTTTGAGAGAGATGAACAGTTTTGGTAAAGTGAGAGAAAATCGGACGAAATGGTATATGTATGGGTTATGAAAGGACGTGCGGGTGGTTTTTTGAGATTTGATCAAGATCAACGACTCAGATTTTGCATGCCGATTAACATTTAATTTCTCGCATTTAATGCGGCAGCATTTATATCCAATCATAAGCTTGGTATGCAGCTTTTGACTGTACACGTCATAATTATGCTGATGTCATTCTTAAAATACATTCCCGCTTAGTAAAAACGACTGCGTTTTTGTCACTTCGCTCATAACTGACTCAGCTTATTCCTTAGCTGATTTAACCCTTCTCTCTTTGCACATAAGCACTCAGCTGTCAGCTAACTCGATGCAGCTGATTCTCCGATATAGCTGATTCACTCAGCTGATTCAAGAGTTCAGCTCTTTTTTTTCATCTTTTCATGTTCCATCTCTTTTCTTTGACTCTTCTTAGTGCCAACCCAGCTCAATTAACCCTAATTCATGCTTGAGTTCTTCAAATCTTGATTCACATAATGGTTTTGTGAATATATCAGCTAACTGCTTATCAGTTGAGATATATTCCAAGGTGATGTCCTTCTTTTCAACATGATCTCTTATGAAGTGATATCTGACATTAATGTGCTTTGTTCTTGAGTGCAACACAGGATTTTGGGTGATTGCAATTGCACTTGTGTTGTCACACATAATTGGAATTTCCTTTTCTTCAACTTCATAGTCTCTCAGCTGTTGTCTCATCCATAAGACTTGGGCACAATAGCGCCGCATGACTATGTATTCTGTTTTCATTTGTGGAGGTTGCTATTGAATTTTGCTTCTTGCTAAACCAGGAAATTAATCTATTTCCAAGCATTTGACATGTACCTGAGGTACTTTTCCTGTCAACTCTGCATCCAGCATAGTCAGAGTCTGAATAACCAATTAGTTTGAATCCTCCTTCCTTTGGATACCATAATCCAACTTCTTGACTTCCTTTCAAATATCTCAAGATTCTCTTGCATTTTTGCAGTCATGTGGCTTTCTTTTGGGGCGATTGAAATCGGCACATACACCTACAACAAAGGTGATGTCGGCCCGCTTCTTTGTGAGATAGAGCAATGATCCAATAAGTGCTATGTATCTTGTTTGATCACTGGGTTTACCATCGTATCCATATCCATTTTTTGATGATGTATTCATTGGTATTTTCAGAAGACTTCTCTTCCATACCAAATTTCTTCATTAGATCTTTGGTGTATTTTGTCCGACTTATGAAGGTTCCATCCTTTTTGTTTTTTACTTGGAGTCAAGGAAGAATGTCGATTCTCCCATCATGCTCATTTCAAATTTGCTTTGCATAAGATTTGAGAATTTATCACACAACTCTTTGTTTGTGTCGTGGATCCAAAGATGATGTCATTCACATATATTTGGACAAAGTATACTCTTCCCATCTTGAATTACGAAGAGTGTTCTATCCACTTTGCCTTTTGTAAATCCGTTCTCAATCAGGAATTGTGATAATGTATCATACCATGCTCTTGGTGCCTGTTTCAATCCATATAAAGCTTTCTTGAGTTTGTATACTTTATCTCCAAGAGTCTTCTGCTCAAATCCTGGAGGTTGTTCAACATACACTTCTTCCTCCAATAACCCATTAAGGAATGCACTCTTTATATCCATTTGATATATAGTGAAGTTCTTGTGAGCAGCATAGGTAAGAAACATCCTTATGGCTTCCAATCTTGCCACAGGGGCAAAAGTTTCATCAAAATCCATTCCTTCTTCTTGGCAATACCCTTTGGCTACCAATCTTGCTTTGTTTCTTACCACAGAACCTTCCTCATTCATCTTGTTTTTGAACACCCATTTAGTGCCAATAACATTTTGATGGGTAGGTCTTTGAACTAATACCCACACTTTGTTCCTTTCAAACTGATTCAGCTCTTCTTGCAAGGCTTGAATCCAATGTGTGTCATCCAATGCTTGTGACACATCTTTTGGCTCTATTTGTGAGATGAAACAAGTAAACATTGCTTCTTGTTGAGTTCGGATCTAGTTTTCACACCTTCTCTTACATCTCCAATGATTAGTTACGGTGGATGGTCTCTCGACCACCTTACATCGAGGTTGGAGTAAGTTAGTGGATTGATCGTCTTGCTTTTGTGTTATTTTGATCAGCTCTCTCATCATCACTTAGTGCATATTTCCCGGTGTCTTTGGACTCGGCTATCTCATCTTCATCGGGTTTATAATTCGGCTTGACTTCAACATAGGGACTCTTCGCATGGTTGGTGATTGACTTATCGGTGACTCTTCAATGTCTTCTCTATTTAAGTTGGGTTCATCAAACACCACATGAATAGATTCTTCGTAACCATTGTCCCTCTTATTGAGCACTCTGTAGGCTTTGCTTTTGGTGAGTATCCTAAGAAGATACCTTCATCGACTTTAGCATCAAAAGCCTTTAAATTATCTTTGCCATTGTTGTGGATGAAGCATTTGCATCCAAATATTCTAAAATATGCAACATTTGGCTTTCTCCCCTGTCCCAAATCTCATAGGGAGTCTTTGTCGGTTGTCTGTTTATCATGCATCTATTTTGATTATAGCATGTTGTGTTTATTTTGACCCCAAAATCTTTTAGCGACCTGCTTGGCTAACATGGTCCTTGCCGCTTCTTTGAGAGTTATGTTCCTTCTTTCGCAACTCCATTCTCATTTGTGGAGTCCTTGTTGCGAGATAGTTCATGAGCAATACCATTTTCAATACAATCTTGAGTTATTATTCCATTGACAAACTCGGTTCTCTGTCGAGATCTAATTTTGATAATGGTTTGACTCTTCTCATTTTGGATTCTCTTCATCGGATGTGGTAGTTTTGCGGGGTTTTTTCTTCTTACACATAAAAATTATCCATGTGTATCTTGAGTAATCATCTACTACCACCAAGGTGTATTTCTTTCCGCTTATCTTTTTGGTTCAATGGACCAAATTGATCCATATGTAGCGGTGCAATATTCTTGTTGAAGATGGACATGTCTTTTCTTTGAATGATGATTTGATCCGCTTTTCCCATCCGCATGCATCACATACACTTTCCTTCTTGTATACCGAGTCCGGAAGTCCTTCCACAAGATTGCTCCTTGCAAGCTTGTTAATTGTTTTGAAGTTCAGGTGACTCGGCTCTTGTGCCACAACCAACTTGATTCCGTTGTGCTCTTTGCTAGCAAATGAGACAAGTGCTTGGTGTTGCGGTTTGACCAATTCACCACATACATGTTCTTTTGTCTGCATCCTTGCAACACTACTTCATTAGATTCGGTGTTCTTGATTTGGTACACTCCCATATTGAATCCAACGTTATAGCCCTTGTCACAGAGTTGACTTATGCTTAGTAAGTTGAAATTGAGGCCTTCAACATATGCAACATCTGTAATTTCTAATCCATTTTTCTTGATGGATCCAATGCCTCTTATTTCTCATGGAGCTTCATTCCCTCCAAATATAACTTTTACACCTCTAACTTCCTTAAATTTTTTGATTTTTCTTGTTTCTGTCATGTGTCCGGGAACGACCACTATCCATGTACCAGGTTCTTGGCACTCACCGCTCCTTGAACCCGCAATCAAGGAAATTAGGTTTTAGGTACCCATATTTGTCGGGTCCTGAGGGGTTAGTATTGTAAGATGATCCAACCAACCTATAGCCAAATGATTTGAATCTAAGAGGTTGCCATCTATCAGTGCCATAATCATAATTAACTTTGGCAAATTTCTTGGAGGTTTTAGGTCCATACAGCTGTCTCTTTTGTCTATATGCATGTGTATGTGTTTTAGAAATTGCTTTGTTTGGGTAGTTGTGATATCTTTGAGGATAGTGCTTGGGTGCATATGTGTCGATGATAGCTCTTTTGCCTTTGGAATGGCCCTGGCCGAGTTCTAGGCCCTTTGCCATTTAAAGGCTTATATTCCATAGGTCTTTCCGATAGTTCACATTATTCCAATCAACTTGGCTTGGGTAATTTTACCATTCCCATCATATGTGTTCTTTTCATAGAACTTCTGGGGCTTTTAGTAGCTTTGTTTCTTCTTTACAGAGTACTTCTTATTTGGAGTTTGCTGAGGAACTCGGCTGGATTTCCTCTCAGCTGTCCTCTCAGCACACTCAACTGGATGTTTTCCTTTTCCTTTATAACCAAGGCCAGTTTGCTTGTGGTTGTGCTTTGGAATGAATGTGTGTGCGCTATTTGGAGTTTTGGATTTTTGATATACTTCATTACTTGAAGATCCTTTTTCCAAAATTACTTTTGGAGCTTGACTTGGTATAGAGGAATTAAATCCTAAGCTTGTCTTATCTCCACATTCTCTTTGGCTCATAATAAGTTCATCCAAAGATTTAGATGCCTTAGTAAATGAGGCAATCATATTTTTGAGGTCATTTTCCCTCTTTTCTGTGGCAGCTATCTCTGCTATTAGCTTAGCATTTTCAGCCTTTAAACTTTTATTCTCATCAACTATGTGACTTAGAGTACTCAGCTCCTTAGTCAGCTGTGAGTTTTGACTTTTGAGTAGGTTGTTTTCCTCATTTAGTAGTGTGTGTGAGGATTTAATGTGTTCAAAGTCTTTCATCATTTTACCTAATGAATCATAAAGATCAGTGGGTGATGAAGTATGTGTGTCACACTCACTGTCACTAGAATCTGAGTGTGATGAGTTAGAATGTACGTCATCTTCTTGGTCAGGTTGGTTGTTCTTTGGCCATTAGACGGATCAAAGCTTCTTCTTGAGTCACTTGAGTAGTCGCTTCACTACTCTCCGAGTCTATTGTGTCTTTTGACTGATTTGTCTCGGCGAGTCTGTGACTAACATTGCCTTTTCTTCTCTTGTCTTCTTTCTCGAACACTTTTCTTTCCTCTTCATTCTGTATTTGTTGACTACAGGATATGGGCAATCAATAGCATAGTGACCAGGTTACTGCAGTTCAAAAGATAAATTTTCACCTTTTGATCGATTCTTTCCATCCTTGGATTGTCGGCTCTTTGATACTCAATCCTTTGATGCTCGTTCTTTTGGGTGGCCTATCTTCCTTGACTTGGAGGGAGCCGAGTGTCTTCTGGAGGATTCACCTTTGCCTCTTTTGTAATTCTTGTTGAAGAATTTGTTAAACCTTTTAACCATCGGGCAATCTCCTCTTGGTCAATGACTTCCTTGACCTCGACTCTTTTACCATCCTTAACTATTAGAGCGATTGTTTTGGGCATATGTCTGTCTCCTCTAGGTCTTTTCTTCTCAGCTCAAATTCATAGGCTTTGAGATCTGAGAATAGCTCATGGTTGGATGTTTTTGATAGGTCCATGGAGTGTCTCAGGGCCATGACTTTCATTTCCCACTCAGCTGGGAGACTTCTTAGAATCTTCATACACATTTTCTTTCGTGTATATTCTTTTCCAAGTGCGAGATAGCTCATTGGTAATTTACGTGAACCGAGCATCCAGTTGATCCAAGGTTTCTTACGCAAGCATCTTAAAGTTTTCAAATTTACGTACAACTGTGGATAGTTTATTTTCCTTGATTTGCTCGAGCCTTCACAAATCGGGGTTAGCTTATCCCATATTTCTTTTGCGTTTTGCACGATTTGACTTTGTTGAACATGGCTTTGTCGAGTTTTGTAAAGAATGTCCTTGGCCACGTTGTCCAAGTTGTATCTTTTCTGTCATCATTTGTCCATTCGGCTCTTGGTTTTTCAACCATAGTTGGTCCGGGGAGCGACATCCTCTTCTCCTTCACCGCAGCAGTTCTCCTTGCGAGATGTGTTCACTTTCAAGATTTGCGGTGGCCCATCTTCTATTACTATCCACATTTCATCGTGTAATCTTTGATAGATGAGCTCGCATTCGAATTTTCCAATCATCAAATTCCTCAATTGTGAACATAGGGATGCGTGTCAAATTTGCTTCCATAATAATAACTTTGTCGAATAAAAGAGTTTTGAAAGATCAAGTGCTAAATCAAGCTTTGAGAGATTGGAGATCTAGTTCAGTAACCAGTACGGAAGGCTCAATGAACCAACCGCTCACGATACCACTCGTAGGTCCCAAGGGGTGTGAGTGTAAGGTTTAGAAGGGGGTTGAATAAACCTTACCAACTTTTCGATTTAGTCCTTTTAAAACGTTGAGTTAATACTTCACAGTGAGTCCTTGATGGACGGCTAAGTTAGTTAATCAGAGTTACCCACTCACAGACTCGACTCGAGCTATTGATAGAATAACTCATTTGTTTTGACTAAAACTTAACTTGACTATGATATGTTTTTTGGAAGACTTAACACCCTTGAATTTGGTTTAAGTTTGTTTTAATACTTGGTTTTAGCACTTGGTTGATTATCAATTGGATAGCAAATTTATCAAAGCAAATATCAAAATAACATGCGATAATTAAAGTCTTTGAAATGTAAATGACACAATAAATTTTATAGAGGTTCGAAGATGGGGTAATTTTCTACTCCTCTCTTCTCCAACTCTGGAGGAATCCACTAAGTATTGATCAATGTACAAAGTGGTTATCAGTCCAGATGCAAATCTTGATCACATAGTTGACTTGATCCTTTGGGACTCAGTCTAGAGATGCCTTGGTCACACACGGTGGCTTCTCGTGCGACTCGGCTTCTTCACAGGCATTTGCGCCTTGCTACTATAGCCCACTTGCTCAAGCTTCTTGGATTTGATCACGAAGCCCTCCAAAAACTTGAGACTGATTCGACGTTGAACCTTTCTACAATCCTTTGTGGAATGTAGACCCCTTGATTCTTCAAATGTTTCCTCTTCAACCGATTGAAGTTGTCTTTCCTTCACGGGTGAGTGTTGGATTGATTTCCTTCGTAATGTAGGCTTAAAGATTGAACTTGAATGACTTGAGTATGTTATAGTTTGAATAAAAGCTTGAAAGTTCCAGGTAACAAGGTTAACCTTTTCTCAAATAGATTCCTCGGCCTTTTATAGTGTTCTTTTGAAAATTTGCCCGTTGAAGAGATAGGTTAATTTTCAAAAGACACTTGTAGTCGTTGGCTTGTCTTGTTGTAGTTCTTGGAATTGACATTTCCTCGTGTGAATGAGTCTTCAGCTTTTCAGAGTTCTGACACAAGTGCAGAGCTTCCCAATGGTTTATTCCTTTTGCACGCTTCTCGGGTGAGCACATTAAGAAAGACAGATATGGAAGTATTACTTGTTTAAGTAATTTTCTTGACTTACGCAACGGATCTCTTTCGATTATCTCGACTTGACTACATTTCCTTGACTTCCCAGGTGACTTGAGTCGACTTTCAATCATGGATGACTCATCTGTCACTTCAACTTGAGACTTGGCTATCTTGAGTTGACTTGATCGACATTTCACTCATTGCATCTCAGTGCACCTTGATCGAGTTCTTGTCTTCTCTTCTTTGCCACACTCACCGCCTCATAGCGGAGTCTTCTTTCTAGTCTCGGTTGACTTCTTGCATATTCTAGCGTGGTGACTTTTAACTCATTTCGACCGCCCTATCTATTACAATGCAATTTACAACAAAAATGGGGTGCCAACTTTCTATTCTAAGTTTTACATGGCATTCATCAAAATCTAAAAATTAATTTCCCAACAGCTTCCACCATCTGTCAAGGGAAACAAGGTTGTTTGGGTTGTAGTAGATAGGTTAACAGAGTCAGCTAATTTCTTACCTATTAAGATGACGTTTAGTATGGAGCGATATGCACAAATTTATATTGAGGAGATAGTGAGACTTTATGGAGTTCACGTGTCAATTGTTTCAGACAGAGATACGCGTTTACTTCTAAGTTTTGGAAAAGTCTACAAAGTGCCTTGGGAACAAAGCTAAACTTTAGTACGACTTATCATCCGCAAACAGATCGGCAGTCTGAAAGGACTATACAAATATTGGAAGATATGTTGAGAGCATGTGTGCTCGACTTAGGAAGTAATTGGAAAATATTATTACCATTGGTAGAATTCGCTTATAACAATAGTTATCAAGCGACTATTGGGATGACTCCATACGAGGCGTTATATGGAAGAAAGTATAGATCACCATTATATTGGAGCGAAGTTGGTGAAAGAAATATTTTGGGGCCTGAATTAATTCGGCAAACTGTTGAGAAGATAGCTATGATACGAGATCGAATAAAGATGGCTCAAGATAGACAAAAGTCGTATGTTGATAGACGGAGAAAACATATACAATTTGAAGAAGGAGAAAAGTGTTTTTGAAAGTAGCTCCTGTTAAAGGTGTTATCCGATTTGGAGAAAAGGGAAAGTTGAAACCAAGATATATCGGACCATTTGAAATCCTTACATGAGTTGGAGATCTAGCTTATCAGCTAGCATTACCACCAATTCTATCAAGTGTGCACAATATTTTTCACGTCTCTATACTAAGAAAGCACGTCCATGATCCAAGTCACATTGTGAATTATAAAGATCTGACAATCAACAATGACTTAACTTATGAGGAAGCACCTGAAGCTGTTTTGGAACGCAAGATTCATCACTTGAGAAATAAAGATATTGCTCTGATCAAAGTACAGTGGAGACGCCATGGCAGAAATGAAGCTACTTGGGAGCGTGAAGAGGAGATTCGTGTTAAATGTCCAAAAATTTCAATTCCAGGTACGATATCGAATTTCGAGGACGAAATTATATTTAAGGAGAGTAGAATGTGATAATCCATTTTTTTATTTGATTAAAGGTTAGTATAGGGGTTATGTTAGAGGTTAGTTAGGGGTTAGTTTAGGGGGTGAGTTTAGGGGTTATTTTAGAGTATTTAGGGGTTAATATTAATTACTATAAATATGTGTAATTTCATATATAATTTTACACAATATTTCTCTTAATTATAAGGTATAAGTATTTTTCTACATCAAGTTTCATATATACATATATATATAGGGATATGATCAAATGAGACCAGGGCCTTTAGGTAAGAACATGAGACCACATCTAGACCATTTGATTTAATAATCAATGGTCTAGATTTTACCCATCTATTTTAGGCATGGTGGTGGCAAGCAAGGGTAGGAAAGTAATCTGTCTTTTTATTCAAAGGATATAATTGTAAATCCCTAATTTTTGAATTTGGTAACTGAATCTTATTATCAATATCCCGCAATTTTTTCTCTCCCTATTTTTCAGATACACGTTTCTTCTTCTTTCTTTCATCTCCATCGTTCCATCTTCAAAATCTTGAAGCCGTTGTACCGAGTCTTCTTCATCTCTTCACCACGGTCGGGCTCCATCTGCAACTGACACGAATCTTCTTCATATCTTCATCACGGTCGGTCTCGCACAAATCATTGTAAGTTTTCTGTGATTTTTTATTTTCTTTTTGATTTTGGTGTTTGTTGATGTTAGGGTTCCAATTTGGGTTTTTATTATCGACTTCTATTGTTCTTATTTGTTTAATTTTAGGGAATAATCTTTTAGGTATAAGAGATTTGCAAAATTTTTGAAGCTTGATAATGCGATGTATATACATTATGTGGGTTTTAATTTTGGGGGTTTGTTGAATTTCTGTTGTAGTGGTTTTAAGAAGAGAAACTAAATGAAGGGATGTGCAAATCGATTCGAATGTTGTTTGGTGCTCTCGTTCTTTTTTTCTTCTTTCATTACGCTTGTGCATCTTATTTCTTAATTGACATAACTCAAGATCGCTTATTTTGATTTGATTATCGTAATTAAGTTTACATGTTACATTCGTTATAAAATTTGAATAATCTATTTGGCTTAGGATATTATTGCGTCCCTCGATCAGTTGGGTTGGGAGAGAGAAAAGTAGAAGTGTGAGTAGCATGTGTATGCTTGAACTCTGATTGATTTTTCTTTTAACGGGGTTTGCTTGAACTCCGATTGATTTTTATTGTAGAATTATAATTCCAAATTTATAGACATTTATCAGGTTGTTATATTCTTGTCTCGGTCTGTGTTTTAGATGAGAACAATGTGTATTCGTCATTTGTGCAAGGACTTGACACAGAGCTTGGTGACCCGAGCTCCGATAAATTGAACAACTTTGACATGGTAAGTACTGATAATTAATCTCATTGTTTTTTCAAATCTTTTTTGTTAATTACCAAGACCCTAATGTAAACCGTGTTTCGGTTTTTCTTCCCGATTTGTAAGAGCGAGCACATCTTTCTGGTGACCTTTGATGTCAAGAGGTTTAACTGCCATATTATCGACAACTCGTCTGTCGGTGGAAGCAGCCAGGAGAAATATGGAGATTTGCCGGACAAGTTGGTGAGCTTTTTTATTTTTGTTCAATCAGTTATATATGTTGTGTTTTTATCAGTTCTAAATCGTGTTGTTAGGTATTAGAATTTGTACAAGATGTGCTTAAACATTTGTCCCGGCTGTTATGTTTATTCAGCATCTATATGTCTTGGATAGCATACTGATATGGAATTATGTGTTTTAGTTGTAGAATTATGTGTTTTTAGTTTTGTAATAATGTTTATTTAGTAATAGCACATTTTTTTTGTTACTTTATGCGAGCATGTATATTGTCTCAGAATAATGTGCGTTTAGGTATATAATGTGGGGACACGCTTGCCCTCAAAATTTCCAAACACCATTGCATTGCAAGAAATCTCCTTAGTTATGCATCCATCTATGGAAAAGAAAAACACTGAAACTTAAGCTATTGGAAGATAATTTTTTAGTGCAGAATGGGTGTGTTTAAATAGGTATGTAATTGTGTGTACTTAAGTATGAAATTATGTGTAGTTATTTAGTATGATATGGTTAATTATAATATATAGTCTACGAAGTTTGAAGTTGTTTTCCATGGTATATTTGCAGGTTCGGATGTTTTCAAACTACTTGGAGACTAAAAGGCTGCCCGCAAATGGCTAGTGTTGTCCGAAAATTCACCCCGTCTAGACTATGCATGCCTTGGAGAGATACCACAAACAAAGTTGATTGTGGTATATATGCCATGAGGCATATGGAGAGCTACATGGGCGGTGGCACCAAGGGATGGGATTGTGGTTTGGAGAAGAATAATGCGTCTCAACTATCTAACTTACGCACGAAGTACTTTCATTTGCAATAATCCTCCACCATAGCAATGAGCTAAAGGATAGATGTTTGGAAGAAGCCGAGAAAGTTTTGGACGGGGGAAGATAGTATTGTAGTTTTGTTTTAAATAGACAACGTAGTATGCAAATTTCTGCTCATCTTTTTTGTATAGTTAGTTTACTATCGTTGGTGTTTTTTGTCTTTGGAGCCATTTGTATATGACTTAGATGGTTTCTTTAATTGTGGATATGAATGGTTCGGACATGGGGTGTTTTCTTTTTAATCAATATAAATTTGCATTTTCACGTACATATGTTCGGAATGTTGTTATACAAACATTAATATTGTATTAAGTAGTTACTACATTGTGTGTACTTACATACAAAATTATGTACGATTAATGTCCATTAACCCAAAACTATATACACATTATTATATAACTAAACACACATTATTCTATAGCTAAATACACATGATTCCAAAACAAATATACATGCTCGCACAAAATAACAAAAAAAGCAGTGTGCTATTACTAAACAAACATTATTACATAACTAAAAACACATAATTCTACATCTAAAAACACATAATTCAACAAATATACATGCTCGCACAAAATAACAAAAATTGGTGCGCTATTACTAAACAAACATTATTACATAACTAAAAACACATAATTCTACATCTAAAACACATAATTCTAAAACATATTTTATTGATCTGATGTTGTCATTGAAGGGCGATGTGTGGGTAATACGAGATAATGTGTAAATAGGTTGCGGAACATGGGGTGTTTTCTTTTTAATCAATATAAATTTGCATTTTTCCCGTACATATGGTCGGAATGTTGTTATACAGCGTTAATATTGTATTCGTAGTTACTACATTGTGTGTACTTACGCACAAAATTATGTCTGATTAAGCGTCCATTAACCCAAAACTATATACACATTATTATATAACTAAACACACATTATTCTATAGTGAAATACACATGATTCCAAAACAAATATACATGCTCGCACAAAAATAACAAAAAACAGTGTGCTATTACTAAACAAACATTATTACATAACTAAAAACACATAATTCTACATCTAAAAACACATAATTCCGAACCAAATATACATGCTCGCACAAAATAACAAAAAACAGTGTGCTATTACTAAACAAACATTATTACATAACTCAAAACACATGATTCTTCATCTAAAAATACATAATTCCAAAGCATACATTTATTGATCCTGATATTGTCATTGAAGGACGATGTGTGGGTAATACGAGATAATGTGTAAATAGGTTGCGAGATATTGTATGTTTATGTTTAATTATGTAAACAACTCATAAATTGCCAATCGTATACATTACACTAAAAAATTGAGCGAGTGTGACAAATACACATAGCGCTCGGGAGGTGTTGGTGCGGGTCGGGCATGTCCTTTTTTTTTGTTATGTGTCGCATAACCTTACCGCATGTCCCTCATTTTCTTTTTCGGTTTTTTGCTTGCTTTTATGGCTTTTTCTCTTTGGCTTTGGAGCACTTGCTTTTGAGATGACTACCACTCCCTTTGTTCTTGGCTTGCTTTGGCGGTAACACGGAAATATGTAATGTGAGGTTGAGCGCAATATGTTTCCATTCTTGATTGTTTGTTGGGAATCTTTGTAGTTTCGTGTTGTTCCTCTAATAGCTTAGCTTTCTCGTTCGATATGATACAAGATAGACTTGACAATTTTTCAATATCCTTGCGCAAGACCGATGCAATTTGTGAAAATCCGCCCCGGGGTGTTTAGTGTTCTTGCGGCCTCTATCCCCTCGGAAATTGGTACATGTGTCCATTCTTAGAATGTGAATTAAACGAGGTTGCTTTCATCCAAGCGTCTTTGCCAAATATGGACTTGGAATTTCATCGCAATCCTTGGGTATTACAAATCTATGTCGACACAGGAGTCGCATTTGTTCAAACAATTTGCAACTACATTTGGCTGATGCATCTATCTTGCATTTTGTCACTTGAAACACCCCACTTTCTTCCTTTATTATGTACGAGATCTCGTTTGTATTGTCATTGATCTGTATAACTGAGCAATGGTAACACGCTTCTTTAATTTCCTTGCTCACTTCATAAAATATGGCGTGCGTGTATACTAAAGAAGCATGCTTTTCAATTTTCAATGGTGTTTGGCAA
Organism: Rehmannia glutinosa; assembly: GCA_016081115.2. Lineage (NCBI taxonomy): Eukaryota > Viridiplantae > Streptophyta > Magnoliopsida > Lamiales > Orobanchaceae > Rehmannia > Rehmannia glutinosa. Next base: position 23,141,326 of record CM071937.1, on the reverse strand, counting down.
TCCGAAAGGGAGGTTTGGCACTGATTATTCAACTTATCACTAGAATGTCGTTGGGATTCCATTACGCTCTCCGCTCTCGAAATGCATTAAACATTCCACCAAGTTTGATTGAGGATTTGTAAAATTACCGAACCAGCTATTTGTGCATTCTGAGAGTGACGTAGTTTTCAGAAGTCCACTCATGGGCACGTCTCTAAAATATGCGGGAATCCAGCTCTGTCGTATATCATACATAACTGCGAACCATGGGTGTGATGCTAGATTGAAGTCATCCATAATTTCATGCCATTTTTTTTCAAATTCAGTTGTTGTAATGTAGTTATCCCACACGATTGATTTAAGCGATTGATGAAAATTTAATCTTTGAGCGAGTTTGGGGCGGCTTTGACATCGACTTTCTCCATTATGTGCCACATACATAATCTGTGTTTTTGCCGTCTTGAAGACGGATTTTATGGCATTTTTCATGGTTGGGTCTTGATACATTACTATATAATATGGTTCTTAGCAACAACATTTAAGAATCATCTCGAACAACCATGTATAAGACTCCTCGTCCTCTTTCAAAATAAGGCCGGTTGCAAAAGTTACACACCTACCATGGTTATCTACCGGTGAATGGAGCGAACACCATCTTATACTGCGTATGAAATCTATTTTTAGTATCTGATTTTAATAACTATGTAAACATTTTTAAGAGTATAAGTGTACACAATTACATTATTAAAACATGTATGAAATCTATTTTTAGTATACAGATTTCAATAACTATGTAAACATTTTTAAGAGTATAAGTGTATACAATTACATTATTATATACACATATTAACTTAAATAAGTACACACACCAACATAGTAAAATAACTTGTGATTTGATTTATATAACTAAATGTACGGTATATAAGGATAAATGTAAACTATTGTAATCACAAATATGCAAGATAAATTAGTGCAGTGAATTATATTAGGTTGGTATTGTACGTAGCATCAAAGGATATCACATCACCAAATGCGGCATAGTTCATTATAGTTGTTTGGTCTGCCAAAAAGAGTCGCGTTAGTTGTTCATCTTGAACAACATCGTAATCGAATACCATTCCCGGATTTACCTCTTTCTCGCCTTTTAGGAATTTGTCTATCACCAATTGTGCATCCGCACCGCATATGTATGCTTTGGTCTCGTTTGAAATTTTTAAAATCAATTTTGAGCGCCTAACCTGTGAATAACCGCCGGTCATTTTCTATACGGACTCGTGTTGTTTTGCACTCCCAATGTTTGCCCTTGTGCAATTTATGATAAATTCTGGTGCAAGTTTAGGTTCCTATTCACCTTCAAGAATTGCTTACGTTTTATCAATTGTCATCGGATGAGTGTATCTTTCCTCAAAGGTTTTTACCTTATATGAACCGGCGCTAGTGTATTCAAAAATACAGTGTGCGTTGCACCCAACTCGGTTCGAGGCTCTCTTCCCTGCCCCATGTTTTGGGATGTTGTCGTCATGCTCAGATGCCTCACCAGGTATGGGTTTTTAAGAGTTCTTGTAGCCCTCTCTATTGCAAACCACGTATTGCATGCGAATATCCTCGTTCTTGAATTTCTTCGTAGTGCTTCTTCTAACGTCAAAGCCACTACACAAACCATAATCCTTATAAAATTGTATTTCTGCCTCCAATGTACGGAAATGCATGTTGGCACGAGGAATTTTCTCTTGTTCAACCTTTGGGATCCAATATTTAGTTGATCCAGGTGAGATTTCGAGCCTCTGATCAACGTGAACTGTGTAATCTGGATCTTGATCTGCAAAAACACAATATTTAGATATTAAAATAACAAATTTTGAAACTATTTACATAGATTTTAAATGTATCGTGTAAATCCATATTTACAGAACATGGATGTATGGTGCAAAATCGAACTCACCAATATTTGTTGTATAAGTACACATATTTAATGCCCTTTGTGTTCATAATTAATACTCTAAACATATATTAGATGCATTGTAATTAGGCAAAAACGTATTTAGGGAATACATTATATGTGAGACACTATACACACATATCATTAATACTAACTAAACGTGCATATGTAAAGAAGCTATATGTGCTACATATATTTCATACTAAATACACAAATTCGAGACACTATGAGCACATTTCATTAATACTAACTAAACACATATATGTACAGAAGCTATTTTTGATATATTACAGGTGATACACATTTTTCATAATAAAAACACAGATTCGAGACACTATACACACATTTCATTAATACTAACTAAACACACATATGTACAGAAGCTATATGTGATACATTATATGTGATACATATTTTTGATAATACATACACAAATTCGAGACACTATACCCACATTTCATTAATACTAACTACACACACTCTCTAAGCATATAATATACACATGTTACATAATTACAAAACTATGTGTCGTCCATAGACGGCTTGGCATAGTCGTACATGGTTCTTTGTTGTTCATCTGCCATATCGGGATCCTTGCCTTCGTTAATATCCTCCTCGTGGTCTGTATTAATACTTTCCTCTGTGTTGCTACCGGCGGTGTCGCACTTCCAAATTTGGCGACAAGTAGGCATGCACTGCGGTAAATAAAGAGGATAAGTGTAATCCAAGACTTACAAAGATAGATAAAAAGAAAGACAAATGATGAAATAAAATAAAAAGATGATTAAATTAACAAAAATAAGGTGTTCTTAATATTACAATCCCAAAACGGCGCCAAAAACTTGATGGCTCAAAAGCTACCTTTAAAACCTTAGGCAAGTGCACCTATCATTTTATAGTATAGATTTTTGAGTCCGAGTGTCATTCCACGAGGATTGTAAGTACTAGTAATTCTAGTCTTTTTGTTATCTAATCTAGCAATTTTGAGTTTTGAAGGTTTAAAAATGAAAAATAAAGAATTTAAAAATAATTGCAACTTACAATAGATCAAATAAAAGTAGATTGTAGAATTAAGAAATCAAGAGCTAGAAATGTGTTTGAATGTAAATCCCTCTAGAATGTTTTTGTGATTCAACAAGATAAAAATACAACCATAAGCCCTTAAGCAAAAACCAACCTTTTTTAATAAAACCTCATGTTATGTGGACCGTAGAAATTCCCGATTTAAGTTAAACCCTTTCTCAAGGTGAAAAACTCATAATCTCAAGTAGATTAACTGAAATATCTTTCTAGTTAAAACCCCCAAGACAGCATTATAACGATTTGTGAATTCCCATATTAGGTTTGACCCTAATCCAGAAGATTTATGTCGTCCTATATCTAGGATTGCATGCAACTCTTTTCACTTATACAAGTTCTTTTTCACCATAAATCTCTCGATTACCCGATGAAGAATATATATCAAATTAATATACCGGAAATATTAACTTGAATGAAATAAGCATGATATAAGTGAATCACACAAGACATGAGAATTTTATAAAAGAAACATACACACCTTAATCACAAATCCATTCTAGAGTTCATTACATTCAAACACTAGGAGTTTAGCTACTCATGATCTTGACAAAAGAGTAAATTACACAAGAAGATGTAAATATTGTAGACATGGTGTACTTATCTTTCTCAAGATCTCAATTGACTTCTTTCTTGTTTGATGTTGTTGATCCAAGCCTTCTTCTCCAATGTTGCTACAAGCTTACTCCTCCAAGGCCCCTTGATCTCAATTCTACTTAAAATGTTTATACAATGAATCTATTGAATGAGTATATGAATACATGATTGAGGGAATATGGAGACATGGTGGAGCAAAATTGGGTGTTAAAGGTGTACAAAAGTGGTCAAAAAAAGCTTGGTTGGTGAGTTTTTCATAGAAAAATTGCAAAAGGAAGTCACGACATGGCCATGTCGCGAGAACACACCCTGGCCATCTTCATCGACATGGCCATGTCGCCCAACACGGCCAGGCCGTGTTGGGGGCTGTTTTGTGCGAATTTTTTTTTTGAGTTTTTGGCTCCGGCGTGAACACGGTCGTGTTGCCCAACACCCCTGCCCGTGTTGGACCAAAAAGGCCCGAAATGACGCGTTTGGCTTGGAATTTCGAGCGTTTTTGCATCCTTAAACTCCCCGGCATGTTTTGACATGAATCCATGGTCCGAAATTCATCAAAATTAGCCCCGAATGGTCAGTCTACATCAATAAAAGCACCTCGGAGCAATATGAACTATGTACAATCAAAAATTTACAAAACTAACAATAAAATAACTCAAATTCTACTCAAATATACACATAAAACATGCATAAAAAGACCCTTATCAAATCACCTCCAACTTTGAACTTTGCTTGTCCTCAAGCAAAACATTAAATTAAAAAGAGGGGTTCAATAAATCACAAAATACAAAGAAGATTTTTTTTTTCAACACATTGAACACAAGCAGTCAAGTTCTTGGCCTTCTCAACCCAAATTAACCATTCATTAAAAACATAGTTTTGCAAAGCGATCTATTGTCAAGAAAGACCGTAATATCGGCAGGCATTATTGACTTGAAATCATCACTCCACAAAAATCGATAGTTATGAACAACTTCAATTCAATAACGCCATGAAAATACAAGAATTCAATAGATCATTGTAGTTAGCCTACTAGTCATATAACCAAGCTTCTTGAACTTTATTGGAATGAGAAGTCAAAGAGTATTCATTCTCCTTTTTTTATCGTTTTTTTGTTTCTGGGACCTTTCGAGACATGCTTCCACTAGGTTTATATTTTGAATTTCTGTTCAAACACTCCTAGGGTGGTTTCCCATACTCATATTCGTGTCCCCGTTTTACATAAAAGACAAACATGGGGCTCATGAATGCTCCTAGTTACTAAGCAACAACAAATAGAGGAGTATAACCTCGATTGGTCCTTTTTTTTTCTTTTTTTCTTTTTTTATTCACAAGCTTGGTTTAACAACTAGTTAACCACTACTAAATCATGAGTTCTCGGACGTTCATAGCACTAAGTATCGTCGTATATGCCTTAACACATCAAGTATTTATGGTGTTGGAAATCTCGTCAAAATTTAGCCCGCATCCACGTCAATCTATCCTAGACAATCAATTGCTTCACACTAAAAACACAAATTAACAAGTTAATATAGGTATAATTGGGCCAAGTTATTGACTAGCAAACATTTAATTTGTTAAAAAAAATCACATCTTTTGAAAACAAACACACAAGCATCCCGAAAATGTTATTGTACCCACCTCCAACTTTTAAGATTCACATTGTCCTCAATGTGAAAGAAAGAAATGGACAAACACACACCAAACACTCAAAAAGCAAAGAAATTAGAATGATATAAAACAGGTGGAAAAAGAAAAATACGACCTTACTACAATAGTGGAATCGGTGTTGAGCGATCATTGGGTTGTTTTGGTACGGGGCCTTCAACGGCATCTTCATACCTAATCAAAGTTAAGCAACACACAACTCGAATACCGTGAAATCTCAAATATTCCCAATTAGGACAACCAAGAAGAAGCTCAAGAGTTTTTTTTTTATGATTTGAAAATGACTCTAAGGACTTGTGATTATTTTGAAAGAAAATAAAATAAAATAAAAATAAATGAAAACAATTGCACACAAACATCGGGTTGCCTCCCGGTTAACGCTTCTTTAACGTCGTATAGCTGGACTATGTCACCTAGATGTGAAGATTTAATCGGGCGGAGCCTTGAACTTATGAAAATCCTTAACATCACCACCTAAGTCAAATCTCGAACAATTTACCTTAACGGTCCCATTTTTCTGTACGACATCTTTAAATGTGAACTTTTCTGTGGGCACTTCTACATACTGAACATCACATGCTTTCAAGGGTTTATTAGATGGTGTATCAAGCAAAGGATCATTTTTCCCAATCAAGTTTATAGGAAAACAAGTATCATCTATGTGATTTTTCAAGGAAATTTTAAAGATAACTTGTTCACTCCCTACTCTCAAAATAAGTTTTCCATAATGCACATCAATGAGAGATTTTGCAGTAGCCAAAAAGGGACGCCCTAGAATTAAGGGAACTTCTATATTATCATGCATGTCAAGAATACGAAATCATTTCGAAACACGAATTTATCAATCTTGACTAACACATCATGAATAATACCTCTAGGATGTTTAATTGATTTATCGGCTAATTGAATGTCCATCCTAATAGGTTTAAGTTCACCTAATCCCGCATGCTTAAATGTTTCATAAAACATCACATTGATACTAGCTCCCAAGTCGGCTAGTGCCCTATCAACAGGTAAACCATCAATTGTGCAAGGGATAATAAAGCTTCTGGATCATTAAATTTTTGTGGTAGTTCATTGGAAGGACATTTATCATTCAATTGCACACTTGATAATTTGTTAAGCTTATTTTCACTAGGAATGATGTCATTAAGATCCCTAACATGCTTTGAAGGAGGGTCAACAAATGGAATATTGGCATGTAATTGTTTGAAAGAATCAAAGGTACTTACCAAATTTGTCCTCCCTTCTATGTTCTTCGGTTAGACTCGGTAAGGGATCTTGGGCTTGTGATACGCAACCTCCTTTTTCATGAGATTTTCTTTGGGCATGTCATTCTCCACATAGTTACGCATGGCGGCATTGGCATAATCATGCTCATGTGGAAAAGCGATGGTGATTGCTTTACGTGCTCCTTGGGTTTGGCTCGGTATTACCGGCAAACTACTTTGTGGCCATTCGAAATCATCTTCAATCTGGCCTATTTGGTTTTCAGTTATGGATAGATGCCTCTTGATTTCTCAAGGATGTTTCCACCGCCTGGAATCGGGTATCTGTTGATTGCACAAACTTTGTTATAAGATCTTCCAAGTTAGGCTTACCTTGATTTGGTGAAATCAGGAGACGTGTGTAGGTTAGGATTGGGATTAGGTCGTGGATGGCCTTGGTTTCCCTAACAAAAATTAGGATGTTGTCGCCACCCAGGATTATATGTGTTCTTTGTAAGGATTACTTGGGTAATTTCGCTTGATTCCCAACGTAATTAGCATGTTCGGCATGAGGTATTGTGTGTGGGCGATCACGATGATTATGCAATCCTCCGCAAGTTTCACAAGATAAAACATGCGGTGGTGGTGGTTTAGGAGCCGCTAGATCGTCGATCTTTTGGGTCAAAGCCCGACTGTGCGGCTAGTGTAACCACTTTGCATCGCATTATAAACACCCGTTGTTTCGGTTAGGTTTACCTCAAATGCGGATTGCCATTGATAGCCATTCATGGCCATTCCTTCTATGAGATCTTGGGCGGCTTCGGGTGTTTTATTGTTCAACGTCCCCCCGCTGCCGCATCAATCATTTGCCTCGTCGATGAGAGTAGCCCATTGTAAAATGTTTGGACTTGCATCCAAATGGGAAGGCCATGATGTGGGCATTTCCGCAGCAATTCCTTGAATCTCTCCCAAGTGTCGTACAAGGTCTCATCGTCCTCTTGAGTGAATAAAGAGATCTCATTCCTTAATCGTGCGGTTTTGGCGGGTGGAAAATACTTCAGAAGGAACTTTTCTACCATAATGCTCCACGTTGTGATTGTTCCCTTCGGTAAAGTGTTTAGCCATTGTTTAGCTCGTCCCCGGAGAGTAAATGGGAACAGGCGTAAACGGATGGCATCGTCGGAGACTCCATTTATTTTGAAGGTATCGCAAATTTCAAGGAAATTCGCGATATAATTATTTGGATCTTCGTCCGGTAGGCCGTCGAATTGAACAAATTGTTGCACCATTTGAATGACATTCGGTTTGATTTCGAAATTATTGGCTGCAACAGTGGGCCTTACGATACTAGACGATGTGCCGTCCATAGACGGCTTGGCATAGTCGTACATGGTTCTTTGTTGTTCATCCGCCATATCGGGATCCTTGCCTTCGTTAATATCCTCTTCGTGGGTCGTATTAATACTTTCCTCTGTGTTGCTACCGGCGGTGTCGCTTCCAAATTCGGCGACAAGTAGGCATGCACTGCGGTAAATAAAGAGGATAAGTGTAATCCAAGACTTACAAAGATAGATAAAAAGAAAGACAAATGATGAAATAAAATAAAAAAATGATTAAATTAACAAAAATAAGGTGTTCTTAATATTACAATCCCCGGCAACGGCGCCAAAAACTTGATGGCTCAAAAGCTACCTTTAAAACCTTAGGCAAGTGCACCTATCATTTTATAATATAGATTTTTGAGTACCGAGTGTCATTCCCACGAGGATTGTAAGTACTAGTAATTACCGTCTTTTTGTTATCTAATCTAGCAATTTTCAGAGTTTTGAAGGTTTAAAAATGAAAAATAAAGAATTTAAAAATAATTGCAACTTACAATAGATCAAATAAAAGTAGATTGTAGAATTAAGAAATCAAGAGCTAGAAATGTGTTTGAATGTAAATCCCTCTAGAATGTTTTTGTGATTCAACAAGATAAAAATACAACCATAAGCCCTTAAGCAAAAACCAACCTTTTTTAATAAAACCTCATGTTATGTGGACCGTAGAAATTCCCGATTTAAGTTAAACCCTTTCTCAAGGTGAAAAACTCATAATCTCAAGTTGATTAACTGAAATATCTTTCTAGTTAAAACCCCCAAGACAGCATTATAACGATTTGTGAATTCCCATATTAGGTTTGACCCTAATCCAGAAGATTTATGTCGTCCTATATCTAGGATTGCATGCAACTCTTTTCACTTATACAAGTTTTTTTTCACCATAAATCTCTCGATTACCCGATGAAGAATATATATCAAATTAATATACCGGAAATATTAACTTGAATGAAATAAGCATGATATAAGTGAATCACACAAGACATGAGAATTTTATAAAAGAAACATACACACCTTAATCACAAATCCATTCTAGAGTTCATTACATTCAAACACTAGGAGTTTAGCTACTCATGATCTTGACAAAAGAGTAAATTACACAAGAAGATGTAAATATTGTAGACATGGTGTACTTATCTTTCTCAAGATCTCAATTGACTTCTTTCTTGATTGATGTTGTTGATCCAAGCCTTCTTCTCCAATGTTGCTATAAGCTTACTCCTCCAAGACCCCTTGATCTCAATTCTACTTAAAATGTTTATACAATGAATCTATTGAATGAGTATATGAATACATGAATGAATTATGAATGATGATTCTTCCAACTTCAACTCTTGGCTTTTATAGACACCATTTTTGTATAATAATACATTGATGGTGCCATCTTTTGCTAAATAATTTCCTCCACTTTCATTGTGGTTGGTGAATTCTTGTACTCAATTGATGATTGAGGGAATATGGAGACATGGTGGAGCAAAATTGGGTGTTAAAGGTGTACAAAAGTGGTCAAAAAAAGCTTGGTTGGTGAGTTTTTCATAGAAAAATTGCAAAAGGAAGTCCCTGACATGGCCATGTCGCAGAACACACCATGGCCATGCTGTCTGACAGGCCGTGTTGGGGGCTGTTTTGTGCGAATTTTTTGAGTTTTTGGCTCCCGGCGGAACACGGCCGTGTTGCCCAACACCCCCTGCCCGTGTTGGACCAAAAAGGCCCCGAGATGACGCGTTTGGCTTGGAATTTCGAGCGTTTTTGCATCCTTAAACTCCCTGGCATGTTTTGACATGAATCCATGGTCCGAAATTCACCAAAATTAGCCCCGAATGGTCAATCTACATCAATAAAAGCACCTCGGAGCAATATGAACTATGTACAATCAAAAATTTACAAAACTAACAATAACATAACTCAAATTCTACTCAAATATACACATAAAACATGCATAGAAAGACCCTTATCACACTCCAACCACACATATTTGCTGATGAATTGGTGTGAAATTTTACCTTGATGCGACTGGTTTGTGGAGGGGGTATCCTGTGTTTGTGACATTGAAATATCGATCAAGTTGATGTGGGCTGCGTTTTTTTGGAAACTTTTTGATGATGGTTTGATTTGTGTTTTGATGCTTGGTTTTCAATTTTTGGTGTTTTTCGCGATTGTAATTTCGATTTTTCTTTGTGTTTTGCGGAGTTCGATTTTGCGTGAGATTTCTCTATGTTTTTTACGTTGCTTTGATCGTGGGAGAAGATGATGATGATGGTGATATTTGGGCCGGTGGTTTCGGACTTTCGGGCCGTTGGTTTTTTACGGTTTTGGGCGTTGCGTTCACGTTGGGAGAAGAAGATGGTGATTATGGTAAGATTTTATTCCTTGATTTTAGGAAAACAGTTATTTGGCTGATTTTAACATTCCAATTGTACCCCTATTTGGTCCCCACTATTTTTTAATTACTATAAAATGCCATTAAATCCTAGCCTTTTATTTTATTTGGTTGGAGGGTGTGGATTGAGTCTCATGTTCCTACCTATAGCTATGGTCTCATAGGATCTCATCCTATCTATATATATATATATATATATATATATATTCACAAATCACAAGCCCTTTTTCAATATTTTTCACAAATTATTTCATTAATTAGTTTGATTTATTAAAAAATCACATATTAATTATAATTTTATTTAATATAGAAAACGAAGGGGTCGAGGATTAGGACTTTTACTGTTCATTTTTCTACATCGAATATCTGTGATTATTAAGATAGGGATTTTATAGTATTTGTCTTTATTTAATGTTCCATGATTATATTTCATTGATTGCAATATATGTCAAGAGAAAATAATTCATATAAGCTAGGGGCCATAAAAAGGGTCCGGGATCGAACGTATCTTTGGGGTGAACTCGCAATGCTATATGCAGATAACTGGATAGTTATAGAAAAAAAGAGAAAAATAATGAATTTATTGTTATAGTTATGTGAATGCTTTTCATGTTATATTAAATATTGACAGATATATCCCTACTGAGCGAGATGAAGCTCGCCCCTATTATTATCATGACTTTCGAGGTTGAGGAATCCATTTGAAGATGTGATGTTGTGGGTGATGGAATAAATCATGTTATATTTATATTCGAAATAATTATGACCGAACTAAATTTTAGATTTATGTCTTTAATTTTTCTGGCTTATACTTGGAATAATTGTTGGATATTTAATTTTTAAGATATAATAATAATAATAATAATAATAATAATAATAATAATAATAATAATAATAATAATAATAATAATAATAATAATATAATTATTATTATTATCATCATCATTATATTTTTTCCTTAAGAATTAAAATTCTAAATTAATTTTTTATAATTATTGGGATCACTTTAATTTATAATTTTGTGTTTTGTTAATAATATTTTTAGAGTACTTAATTTCATAAAATTGGGTTGTGACAAAACTCGACCCCAAACTTTTAAAAACCTGATTCTTTGGACAATTTAGAGAATTTAGGAATTGAACTATAATTTTGCCGAGGTTGAGACAAAAACTTATTCGATTTCAAACCCTATAAACACTAGTTTTTCTAAAACGGGGCTACTTGTAAAATTTTCTTTTGGCAAGGACCTCAAATTAATTATTTTACATATTATGGCCCTGGTATTTACTGACTTATATAATTATTTATGAAATTTAGTTTTTTTAAAATTATCCGTACCTTAACGGACTCCTCCCGATAATTAGCTTCATTTAATAATTACCCCATTAATGCCGATAAACGTCGCGTGTAAAATTTTCTTGTATTTATATTTGTATCGATTTTTGAAAATATTATTATCAATCAATTGCCTTGTTGACATATTATATCATTTTATAGTATAGATTTTTGAGTACCGAATGTCATTCCCACGAGGATTGTAAGTACTAGTAATTACCGTCTTTTTGTTATCTAATCTAGCAATTTTCAGAGTTTTGAAGGTTTAAAAATGAAAAATAGAGAATTTAAAAATAATTGCAACTTACAATAGATCAAATAAAAGTAGATTGTAGAATTAAGAAATCAAGAGCTAGAAATGTGTTTGAATGTAAATCCCATAGAATGTTTTGTGATTCAACAAGATAAAAATACAACCATAAGCCCTTAAGCAAAAACCAACCTTTTTTAATAAAACCTCATGTTATGTGGACCGTAGAAATTCCCGAATTTAAGTTAAACCCTTTCTCAAGGTGAAAAACTCCTAAACTCAAGTTGATTAACTGAAATATCTTTCTAGTTAAAACCACCAAGACGGCATTATAACGATTTTGAATTCCCATATTAGGTTTGACCTAATCCGTCCGGAAGATTTTATGTCGTCCTATATCTAGGATTGCATGCAACTCTTTTCACTTATACAAGTTCTTTTTCACCATAAATCTCTCGATTACCCGATGAAGAATAGATATCAAATTAATATACCGTAAATATTAACTTGAATGAAATAAGCATGATATAAGTGAATCACACAAGACATGAGAATTTTATAAAAGAAACATACACACCTTAATCACAAATCCATTCTAGAGTTCATTACATTCAAACACTAGGAGTTTAGCTACTCATGATCTTGACAAAAGAGTAAATTACACAAGAAGATGTAAATATTGTAGACATGGTGTACTTATCTTTCTCAAGATCTCAATTGACTTCTTTCTTGATTAATGTTGTTGATCCAAGCATTCTTCTCCAATGTTGCTACAAGCTTACTCCTCCAAGACCCCTTGATCTCAATTCTACTTAAAATGTTTATACAATGAATCTATTGAATGAGTATATGAATACATGAATGAATTATGAATGATGATTCTTCCAACTTCAACTCTTGGCTTTTATAGACACCATTTTTGTATAATAATACATTGATGGTGCCATCTTTTGCTAAATAATTTCCTCCACTTTCATTGTTGGTTGGTGAATTCTTGTACTCAATTGATGATTGAGGGAATATGGAGACATGGTGGAGCAAAATTGGGTGTTAAAGGTGTACAAAAGTGGTCAAAAAAGCTTGGTTGGTGAGTTTTCATAGAAAAATTGCAAAAGGAAGTCCCGACATGGCCATGTCGCGAGAACACACCCTGGCCATCTTTGTCGACATGGCCATGTCGCCCAACACGGCCAGGCCGTGTTGGGGGCTGTTTTGTGCAAATTTTTTGAGTTTTTGGCTCCCGTGAACACGGCCGTGTTGCCCAACACCCCTGCCCGTGTTGGACCAAAAGGCCCCGAAATGACGCGTTTGGCTTGGAATTTCGAGCGTTTTTGCATCCTTAAACTCCCGGCATGTTTTGACATGAATCCATGGTCCGAAATTCACCAAAATTAGCCAGAATGGTCAATCTACATCAATAAAAGCACCTCGGAGCAATATGAACTATGTACAATCAAAAATTTACAAAACTAACAATAAAATAACTCAAATTCTACTCAAATATACACATAAAACATGCATAAAAAGACCCTTATCACTCCAACCACACATATTTTTGATGAATTGGTGTGAAATTTTACCTTGATGCATTTGGTTTGTGGAGGGTATCTGTGTTTGTGACATTGAAATATCGATCAAGTTGATGTGGGTGCGTTTTTTGGAAACTTTTTGATGATGGTTTTGATTTGTGTTTTGATGCTTGGTTTTCAATTTTTGGTGTTTTTCGCAGATTGTAATTTCGATTTTTCTTTGTGTTTTGCGGGTTCGATTTTTGCGTGAGATTTCTCTATGTTTTTATGTTGCTTTGATCGTGGGAGAAGATGATGATGAAGGCGATATTTGGGCTTTGGTTTTACGGACTTTACGGGACGCCGGTGGGTTTTTTTACGGTTTTGGACGTTGCGTTCACGTTGGGAGAAAGAAGATGGTGATTATGGTAAGATTTTATTCCTTGATTTTAGGAAAACGAGTTATTTGGTGATTTTAACATTCCAATTGTACCTATTTGGTCCCCACTATTTTTTAATTACTATAAAATGCCATTAAATTCTAGCCTTTTATTTTATTTGGTTGGAGGGTGTGGATTGAGTCTCATGTTCCTACCTATAGCTATGGTCTCATAGGATCTCATCCCTATATATATATATATATATATATATATATATTCACAAATCACAAGCCCTTTTTCAATATTTTTCACAAATTATTTCATTAATTAGTTCGATTTATTAAAAAATCACATATTAATTATAATTTTATTTAATATAGAAAACGAAGGGGTCGAGGATTAGGACTTTTACTGTTCATTTTTCTACATCGAATATCTGTGATTATTAAGGTAGGGATTTTATAGTATTTGTCTTTATTTAATGTTCCATGATTATATTTCATTGATTGCAATATATGTCAAGAGAAAATAATTCATATAAGCTAGGGGCCATGAAAAGGGTCCGGGATCGAACGTATCTTTGGGGTGAACCCGCAATGCTATATGCAGATAACTGGACAGATAGAGAAAAAAAGAGAAAATTAATGAATTTATTGTTGTAATTATGTGAATGTTTTTCATGTTATATTAAATATTTGAGATATATCCCCTCTTGAGCGAGATGAAGCTCGCCCCTATTATTATCATGACTTTCAGGTTGAGGAATCCGAGCTGAAGATATGATGTTGTGGGTGATGGAATAAATCATGTTATATTTATATTCGAAATAATTATGACCGAACTAAATTTTAGATTTATGTCTTTAATATTTCGGGTTTATACTTGGAATAATTGTTGGATATTTAATTTTTAAGATATAATAATAATATTATTATTATTATTATTATTATTATTATCATCATCATTATATTTTTTCCTTAAGAATTAAAATTCTAAATTAATTTTTTTTATAATTATTGGGATCACTTTAATTTATAATTTTGTGTTTTGTTAATAATATTTTTAGAGTACTTAATTTCATAAAATTGGGTGGTGACAAAACTCGACCCCAAACTTTTAAAAACCTGATTCTCTGGACAATTTAGAGAATTTAGGAATTGAACTATAATTTTGCCGAGGTTGAGACAAAAACTTATTCGATTTCAAACCCTATAAACACTAGTTTTTCTAAAACGGGGCTACTTGTAAAATTTTCTTTTGGCAAGGACCTCAAATTAATTATTTTACATATTACGGCCCTGGTATTTACTGACTTATATAATTATTTATGAAATTTAGTTTTTCTTCAAAATTATCCGTACCTTAACGGACTCCTCCCGATAATTAGCTTCATTTAATAATTACCCCATTAATGCCGATAAACGTCGCGTGTAAAATTTTCTTGTATTTATATTTGTATCGATTTTTGAAAATATTATTATCAATCAATTGCCTTGTTGACATATTATATCATTTTATAGTATAGATTTTTAGTACCGAAAGTGTCATTCCACGAGGATTGTAAGTACTAGTAATTACCGTCTTTTTGTTATCTAATCTAGCAATTTTCGAGTTTTGAAGGTTTAAAAATGAAAAATAAAGAATTTAAAAATAATTGCAACTTACAATAGATCAAATAAAAGTAGATTGTAGAATTAAGAAATCAAGAGCTAGAAATGTGTTTGAATGTAAATCCTCTAGAATGTTTTTGTGATTCAACAAGATAAAAATACAACCATAAGCCCTTAAGCAAAAACCAACCTTTTTTAATAAAACCTCATGTTATGTGGACCGTAGAAATTCTCGGATTTAAGTTAAACCCTTTCTCAAGGTGAAAAACTCCTAATCTCAAGTTGATTAACTGAAATATCTTTCTAGTTAAAACCCCAAGACAAAGACATTATAACGATTTGTGAATTCCCATATTAGGTTTGACTCAATCCGGAAGATTTATGTCGTCCCATATATAGGATTGCATGCAACTCTTTTCACTTATACAAGTTCTTTTCACCGTAAATCTCTCGATTACCCGATGAGGAATAGATATCAAATTAATATACCGGAAATATTAACTTGAATGAAATAAGCATGATATAAGTGAATCACACAAGACATGAGAATTTTATAAAAGAAACATACACACCTTAATCACAAATCCATTCTAGAGTTCATTACATTCAAACACTAGGAGTTTAGCTACTCATGATCTTGACAAAAGAGTAAATTACACAAGAAGATGTAAATATTGTAGACATGGTGTACTTATCTTTCTCAAGATCTCAATTGACTTCTTTCTTGATTGATGTTGTTGATCCAAGTCTTCTTCTCCAATGTTGCTACAAGCTTACTCCTCCAAGACCCCTTGATCTCAATTCTACTTAAAATGTTTATACAATGAATCTATTGAATGAGTATATGAATACATGAATGAATTATGAATGATGATTCTTCCAACTTCAACTCTTGACTTTTATAGACACCATTTTTGTATAATAATACATTCATGGTGCCATCTTTTGCTAAATAATTTCCTCCACTTTCATTGTTGGTTGATGAATTCTTGTACTCAATTGATGATTGAGGGAATATGGAGACATGGTGGAGCAAAATTGGGTGTTAAAGGTGTACAAAAGTGGTCAAAAAAAGCTTGGTTGGTGAGTTTTCATAGAAAAATTGCAAAAGGAAGTCCCCGACATGGCCATGTCATGAGAACACACCTGGCCATCTTGTCGACATGGCCATGTCGCCCAACACGGCCAGGCCGTGTTGGGGGCTGTTTTGTGCAAATTTTTGAGTTTTTGGCTCCCGGAACACGGCCGTGTTGCCCAACACCCCTGCCCGTGTTGGACCAAAAGGCCCCGAAATGACGCGTTTGGCTTGGAATTTCGAGCGTTTTTGCATCCTTAAACTCCCGGCATGTTTTGACATGAATCCATGGTCCGAAATTCACCAAAATTAGCCCGAATGGTCAATCTACATCAATAAAAGCACCTCGGAGCAATATGAACTATGTACAATCAAAAATTTACAAAACTAACAATAAAATAACTCAAATTCTACTCAAATATACACATAAAACATGCATAAAAAGACCCTTATCACTCCAACCACACATATTTGCTGATGAATTGGTGTGAAATTTTACCTTGATGCGACTGGTTTGTGGAGGGGGTATCCTGTGTTTGTGACATTGAAATATCGATCAAGTTGATGTGGGCTGCGTTTTTTTGGAAACTTTTTGATGATGGTTTGATTTGTGTTTTGATGCTTGGTTTTCAATTTTTGGTGTTTTTCGCAATTGTAATTTCGATTTTTCTTTGTGTTTGCAGGTTCGATTTTTGCGTGAGATTTCTCTATGTTTTTTATGTTGCTTTGATCGTGGGAGAAGATGATGATGAAGGCTGATATTTGGACGCTGGTTTCTGGACTTTCTGGACGCTGGGTTTTTTTTCTGGTTTTTGGACGTTGCGTTCACGTTGGGAGAAGAAGATGGTGATTATGGTAAGATTTTATTCCTTGATTTTAGGAAAACAGTTATTTGGCTGATTTTAACATTCCAATTGTACCCCTATTTGGTCCCCACTATTTTTTAATTACTATAAAATGCCATTAAATTCTAGCCTTTTATTTTATTTGGTTGGAGGGTGTGGATTGAGTCTCATGTTCCTACCTATAGCTATGGTCTCATAGGATCTCATCCTATATATATATATATATATATATATATATATATATATATTCACAAATCACAAGCCCTTTTTCAATATTTTTCACAAATTATTTCATTAATTAGTTCGATTTATTAAAAAATCACATATTAATTATAATTTTATTTAATATAGAAAACGAAGGGGTCGAGGATTAGGACTTTTACTGTTCATTTTTCTACATCGAATATCTGTGATTATTAAGTTAGGGATTTTATAGTATTTGTCTTTATTTAATGTTCCATGATTATATTTCATTGATTGCAATATATGTCAAGAGAAAATAATTCATATAAGCTAGGGGCCATGAAAAGGGTCCGGGATCGAACGTATCTTTGGGGTGAACCCGCAATGCTATATGCAGATAACTGGACAGATAGAGAAAAAAAGAGAAAATTAATGAATTTATTGTTGTAATTATGTGAATGCTTTTCATGTTATATTAAATATTGACAGATATATCCCTACTGAGCGAGATGAAGCTCGCCCCTATTATTATCATGACTTTCAGGTTGAGGAATCCGGCTGAAGATATGATGTTGTGGGTGATGGAATAAATCATGTTATATTTATATTCGAAATAATTATGACCGAACTAAATTTTAGATTTATGTCTTTAATATTTCGGGTTTATACTTGGAATAATTGTTGGATATTTAATTTTTAAGATATAATAATAATAATAATAATAATAATAATATTATTATTATTATTATTATTATTATTATCATCATCATTATATTTTTTCCTTAAGAATTAAAATTCTAAATTAATTTTTTTTATAATTATTGGGATCACTTTAATTTATAATTTTGTGTTTTGTTAATAATATTTTTAGAGTACTTAATTTCATAAAATTGGGTGGTGACAAAACTCGACCCCAAACTTTTAAAAACCTGATTCTCTGGACAATTTAGAGAATTTAGGAATTGAACTATAATTTTGCCGAGGTTGAGACAAAAACTTATTCGATTTCAAACCCTATAAACACTAGTTTTTCTAAAACGGGGCTACTTGTAAAATTTTCTTTTGGCAAGGACCTCAAATTAATTATTTTACATATTACGGCCCCTGGTATTTCTTGACTTATATAATTATTTATGAAATTTAGTTTTTCTTCAAAATTATCCGTACCTTAACGGACTCCTCCCGATAATTAGCTTCATTTAATAATTACCCCATTAATGCCGATAAACGTCGCGTGTAAAATTTTCTTGTATTTATATTTGTATCGATTTTTGAAAATATTATTATCAATCAATTGCCTTGTTGACATATTATATCATTTTATAGTATAGATTTTTTAGTACCGAGTGTCATTCCCACGAGGATTGTAAGTACTAGTAATTACCGTCTTTTTGTTATCTAATCTAGCAATTTTCAGAGTTTTGAAGGTTTAAAAATGAAAAATAAAGAATTTAAAAATAATTGCAACTTACAATAGATCAAATAAAAGTAGATTGTAGAATTAAGAAATCAAGAGCTAGAAATGTGTTTGAATGTAAATCCCTCTAGAATGTTTTTGTGATTCAACAAGATAAAAATACAACCATAAGCCCTTAAGCAAAAACCAACCTTTTTTAATAAAACCTCATGTTATGTGGACCGTAGAAATTCTCGGATTTAAGTTAAACCCTTTCTCAAGGTGAAAAACTCCTAATCTCAAGTTGATTAACTGAAATATCTTTCTAGTTAAAACCCCCAAGACAGCATTATAACGATTTGTGAATTCCCATATTAGGTTTGACTCTAATCCAGAAGATTTATGTCGTCCTATATATAGGATTGCATGCAACTCTTTTCACTTATACAAGTTCTTTTTCACCGTAAATCTCTCGATTACCCGATGAGGAATAGATATCAAATTAATATACCGGAAATATTAACTTGAATGAAATAAGCATGATATAAGTGAATCACACAAGACATGAGAATTTTATAAAAGAAACATACACACCTTAATCACAAATCCATTCTAGAGTTCATTACATTCAAACACTAGGAGTTTAGCTACTCATGATCTTGACAAAAGAGTAAATTACACAAGAAGATGTAAATATTGTAGACATGGTGTACTTATCTTTCTCAAGATCTCAATTGACTTCTTTCTTGATTGATGTTGTTGATCCAAGTCTTCTTCTCCAATGTTGCTACAAGCTTACTCCTCCAAGACCCCTTGATCTCAATTCTACTTAAAATGTTTATACAATGAATCTATTGAATGAGTATATGAATACATGAATGAATTATGAATGATGATTCTTCCAACTTCAACTCTTGACTTTTATAGACACCATTTTTGTATAATAATACATTCATGGTGCCATCTTTTGCTAAATAATTTCCTCCACTTTCATTGTTGGTTGATGAATTCTTGTACTCAATTGATGATTGAGGGAATATGGAGACATGGTGGAGCAAAATTGGGTGTTAAAGGTGTACAAAAGTGGTCAAAAAAGCTTGGTTGGTGAGTTTTCATAGAAAAATTGCAAAGGAAGTCCACGACATGGCCATGTCGCGAGAACACCCCGGCCATCTTTGTCGACATGGCCATATGTCGCCCAACACGGCCAGGCCGTGTTGGGGGCTGTTTTGTGCAAATTTTTTGAGTTTTTGGCTCCCGGCGGAACACGGCCGTGTTGCCCAACACCCCCTGCCCGTGTTGGACCAAAAAGGCCCCGAAATGACGCGTTTGGCTTGGAATTTCGAGCGTTTTTGCATCCTTAAACTCCTAGGCATGTTTTGACATGAATCCATGGTCCGAAATTCACCAAAATTAGCCCTGAATGGTCAATCTACATCAATAAAAGCACCTCGGAGCAATATGAACTATGTACAATCAAAAATTTACAAAACTAACAATAAAATAACTCAAATTCTACTCAAATATACACATAAAACATGCATAAAAAGACCCTTATCACACTCCAACCACACATATTTGCTGATGAATTGGTGTGAAATTTTACCTTGATGCGTTGGTTTGTGGAGGGTATCTGTGTTTGTGACATTGAAATATCGATCAAGTTGATGTGGCTGCGTTTTTTGGAAACTTTTTATGATGGTTTGATTTGTGTTTTGATGCTTGGTTTTCAATTTTTGGTGTTTTTCGCGAGTTGTAATTTCGATTTTTCTTTGTGTTTTGCGGGTTCGATTTTTGCGTGAGATTTATCTATGTTTTTACGTTGCTTTGATCGTGGGAGAAGATGATGATGAAGGGTGATATTTGACGCGTTTCTTTCGGACTTTACGACGGCTGGGTTTTTTTCGGTTTTGGACGTTGCGTTCACGTTGGGGGAAAGAAGATGGTGATTATGGTAAGATTTTATTCCTTGATTTTAGGAAAACAGATTATTTGGCTGATTTTAACATTCCAATTGTACCCTATTTGGTCCCCACTATTTTTTAATTACTATAAAATGCCATTAAATCCTAGCCTTTTATTTTATTTGGTTGGAGGGTGTGGATTGAGTCTCATGTTCCTACCTATAGTTATGGTCTCATAGGATCTCATCCCTATATATATATATATATATATATATATTCACAAATCACAAGCCCTTTTTCAATATTTTTCACAAATTATTTCGTTAATTAGTTTGATTTATTAAAAAATCACATATTAATTATAATTTTATTTAATATAGAAAACGAAGGGGTCGAGGATTAGGACTTTTACTGTTCATTTTTCTACATCGAATATCTGTGATTATTAAGGTAGGGATTTTATAGTATTTGTCTTTATTTAATGTTCCGTGATTATATTTCATTGATTGCAATATATGTCAAGAGAAAATAATTCATATAAGCTAGGGGCCATGAAAAGGGTCCGAGATCGAACGTATCTTTGGGGTGAACCCGCAATGCTATATGTAGATAACTGGACAGTTAGAGAAAAAAGAGAAAATTAATGAATTTATTGTTGTAATTATGTGAATGCTTTTCATGTTATATTAAATATTTGAGATATATCCCTACCGAGCGAGATGAAGCTCGCCCTATTATTATCATGACTTTCAAGGTTGAGGAATCCATTTGAAGATATGATGTTGTGGGTGATGGAATAAATCATGTTATATTTATATTCGAAATAATTATGACCGAACTAAATTTTAGATTTATGTCTTTAATTTTTGGGTTTATACTTGGAATAATTGTTGGATATTTAATTTTTAAGATATAATAATAATAATAATAATAATAATAATAATATTATTATTATTATTATTATTATTATTATTATTATTATTATTATCTTCATCATTATATTTTTTCCTTGAGAATTAAAATTCTAAATTAATTTTTTTATAATTATTGGGATCACTTTAATTTATAATTTTGTGTTTTGTTAATAATATTTTTAGAGTACTTAATTTCATAAAATTGGGTTGTGACAAAACTCGACCCCAAACTTTTAAAACCCGATTCTCTGGACAATTTAGAGAATTTAGGAATTGAACTATAATTTTGCGAGGTTAAGACAAAAACTTATTCGATTTCAAACCATATAAACACTAGTTTTTCTAAAACGGGGCTACTTGTAAAATTTTCTTTTGGCAAGGACCTCAAATTAATTATTTTACATATTACTACCTGGTATTTTCTTGACTTATATAATTATTTATGAAATTTAGTTTTTCTTCAAAATTATCCGTACCTTAACGGACTCCTCCCGATAATTAGCTTCATTTAATAATTACCCCATTAATGCCGATAAACGTCGCGTGTAAAATTTTCTTGTATTTATATTTGTATCGATTTTTGAAAATATTATTATCAATCAATTGCCTTGTTGACATATTATATCTGTATATATCTACTAGCTTGAGTCAACTTGGTGTGTCGAGCTCACAGTCGGAGTGGACCAATCGCGGATGGAATCGAGAAGCTCGGCTGCTATTCCATTCTCCGACCCTATCGTCCTAATTCCACTCTTGGAGAACGAAGTGTCCAAAAGGAGAAGTGGGTCGTAGTACTTGAGATATAATCATGATTATGACAATCTGGGCCTTGCAAGACATTCTTGTTAGATTGTTGTGCCTATGGAGTGATGAGGTGATTGTCCTTGTGCCAACGTGCTTGGGAGTCATAAGGTAGAACGAAGGAATCGATGTCTGATCCACACGATTCTGGAGTTACTCGGACTGTATTGCTTGTTTGGGTTGGCGCTACATTTCCGTACGCAACCTTTACTTGAATCTTTAGGTTGGTGTTACACTTCCTTACGCAACCACTACTTGACTTTTTTGAACGCCACTCATAGTGCCTGAATGTTCATGAACTACTTTCATCAAAACTATATAAGTTATATTATTTTTAATATCATGTCGCATGTGAATTGTGTGTGGTGCACGCATCATAAACCACGCGTTTTTCATATAACTGTTTTCTTGCATCTATATATAGCCACACTTTCACACAATCACTCATCCACTGAGAATTTTTATCTCACCCCCTTCTTTTCAAACGGCCAGATGGTGAAGGTCCATATGATGACAATATGGACGAGGAATATTAGACCATGGAATGATCCATATCCGTGTTATTCCACTTTCATGGATTACCTTTTTTAATTTGTTCTGGTCTTTTTTTTTATTGTTAACATGTAGTTTTCAGTGTTTCAATACATTTTGTACCTATTTTTAAGCTTTTTTGTTCTTGTGGTGTTTTCTATATTTTTTACATTGTTTTTAGTTTGTATTTATACTGTTTATAATGTTGTTCTAATATTTCTTTGTTGTTTCCATGTAGTTTTCGATGTTTCAATATAATTTTTATCTATTTTAAGCTCCTTTTGTTCAGGTAGAGTTTTCTATATTCTTTTTGTTGTTTTTTGGTCGTTCCTATATATAGTTTTAAAATGTTATTATGTTGTTTCTTGATTGTTTCCATATTTTCTATGTTTTTAATGCATTTGATCAAAATCTAATTATGTGTTTCTATTCAAGTGTTGCTTCTGTATTTTTTTAATGTGTTGTTTTATGTTTATATTTCTTGAATTTTTTTATAAGATGTCGAGTATAAAACTGGTCATTTAATGGGGCAGAATACTGTTAGGGCTATTTGACAGTTTTGTGGCATTTGCGAAATTGGGGTGGGTTTGGGGTTTTTTGACATATTATGTGTAGGCACCAATTAAGCAAGTGTCATCCCCAAGGAAGCCTGCTCCATTTTTTCTTTTCTTTTTCTGACAAGTAGGCGCCAGTTCGAGTGGCGCCTACTACCTATTTTTTCTTTTGCTTCAAAAATTAATTTTAAATATTAAATAAATACACAATTTTCGAATAACTAGAATGTAAAAATATTGTTGAATGAAAATGTGATTATATAATAAAGTATACAACACATAATTAAAAAAACAACAAGGAAATTAAACATTAAAATCGAGTTTGCGATCTCAATATACACCCAATGTATTTAGCATTTTGGCAAAAAAAGTGTCAGATGTGTGTAGGCACCAATTATTTTATGGATATTCAAAATTATTTTTACAAATTATAAAATACATACATACACCATTTTCGGTATATTTGCTGAAAATTTGGAGAAGAAAAGTTGTAGAGAATTTTATAGTATTACATATCTTGTTAGACTATTCTAGTGAATGGAATATTACTATTAGATCAAATAAATCTTAGTCATTGGTTAGAGAGTTGTCTTTGTATAAATAAGTGTTAATGATTTTGTAGTAAATCAAAATTGAAAAGAATCAAGAAACCACATTATCTTCCAACAATAAAGATATATTAGAATTTTGAATACAAATATTCAAATTGATTCATATATATTCGAATATATTACAAATAAGAATAAAAAGGGGAGTATGTCTGCAAATTTCCCAATTATACCCTTTATACCGGTAGGCGAACAACCGGAACTTTTCCAACTCAAGCAATTTATCAGTTCACTCTCTACTCTACTTGCCATCATGACCAAATACTGAGCAAGAAAGTTCTTCACATTCTAGTTAAAAAAAGAAAAAAATGAAAAAATGGAGCAGGCGCCCTTGGAGATGACGTCTGCTACCACAAAACGGCAGTTTTGCATTCTTGAGTGATGGTTAATGATATGTTGTAGATGATATCTTTTTTAATACGGAAGTCCATTCCTAAAATAGGTTGATTCCATAGATAATCATCACCAGCATATCATGACATTACCGAGGTTGGGGTGCTGGTGCGTTGGGGTTCGACCTTCAATTGCAGGCTGACGATTACGTCGGCAATGTGGAGGACTGGAATGTCGGGGACCGATCCTAACGATTTTAAATGCTCCATTGTTTAAATCTGTAATAGGTTAAAAAATTAAAGAACACTGTAATGGTAAATTGAAAAGGAAAAAAAAACAAGTATTTAGATTTAGCTAGTCGTCTACGGAGATTCATACACTTGAGCACAAATGCTAAGTGTGGTGAGGCCGCCGACGATGCTGCGAGATTTAAAGATAGATTTTGAGAGAGATTGATATAAAACAAAAGCATGAAAAGATATATAAAAGTGTATCAACTTTCAATAATGAAGAAACCATATCAAATTCATCCTTCAGCGCCATCCCAACCAGGAAACTAAAAGAATATCAAAAAAAACCAAACCAACCAAGAATCAAGACATGAAGATTCCAAAAAAGCCTTAATCTAAAATCCCCAATCTCCTCAAACCCCCGCCCAATCCAATCCAATCCCCAATCGAAAAATAGAAAGAAAAAAAAAACTCCACAGCAACAATGCAATTAAACAAGAACAACAGAGATCAGAGCCACCCCAACCAGGAAACTAAAAGAATATCAAAACAAATTGAACCAATCAAGAATCAAGACATGCAGATTCCAAAGAAGCCCTAATATCTAATCCCCAATCTCCTCAGACCCCGGCCCAATCCAATCCAATCTCCAATCAAAAAAAGAAAGAAAAAACTTCGCAGCAACAATGCATTTAAACAAGAACAACAGAGTTCAGAGCCACCCCAACCAGTAAACTAAAAGATATCAAAAAAACCTCGAACCAACCCAGAATCAAGACATGCAGATCCCAGAGAAGCCCTAATCCCTAATCCCCAATCTCCTCAAATCCCGGCTCAATCCAATCCAATCCCCAATCAAAAAAAGAAAAAAAAAACTATGCATCAACAATGCAATTAAATACGAACAACAGAGACCAGAGCCACCCCAACTAAAATAATATCAAAAAAACCGAACCAACCCAGAATCAAGACATGCAGATTCCAAAGAATCCTAATCCCCAATATTCTCAAACCTCGGCCCAATCCAATCCAATCCCCAATCAAAAAAGGAAAAAAAAACTCCACATCAACAATGCAATTAAACAAGAACGACAGAGGTCAGAGCCACCCCAACCAGGAAACTAAAAGAATATAAAAAAAATGAACCAACCCAGAATCAAGACATACAGATTCCAGAGAAGCCCTAATCCCTAATCCCCAATCTCCTCAGACCCTAGCCCAATCCAATCCAATCCTAATTAAAAAAAGAAAAAAAGACTCCGCAACAACAATGCAATTAAATAAGAACAACATAGATCAGAGCCACCCCAACCAGGAAACTAAAAGAATATCAAAAAAAACCTGAACCAACCCAGAATCAAGACATGCAGATTCCGAAGAAGCCCTAATCCTTAATCCCCAATCTCCTCAGACCCCGGGCGAATCAAATCCAATCCCCAATCAAAAAGAGAAAAAATAAAGAAAAAGAAAACTCCGCAGCAACAATGCAATTAAACAAGAACAACAGAGATCAAAGCTACCCCAACCAGGAAACTAAAAGAATATAAAAAAAACCCAAACCAACCCAGAATCAAGACATGCAGATTCCAGAAAAGCCCTAATCCCTAATCCTCAATCTCCTCATACCCCGGCCCAATCCAATCCAATCCCCAATCGAAAATAGAAAAAAAAAACTCCGCAGCAACAAAGAAATTAAACAAGAACATATGCCATTTGGGCGGGAGCGATGGTGTCAGGATGTGGCTGTGGATTTGGGGGATGGAGAGACCCTTTGTTTCTTTGATTGCTAGGTTGTTATTTTATTTCTTTGTTTTTTATTTTGTTGTTAGGTTGTAGTTTTGTTGCTTTGTTTGTGTCTTTTCTTTTCCCAGTTGATTTGCGAAACTCATAGGCGGATTAGTTTTTTCTGTTCTATAGTATGTAGGGGTTGCTCGTGTCCGATTTCGGATTTTTAGTATTTTACAGTCTCCATTAAAGAGTGGAGAAGTCTCCCAGTGTATGAGTGTTCTTAGTTTTGGGTGTGAAGTTTTTTGTTTGTGAAGTTGATCTGAATTGGTTTTGTCAATTCCCCGCTTGGCTTTTCTCTAGTCAAGTCCGCCCATAGCCAGTTGGCTACGTTTGTAGTAATAATTCCAATTTTTGAATTGTTCTAATAAAAAACTATTGTCCGAAAAAAAAAAGTAAGCTTTATGGGCCAAAGTTGGTGGGCTTGGATATGAAGTCACTTGAAAAAGAAGGCCAGGTTATTATCTCAATTCCGTCGGTATCTTTAGGTAAAAACATATGCCATTTGGGCCTTGTGCCACCATAAAGCCCAAAAACGCAAAAAAAAAAATACTAAAAACAAAAGTCTATATTAATTTTAAATAAGTATATACATATATATAATTATATGTAGGATTGAAAAACAAATTATATTGTTTAACTCGATGGGGACTATTAAAGCTCATTTAAGCTTTATTTGTTAATATAATAAATCAAATTTGAACACATTTTTTTGTTCGATGAATATGAAGTTCTACTAGACCTCCTTCCCATTACTGATACACGCGCACGCGCATATATATCAAACTATTAGATCTCAATTCAGGTTCCACTCGACAAAAGTTCATACAAATTCAATTCAAATAAACATTAAATCGTACTCAATAACTCGAACCTTTTTTAAGAAAAAAATTCTACTAATAGCCAGATATACGTGAACAATAGCATGTTTCGTTTTACTTAAATTACTAGAATAGCACCTGTGTGTTACACGGGATTTGTCCAAGATAAAATTTTAGTGTCACAAATTTAAAATATAGTTTAGATAGAATTTTAATTTTTAGATTATTTTTTATCTCTTAAATTTGTTATCTTTTAAATTCAAAAATATATATTCTGACCTAATAGAATATTTCTCAAAAAAAATATATTCGGATAGATTTGATCTTTTCCAAACTAACTGTCAAAATATTCTTTATTTTTGGGATTATATTTTATCCTTCATAATCTTGATTAAATTTTTGTTATCTTTACAATTTGTTATATTTAAATTTTGTACCTAAAATTGCCACATAGATAAATGTGAAGTTGCCGTGTGGAATTGGGAGGATGAGAAGTTGATAAATGTCTAAGATTAATGAGGTGATAACATGTGTCAACTTGTTTTTTTTTTTTAGTATAGATTTGCCTACTAATGGTATAAAACACTTCCGTCTTTCAAGTAAATGATCATCTATTGAAAATTAAAAAAAAAACAATGGTGTATTTATAATTTTAGCCATAAAAATGATAGCACTAGTTAATGGTAATATATACATAAAATTAGGGGTGTCAGTTCCGTACCCGACACGCAAACTTGATATGAACATAACACAAAATTAATGGGTATTGGTCTAAGTTTCATGGGTCCAAGTTGAAATTGTCTCGAACCCAGATAACCCGTCAATTAAACATGCAAGGTTTTGTCAATCTGCTATGACTCATTTAACCCATCTAGCCCATTTGTGAAGTTAAGAGAAACTAACTAACTAACTAATTGTACGGGAAAAAAAAACAAAATATTTTCTTAAAATTTAAATGCTACTTAATTGCAAAATGAGGACGCTAACTATATCCCAGTGGCAGAGAATGTCAGTAAGTTTGCGGGCTTTCGACAATAACTTTAAAATATTCGGCGAACTGAGGGCAAATTGAGCCCGAATTACCACGTGGACCTCAATTTTCAGCTCAAATTGCCCAAATTTAGTTTAATTGCTTATGTCACGTAAAATAAGTCTAAAAGTTATTTTAAAATTTACAAATAAATCTAATTTTTTTAAACCAATTTAAAATTTAACAAGTTGAGTCTAAATATATGAAAATAAATTTGATAATTATTTTAAGTATACAAATCAACAAGTAAAATGTAAATATATGAAAATAAATCTGGGAAAATATGAAAAATCAATAAAATTATAAAAAATATTTAATAAGTCAAAAAATAACTAAATGACGTTCAAAAATATGAAACAAGATTTAAAAAGTTATTTAACATATATAAATATTACCGAATAAATGATGAAATTATTTCAATAAATCCAAATAAATATTATTTGATAAATCTAAAATTTATTTAAAAATTTAAAAACTAAGATAGATAATTTTGGGGTGTTACTTGTTGAACAATACCCGTAAGATTAGTCATGAAGTCTCTGGCAAATTTTGCCCCTGTTGCTCCTGCTGCAGGAGCCGGTTGTTCTGGTTCCGCTACATGTTCATTTGCAGCTGATCCGATGGAGGGCTTTCTTTCTACCCTGGGCCTGCCACGTTATCTTCTTGGTGGTGCTATTTCCAATAATTAACTGCAATATCAAAGTATCATAGTTAACTAGTGTAGACTCACTGGGGAGTATATCCCTAATGCAAATTTCTAACAACTAAACCCAATTTTATTTTCCATCCAAAGATATAAAAGTTTTGTCAATTTATCTAAAAGCCAACTAATTGTCAGTCTTGTTTCGAGGACTAAGTTCAAAAGTCTAAGTTCATGAATCATCAAATGATCTAAGTTTAAAGTTCTTTTATTCAAGATGTTAAAAGCATCACTAGTTTTTCAAGATTTGTCGTACTAGTTTTCATAAAGTTCTTGTAAAGTTCCCCTAAGATTCTTCATAATTCATAATCATTCTTGTATGAGGAACAAGTTCATTTCATAAAATTTCCTTAAAGTAATATGCAATAATTAAAGTATTTTACTAAAACATACCTCGGAGCGAGCGTAGGTTCTGCTAGCGTGGTCGTCATTCCCATTTGTAACGTAGACCTGGCTCTGATACCACTTATAACGTCCCGAATGCATTTCGATTAGGAACATCACTGTGGTACACTTAAGTATTTATAAATAGTTTGCGGAAGCATAAACAATAATAATTTAATTACGAAAATGTGGGTTTAAAATTTTCTTAAATAAACTTAAGAGTAATAAATGTGATAATGGTTTGATAAGAGTTACGCATTATTAAATTCATATTACATCAACCATAATTTGTTTACTCAAAACACAGGTAAATTTAAATAGTGGGAAAATATAGAACGACGCCCACACTGCCAGACCTCTACGCCTCGGCTCCTGGTTCATCATCATCATCTGAAATATAAAAACATTTGAAGACGTGAGTTGTGAAACTTAGTGGGAAATATAAGCATTTACACTATATAGGTCAAACAATCATAATGCAATAAAAATCATTTTTTTGACACTAAGGGGGATATCCCCCACCCGTTGGCAGCATACATATGGCTTTCGGCCTTTTCTGACACCGAGGGGTCATCCCCCACCCATTGGCAGCTTACATATGGCTCTCGGCTTTTTCTGACACCGAAAGGGTCATCCCCCATCCATTGGCAGCTTGTAAATAGCCGTACACATATTTTAGCAATTATAGAGAGTTGACAAATATAATATAACAGTACGACACGCTTACAAAATCAGAAGTTTACCCACCTTTGAAGTTTAATAGAATGCTAGTGATGAAATTGATTGTATGAGACCATATCCGATTGCGCCGCACTTAACACAATTAAATTCTTCAACTTAATGACATAGGACAAATTATATAATCATTGAATTTAGTCTCTTAGGCTAAGTAAAGTCTAATACGTTCCTTCAAGTCAAGTATCCTAAAAACCGGGTGTTCGGTTCTCTTTTAAAAAATTTAAAAACGATAGTTGACCAAAGTCAAAGTAAATGGTCAAAGTCAAAGTATGACTAATTAAATTCAATCAATCCTTAATTAATCACCTAAAAATAATTAATCGACTAACTACACGTTTTAGATAAAATTTTCGATTAATTGAATCCTTAACTTATAAAATCATAAATCGACTTTAAACTCTCTACTTATTCAAAAATAACACGTCGTCTCGAAAAATCTCGTAAATATCTTTGTCATGTCATTTTTAAAGAAAATCTTTCCAAAATCTCACGTTTCCCAAAAAATCACTTTACGTCACTTCGTTATCTCATCGTCTCGTAACCCAAACCTACTAACCTAACACTTAACATCGACTTTTCAGAAAGTAGCATTGGTTTGCGTGAAAGAAAAAACATATGTCTCATCATCACCTTTACGTCAAATCGGTCGATTTTTCATATATATATATATATATATATATATATATACCCCTATCAACCACCCACCCTACCAACCTATCTACTTACTCAACTCACTATGGAAGCCCTCCTACACCTCCACCACTGCCACAACCGTCCACCTCAGCCGGTGGTGGTGCCGCCACCACGGAATTGGCCCCGACGGGGCGTATTTCACTGTTTTTCGCCCTCGATTCGATTTTTCCGATTCTCTAACTCTAAGCACTAAATTTTAATCACTTTTTAACCTCAAAAAATTACTTTTAAAACTGATTGTGTTCATAAAAATCCATCCTCAAATCCTTAAGCTTTTATCTTCAAAAATGGTAAATCAAATAAACCAAAAATCACTAAATATTCAAGTTCATCTACTACTTTTAATATTTCTCCAACAATTACTTAAACATCTTCTAAAAATCATCTTAAAACATTATATCATACTTAAATCATTATGAATTAAATAAAGCTCTAAATCAAAAACAAAATATAGAATTATAACATTAAAACATTAAACTACACTTAATCGTGCTTAATTTAACTAAAACATCAATCAAAAAATTCACTCTTTGGACGTCCACTACCTAGTCAATAAGGAAAGATTTTTCATTTTTAAAACAAGATTAAAACACATAGTCATGCTCCTACTAGTTAGATATAACACAATTTATAAATAAAAAGTGAAACAAGCTGATGTCATTCTTAAAAATATTCCCGCTTAGTAAAAACGACTGCGTTTTTGTCACTTTGCTTATAAATGTTTCAGCTTACTCCTTAGCTGATTCAACTCTTCTTTCTTTTCACATAGGTACTCAAATTTGTCACTAACTTGATGCGGTGATTTTCTCGATCTTCTTGAATCACTTAGTTGATTCAAGCGTTCAGCTCTTTTTTCTTCTTTTCATGTTCCATCTCTTTTCCTTGAGTCTTCTGAGTGTCAACTCAGCTTGATTAACCCTAATTCATGTTTGAGTTCTTCAAATCTTGATTCACATAATGGTTTTGTGAATATATCAGCTAATTGCTTATCAGTTGAGATATATTCCAAGGTGATGTCCTTCATTTCTACATGATCTCTTATGAAGTGATATCTGACATCAATGTGCTTTGTTCTTGAGTGTAGCACATGATTCTGAGTGATTGCAATAGCACTTGTGTTATCACACATAATTGGAATTTCCTTTTCTTCAACTTCATAGTCTCTCAGTTGTTGTCTCATCCATAAGACCCGAGCACAAAACTGTGATTTGCAGCCTATGTATTCTGCCTTCGGTGTGGAGGTGGCTATTGAATTTTGCTTCTTGCTAAACCAGGAAATTAGCCTATTTCCAAGCATTTGACATGTGTCTGAGGTACTTTTCCTGTCAACTCTACATCCAAAGATAGTAGTCGAATAACCAATTAGTTTGAATCCACCTTCCTTTGGATACCATAAGCCAACTTCTTGACTTCCTTTCGGATATCTCAAGATTCTCTTAGCTGATCATGTGGCTTTCTTTTGGAGCGATTGAAATCTTGCCTGACACCTCAAACAAAGGTGATGTCCGCCTACTTGCTATGAGATAGAGCAATGATCCAATAAGTGCTCGTATCTTGTTTGATCCATGGGCTTGCTATCTGCATCCATATCCATTTTGGTGATGTATTCATTGGTATTTTCACGAGAAGACTTCTCTTCCATACCAAATTTCTTCATTAAATCTCTAGTGTATTTTGTCGACTTATGAAGGTTCCATCCTTCAATTTGTTTTACTTGAAGTCTAGGAAGAATGCCGACTCTCCCATCATGCTCATTTCAAATTTGCTTTGCATAAGATTTGAGAATTTATCACACAACTCTTTGTTTGTGGATCCAAAGATGATGTCATCCACATATATTTGAACAAGCAGTATACTTTTCCCATCTTGAATTCTGAAGAGTGTTCTATCCACTTTGCCTTTTGTAAATCCGTTCTCAGTCAGGAATTGTGATAATGTAGCATACCATGCTTTTGGTGCCTGTTTCAATCCATATAGAGCTTTTTTGAGTTTGTATACTTTATCTCCAAGAGTCTTCTGCTCAAATCCTGGAGGTTGATCAACATACATTTCTTCCTCCAACAAACCATTAATGAATGCACTTTTCACATCCATTTGATATACACTGAAGTTCTTGTGAGCAGCATAGGCTAGAAGCATCCTTATGGCTTCCAATCTTGCTACAGGAGCAAATGTTTCATCAAAATCTATCCCTTCTTCTTGGCAATACCCTTTGGCTACCAATCTTGCTTTGTTTCTTATCACAGAACCTTCCTCATTCATCTTGTTTCTGAACACCCATTTTGTGCCAATAACATTTTGATGGGTAGGTCTTTGAACCAATTCCCACACTTTGTTCCTTTCAAACTGATTCAGCTTTTCTTGCATGGCTTGAATCCAATGTGTGTCATCCAATGCTTGTGACACATCTTTTGGCTCTATTTGTGAGATAAAACAAGTGAACATTGCTTCTTGTTGAGTTTTGGATCTGGTTCTCACACCTTCTCTTACATCTCCAATGATTAGTTCTGGTGGATTGTCTCACCATCTTACATCAAGGTTGGAGTAAGTTATTTGGATTCGATCGTCGTCTTGCGGTTTGTGTTATTTTGATCGCCTATCTCATCATCACTTAGTCGCAGATTTTCCAGTTTGTCTTTGAGACTCAAGCAATCTCATCTTCAACTGGATTCAAAATTCGACTTGACTTCAACTTCAACATAGGGACTCTTCTACATGGTTGGTGATTGACTTATCGGTGACTCTTCAATGTCTTCTCCATTTACATTGGGTTCATCAAACACCACATGAATGGACTCTTCGTAACCATTGTCCTCTTGTTGAGCACTCTGTAGGCTTTGCTTTTCGGTGAGTATCTAAGAAGATACCTTCATCGACTTTAGCATCAAAAGCCTTTAAATTATCTTTGTCATTGTTATGAATGAAGCATTTGCATCCAAATATTTTAAAATATGCAACATTTGGCTTCCTCCCTGTCCAAATCTCATAGGGAGTCTTTGTCACCTTTTTATCATGCATCATTTTTGAGTGTAGCATCTTTGTGTTTATTGCTTGACCCAAAATCTCTTAGGCGTACCCTGCTTGACCTATCATGGTCTTGCACTGCTTCTTTGAGAGTTCATTTCCTTCTTTTCGCAACTCCATTCTGTTTGTGGAGTCCTTGCTCAGAGATAGTTCATGAGCAATACCATTTTCAATACAATGCGAGTTATTATTCCATTGACAAACTCGGTTCTCTCTGTCCCGATCTAATTTGGATAATGGTTTGACTCTTCTCATTTTGGATTCTCTTCATCAGCACTGGTAGTTTCTGCAGGGTTTCTTTCTTTTTACACATGAAAATTGTCCATGTGTATCTTGAGTAGTCATCTGCTACTACCAAGCTGTATTTCTTTCCACTTATGCTAGTTTGGTTCAATTGGACCAAATAGATCCATATGTAGCAGGTGTAATATTCTTTTCGAAGATGGACATGTCTTTTCTTTGAATGATGATTTGATCTGCTTTCCCATCTGGCATGCATCACATACACTCTCCTTCTTGTATACTGAGTCTGGAAGTCCTTCTACAAGATTACTTCTTGCAAGTTTGTTAATAGTTTCGAAATTCGGGTGACTCACCTTCTTGTGCCACAACCAACTTGATTTATTTGTGCTCTTTGCTAATAGACAAGTGCTTGGTGTTGCGATTGACCAATCCACCACATACATGTTCTTTTTGTCCGCATCCTTATAGTACTACTTCATTGGATTCGAGTGTTCTTGATTTGGCACACTCCCATATTGAATCCAACACTATAGCCCTTGTCACGAGTTGACTTATGCTTAGTAATTTGAAATTGAGGCCTTCAACATATGCAACATCTCAGTAATTTCAAATCCATTTTCTTGATGGATCCAATGCCTCGATTTCTCCTGGAGCTTCATTTCCTCCAAATATGACTTTTGCACCTCTAACTTCCTTAAATTTTTGATTTTTCTTGTTTCTGTCATGTGTCCGGAACGACCACTATCCATGTACCAGGTTCCTTGGCACTCAGTTGTTCCTTGAACTGCAATCAAGAAATTAGGTTTTAGGTACCCATACTTGTCAGGTCTGAGGGGTTAGTATTGTAAGATGATCCAACCAACCTATAGCCAAATGATTTGACTCTAAGAGGTTGCCATCTATCGTGCCATAATCATAATTAATTTTGGCAAATTGCTTGGGAGTTCAGGTTCATACAATTTGTTTGTTTTGTCTGTATGCCTGTGCATGTGTTTTAGCAATTGCCTTCCTTGGGTAGTTGTGATACCTCTGTGTGTAGTGTTTGGGTGCATATGTGTGCTAAGGATAGCTCTTTTGCCTTTGGAATGGCCTTTGCTGAGTTCTAGGCCTTTGCCATCTAGGCATGTATTCCATAGATCTTTGCTGATTTTCCACATTGTACCAATCAGCTTGGGTGATTTCTACCATTCCCATCATATGTGTTCCTTTTATAGAATTTCTGGGGTTTTTGGTAGCTGCTTTTTTTCTTTACTGAGTACTTTCTGTTTGGAATTTCTTTGAGGAACTCAATTTGGATTTCATCTCGGTGTCTCTTCTCAAAGATACTCAACTGGATGTTTTCCTTTTCCTTTATAACCAAGGCCAGTTTGGTTGTGATTGTGCTTTGGAATGAATGTGTGTGCACAATTTGGAGTTTTGGATTTTTGAGATGCTTCATTGCTTGAAGATCCTTTTTCCAAAATCACTTTGGGAGCTTGACTTAGCATAGAGGAATTAAATCTTAAGCATGTCTTATCTCCACATTCTCTATGGCTCATAATAAGATCATCCAAAGATTTATATGCCTTAGTGAATGAGGCAATCACATTTTTGAGGTCATTTTCCCTCTTTTCTCGTAGCAGCTATCTCTCGCTTATTAACTTAGCATTTTCAGCCTTTAGACTTTTATTCTCATCAGATATGTGACTTAGAGTGCTCAGCTCTTTAGTCAGCTGTGAGTTTTGGCTTTTGAGTAGGTTTTTTCCTCATTTAGTAGTGTGTGTGAGGATTTAATGTGTTCAAAGTCTTTCATCATTTTGCCTAATGAAGCATAAAGATCAGTGGGTGATGAAGTATGTGTGTCACAATCACTGTCACTAGAATCTGAGTGTGATGAGTTAGAGTGTACCTCATCTTCTTGGTCAGGTTGGTCTTGTTCTTTGGCCATTAGACGGATCAAGGCTTCTTCTTCGAGTCACTTGAGTAGTCACTTCACTACTCTCCGAGTCTCTTTGTGTCTTTTGACTTGGTTGTCTCGTGATCTCTGCTGACCAACATTGCCTTTTTTTCTCTTGTCTTCTTTCTCTCAAGACTTTTCTTTCCTCTTCATTCCTAGATTTGTTGACTACGAGGATATGGGCAATCAATTGCATAGTGACCAAGGTTACTGCGGTTCAGCAAAGATAGACTCTCAACTTTTTGATCGACTCTTTCCATTCTTGGATTGTCGATTCTTTGGTATTTGATCTTTTGATGCTCGCTCTCTTGGGTGGCCTATCTTCCCTTAACTTGGAGGGAGCCGAGTGTCTTCCCGGAAGATTCACATTTGCCTCTTTTGTAGTTCTTGTTGAAGAATTTGTTGAACCTTTTAACCATCGGGCAATCTCTTCTTGGTCAATGACTTCTTTGACTTGACTCTCTTCCCATCTTGACTATTAGAGCAAAATTGTTTTGGGCACATTGTCTCTTCTTGATCTTTTCTTCTCGGCTCAAATTCATAGGCTTTGAGATCCGAGAATAACTCATGGTTGGATGTTTTTGATAGATCCATGGAATGTCTCAAGGCCATGACTTTCATTTCCCACTCACCGGGAGACTTCTTAGAATCTTCATACACATTTTTTCTCGTGTATATTTTTTCCCAAATCACGATGAGTTCATTCATTGGTAATTTCGGTGAATCTAGCATCCAGCTGATCCAAGGTTTCTCCTGCAAGCATCTTAAAGTTTTCAAACTTTTTGTACAGCAATAGATAGCTTATTTTCCTTGATTTGCTCAGAGCCTTCACAAATCAAAGTTAGCGTAATTAGAGTTGTTAATTGTTCTTAACTAAGCAAATTATCATCAAATTTAACACCAACATTGATCAGTGGACCAATTAGAAGATAATTCATTTTTCTATTCTGAACTTAATTAGTATTTGTTCACACTTCTGAAAATACAATATTTCAAAAACAAATATAATAAGTAAATATTGCAACGACAATTGAATCATTATAAAATAACAAAAGGGAAAACAAACAAAAAAAAAGGTCAGAAACAACACATAAACATTTATGAAACAGTTATGAAACAAAAGAGAAACAAAAAAAACTAAAATATATTACATTCGTAACGTTAAAAATCATCATATCGAGATCATCCGATCTCAAATTCTTATCTCTATGTATTACCGTTGCGGCGTAATTTGAAAATCATCATATCGAGATCATCTTATCTCAAATTCTTATCTCTATCAGACAACGGACAACCCCAA
This sequence comes from Rehmannia glutinosa, assembly GCA_016081115.2. Taxonomy (NCBI): domain Eukaryota; kingdom Viridiplantae; phylum Streptophyta; class Magnoliopsida; order Lamiales; family Orobanchaceae; genus Rehmannia; species Rehmannia glutinosa. Next base: position 23,103,991 of record CM071937.1, on the reverse strand, counting down.
TTCAGAATGAAAGGGATACTGTGCCCAATACGGTTACAAATTTTATTGTTCACTTTTGAACAACATTCGTAGAACCATATCTGATAAGCGAGAGGAAAGCCTTTAATTATGTAAAATTTGGTGTGTTTAACAGCCGGCTTCAAGTCCTCATCCTGAGACTGTCATTTATATAAAAAAAAAACTCATAAGGGCTGAAATTTAAAGCTCGAAAAATGGGGTTTTAATCTACATGTTTTCATCATCAAAGTTCATTTATATGGTTGATTATAGCATAGGATCATCCTCCTAAAAAGATTTAAAGAAAAGACAAGAATTAAAAAAAAATGAAGAAAAAATTACCTTTGAAGCTTTCTTCAACAATGGAGGATTTTTGTTCTAGCTATGGAGTGTGAGGGTGTTGGGAGATTTTATAAAAAAAAAAACCAAGAGGCTTGGGATAGAAAAATCCATTTTGCCCTCTTTTGAAATTATTAATAAAAGTTAGTATTTTTAAAAATCCTTAAGTAAGCTATTAATATTTTTCAAAATTCCGAGAGTTAATTAAAACTCGTTTTTTATAAATTAGATGGTCACTAATAATGATAAAATGTAAGGTAGAAATTTAGTCTATAATTCCTAAAATATAAATAAATACGTTAGTGAAAATCTCCGAAAATTCACTTAATCGGTCCAAAAATCTCGATCCTAAAATTTAAGTTTGAAACTCCATAATAATATCCATAATATGTCATTATGATATTCCTTCATATCCATTACCATAGTTAGGGGCACAATCGGTTCCCAGATGCTCAAAATAAATAAAATACATAAAGCGAGTAAATCACACATTTAAAATGTAAACTAGGTATTCGATGCAACATTATTCATGAATATTAAAAGTTTCAAGTAATTAAAAAGGGTTGGGTCGTCGCAACAATTAGCCCAAATTAGGCAATTCGGACTCATTCACCATCAATTCGCCAAAATTTTAAAGTTAATATCCCAAATTGAAAGCCCACAAACTTAGTGTCCTCATTTTGCAATTAAGCCCAAAAATCTCCTTACACATGTATGTTGTTGTTATTTTGAATGTTATTTTGTAGACAAAATTGCAAAACTGGTCATATAACTATAGGGTGGTAGCAGAAAAGTCCTGTAAAAATCACGTTTTGCAAAGCAATCCTATAACTATAGAAAACTCTCGATTTTTGTCCATAAAATACACAATTTGCAAAATAGTCTTATAACTATATGAAAATATCAATTTTGGTACTAATTTCACTGAATTTCAATCACGTGAGCGGCACATGTAGTTTCCAATTTCCGATAAAATTAGGACGTAAATTGAGATTTTCATGCAGTTACGGGAATATTTTGCAAATTGTGCATTTTGCAGACCAAAATTACAACATTTATATAGCTAAGGATTCTTTTGCAAAACATGAATTTTATAGGACCATTTTTCTACCGTCTTATAGTTATAGGACTAATTTTGCAATTTTACCTATTTTGTATGTTGTCATCAAAATATGATTATTATACATAGTTATTTATGCAATTATATTATTTATTTTTGTATATTGTGAATTGTGATATTTCTTATTGATCGATAGAGTGTTATAGTGGTTGATTATAAAAAAAATTAAAATTTTCAGTTGAAACTATTAAATTTACATAAAAGTATATTTACTATACGGGTTAAATAGGTCGGGTCCGAGCTACCCGTGAAATAAACAAGCTAGGCCCGATTTCAAGATTCTGACACAAATAATTAAATAGGATGGATACGAATTGACTGATTCAAACCCCCTAACCTACAAACCCAGACCCAACTCAAATTGACATTCCTACATAAAAAAACTGTGTAATAGTTGTTCAAAAGATTTGATTAAATCAACTCAAATTACTATTTCATCGATAATAATAAACAAAAATAAAGTCTCTCTCTCTCTCTCTCTCTCTCTCTCTCTCTCTCTCTCTCTCTCTCTCTCGATCCATTTTCCTGCTTTGGCCGACAACCGCCATTTTCATTTTCAAAGCTCCATTCAACTTTTGCAGGTACATATTTACTTTTGTTCTTGTTGAGCAGCGACCCACAAGTTTGTTTCTTGCTTTATTAATTGTTTGTTAGACTTCAATTTAATTTAGGACAGTAGTGGCTTTGTTTGTTGTGTTTAGTTTGATTTGGTGTTTAGGATTTTGTAATTCTCTATTGTACTTGTTTAATTTCATTGTTGCTGCGGAGTTTTTTTTTTCTTTTTTGGATTGGGGATCGGATTGGATTAGTCCGGGGTCTGAGGAGATTGGGGATTAGGGCTTCTCTGGAATCTGCATGTCTTTATTTTGGGTTAGTTCGGGGTTTTTCTTGATATTCTTTTATTTTCCTGGTTGGGGTGGCTCTGATCTCTATTTTTTATTGTTTAATTGCATTGTTCTTGCGGAGTTTCTTTTATTTTTTTATTTTTTTGATTGGGGATTGGATTGGGTCGGGGTCTGAGGAGATTGGGGATTAGGGATAAGGGCTTCTTTGGAATCTGCATGTCTTGATTCTGGGTTAGTTCAGGGATTTTTGATATTCTTTTAGTTTCCTGGTTGGGGTGACTCTGATCTTTGTTGTTGTTGTTAAATTGCATTTTTGCTGAGGGTTTTTTTTTTTATTGGGGATTGGATTGGGTCGGGGTCTAAGGAGATTGGGATTAGGAATTAGAGCTTCTTTGGAATCTGCATGTCTTGATTCTGGGTTGATTCAGGTTTTGTTTGATAATCTTTAGTTTCCTGGTTGGGGTGGCTCTGGTCCCTGTTGTTCTTGTTTAATAGCATTGTTGTTGTGGAGTTTTTTTTCTTTTTTTTTTTTTTTTTGATTGGGGATTGGATTGGGGTCTGAGGAGATTAGCGATTAGGGCTTCTCTGGAATCTGCATGTCTTGATTATGGGTTGGTTCGGTTTTTTTTTTTATATTCTTTTAGTTTTCTGGTTGGGTGGGTTTGATCTCTATTGTTCTTGTTTAATTGCATTTTTGCTGCGGATTTTTTTTTCCTTTTTTGATTGGGGATTGGATTGGGTTGGGTCGGGTTCTGAAGAGATTGGAGTTTAGGAATTAGAGCTTCTTTGGTATCTGCATGTCTTGATTCTGGCTTGGTTCGGGTTTTTTTGATATTCTTTTAGTTGGTGTGGCTCTGATCTCTGTTGTTATTTGTTTAATTGCATTGTTGCTGCGGATTTTTTTTCTTCTTTTTTTCTTTCTTTTTTTGATTGGGGATTGGGTTGGATTGGGTTGGGGTCTGAGGAGATTAGGGATTAGGGCTTCTCTGGAATCTGCATGTCTTAAGTCTGGGTTGGTTCGGGAATTTTTTAATATTCTTTTAGTTTCCTGGTTGGGGTGGCTCTGATCTTTGTTGTTCTTGTTTAATTGCATTGTTGCTGCAGAGTCTTTTTTTCTCTTTTCTTTTTCCTTTTTTTTGATTGGGGATTGGTTTGGATTGGGCAGGGGTCTGAGGAGATTGGAGATTAGGGCTTCTCTGGAATCTGCATGTCTTAATTCTGGGTTGGTTCGGGTTTTTTTTAATATTCTTTTAGTTTCCTGGTTGGGGTGGCTCTCTGATCTCTGTCGTTCTTGTTTAATTGCATTGTTGCTGCGGAGTTTTTCTTTTTCATTTGTTGATTGGGGATTGGATTGGATTGGGCCGGGGATTGAGGAGATTGAGGATTAGGGATTAGGTCTTTTTGGAATCTGCATGTCTTGATTCTGGGTTAGTTCATGGTTTTTTTGATATTCTTTTAGTTGAGGTGGCTCTGATCTTTGTTGTTCGTGTTTAATTACATTGTTGATGCGGAGTTTTTTTTACTTTTTTTGATTGGGGATTGGAATGGATTGGGCCGGGGTCTAAGAAGATTGGGGATTAGGGATTAGGGCTTCTCTGGAATCTGCATGTCTTGATTCTGGGTTGGTTTGAGTTTTTTTTTATATTGTCATGCGGCTCCCATCAAAATATATAGTTACGATATAGTAATATATTAATTAATTAATGCTAATTGGTAGGTCTAGTCTAACTGGTATATTATAATTATACATATAGGTGGTCTTATGTGAGACAATCTCCTTGACTTAAATGCATAAGACGGATCCGACAAAACACAAAATACATGATGATGTGGCAAAGGCCCATTAAGCTAACCAGACTAGTGGGTAGCCCATTGGTCCCAATAGACCCAAGCTCGCCCGTCAAGCCCAAGGGCAGTCTCCAAGTCCTATCAATTGATGCTACAGGCGCTCAAGTACAATCGCCCTCTCAAATGTTGACACTTGGCATAATCTGATTGGTTACATGTGCCAAGCATTAACTATAAATAGTTTGCTACAGTAACAATAAGGTGATCACTATTCATTCCACTACTTTTACTATTTACTTTTACATTCACTGTCTCCGTATACCAATACCTCACGATCTCGATCTGACTTAAGCATTGGAGGGTCTTAGCCGGGACCACCCCCCGGCTAGCCTGACGTTTGTTCATCCATTTCAGGTCGCCAAAGAACCCGAACCCGGTTACCTGATAAGTCTGTGACCCGAAGATAACCCACTGATCTAAATCAGTTGGCGCCGTTTGTGGGAAACTTCTTTGTTTTCCTGAACTGAAGCGGAAGTGCGGAGGTATGGAGACTCCAGGGAAGCACGTTCAGAAGGGGGTATTGGAGACCCCGAGGAAGGATAAGGAGGTGTTGCAACCCGAGTTCTCCTCGTCTCAATCCCTGCAGCATCCTCTGGACACTGAAAGGAAAGACCCGGACCAGATGATCACGATGAGGAAGGAGGACTTCAAAAAATTGGTCATGGAGAGGAGCCAGCAGCTCGCAAAGGAGAAAGAAAGGGATAGGGGGATACCCGACCCCGACCCCATAACAGGTCTGGCCAGAGACCATGTCGTGCACAAGCGAGTGGGAAAGAAGGGAGTCCCAGGAGGTCTTGAGCAGGAGGATGAAGCTGAAAGTTGGACCCCGCCCCCGAGACCCAGATCCCCTGAAAAAGTGGGATTAGGAGTCGAAGGGTTGGGGGTACCGTGACACGAGTGCCATTAGGCGACAATTTACAAGAGCTCAGTGAGCAAATTGAGCTTGCTACTAAGAAGTTGGAGGAGATGAAGAGAAGGGGAGCTGTTACGTCCGCTCTGCAAAAGAGAGGATCTCCATTTTGTGAAGAGATCTTGATGGAGGTAGTGACCCCAAATTTCAAACTCCCAGACCTACCCCGATACGACGGAAGCAGGGACCCCCAGGAGCACTTAACGACATTCGAACACGTGATGCAGCTGTACGGACAGTCAGATGCTATCAATGCCCGTATCTTTATCACTACGCTATCCGGTCGAGCTCAAGAGTGGTTCACGAGTCTACTACCGGGTACGATGGTGTCTTATGAGCAGCTGGTGAGGAAATTCCTCTTTCATTTCGCCAGCAAGAAAAAAGCTAAGAGGTTAGCTACGTACCTCTTTACTATTCGCCAGGGGGAGGAAGAGCCTCTTCGAGACTTTATCAATCGGTTCAACAATGAGGTATTGGAGGTCGATGAACTAAGGATTAATATGATGATCAGTATTATGATCCATGCCCTGAAAAAGGGACCTTTCGCATCAGCTTTGGCCCGAGACCCCCCGGGTGATGTCGAAAATTTAATGGAAATGGTGCAAAGATACATACACGAGGAAGAAATGAACTCACTAAAAGATCGTGAATGGTCTCAAAATGCGAAGACCAAGGATAAGAGAGAGCCCAAGGAGTCGAATCGGCACAGATCTGAGAAAGATCGCGATAGAGATCCACCTAAATCGGACGGGTTAAAATTTCAAAACTATACCCCCTTAAATGGCCCTAGGTTACGCGCATTAATGGCCATTGAGAACTCAAGATTGGTGCGGTGGCCAAAGAAGATGAGATCCACCCCGAATAGGCGGAATTCGGATAAGTATTGCTACTTCTACAAAGACCATAGACATGATGTTTGATACATGTTTTTATCTTAATTTTGATGATTTTATTTTGTCACCAAAACAATGCTTTTAAAGGTTGTCCAAATACTCCTAAATGATTTAAAATGGTTTCCGGAGTATTTCCTCAAGTTTATGTTTGATAATAATGGACAACACTTTTAATGATTTTATATCAATGGATTTTTCACTCCTAAACAAGGTTCCTAAATGTTGTCTAAATACTCTCGATTGGTTTAAAATGTTTCTACTATATTTTCGGAGTATTTCTTGGGTTTTATTTTCGACAAAAATTGGACAACATTTTCGTGGTCGACCAAATTAGGCTTCGCCCTATAGGGCAACCCATACCAAGATGTTTTTAGAAACAAAAATGAGACGGAAGGAAAACAAGCGGTCGGCCGGCCGCTTCGGGCTGACCCGTCAGTCGGTCGGCCGTCGCCAAATGATCGACCGAAGTACTGCAAGTGTGTTTGAAACAGAACTTTTAATCCTTGCAAAATCCATGAGGGGACGGTTGGGGTGATGGTCGGCCGGTCGAGGTAGACGCGTCGGCCGGCCGCCTGTGTTATTTTTTTGTGTATTTTTTTCAACGTCTATTTAAATGCGCCGGTCATCTGTGTATTAAAGACAAAAATATGACCGTTTTGACAAAAACACATTTCCTTAAATTGTGGGATTGATTTCTAACAGCCTATATTCTTGATTTTAATTGTATTTTTCTGTAGATTTTCAATCCCCAAGAGGAGCCTATGCTTGATCAATCATCTCCTATAAATAGAGGAAGTTTTGGAGCAACCAACACAACAATTGAGATACAACACAACAAGATACACTTCAAGCAAACACTTGGTCTTTCATAGTCATTATTCTTGTTGTAAAATTGCCTAGCTTATCACTTTCACATATTTGAGGTCTAGGCTATTCTTGATTACACCTTGCACTCAATTGTATTATTCATTATCGAGTTGTAATCTTGAATTTGTGGTCGTCATTCAAACACAAGATATCCTTGTGAGTGTTCTTGTGGTAAGAACACACTTGGGTGATCTAGGTGTTAGGTGTGAGAAGATTGTGGTAATCTTCTTGTTGAGGTGTTGAAGAATTTGGTATTCTTCAAGGTTGAAGATTGTGGTAATCTTCACAAGGTGCCGTTGAAGGGGAGATTGTGGTAATCTTCAAGGGAGATTGTGGTGATCTCCAAAGGTGGTGTTGAAGAAGAGTGTGGTGCTCTTCAAGGTGTTTGTAAGTTGAATTTGTATTAATTTTGGTAATTAATAAAATTCTTTTTTTCTTCAAATCCATCCAGGATATCTTTGGGGTGGTAGAGGATTAGGCCCTAGGTGGGTTGAACCTCTTTAAATCGACGTGTGTTGTTTATATTCCGCACCTTTGTTATTGTATTTGAGCATTCGGTTTTAAAAGGAGGCGAAATTGAAAAGATGGAGATAATCTATTCACCCCCTCTAGATTATCGTAGCCGCTTGGACTTACAAGTGGTATGAGCCAAACTCTTTGGCAAGCTCGTTTCACATTGCGAGTGAAGAGAAACGATCGTCGCTACTAACGAAGCTCAACTTTCCGGCACCTCCACCACCAAGCCACCTCGGTTTGATTCCAAAAATTTTATATTTTGGAAAGAAAGAATGGAATGCTACTTACAAGGTTGCGGGTTCGACATTTGGAACACCGTCATTAATGGAGAATCCATTAGGCGAAAGATACAACATACACCTCAAAAGGCTTCAAAGAGCTCAATGATGAAGAGAGAAGAGAATCATCTCCTTAAATGGTAAAGCTCTAAATATTTTACATTGTTCACTTACCACTTTGGAATTTGATTATGTTGTAGGTATTCGATCGGCACATGAAGTATGGCAAAAACTAGAAGCCATCTATGAAGTATATACAAATAAAAGGAGCAACTCAAAAGCATCTACTTCTCAAATGGATACAACATCAAATCCAACAATATGGGATGAGCCTCTTACAAATTCCGATGATGAAGTCGAAAAATGTCTTATGGGCATCGAAGAAGAGAACGAGGTAAGTTCTAAACCTTCTACTTCTTATGACAATGAATTGCAAAATGAATATAGTGATTTGCAAAATGATTATGATGAACTTCAAAATGAATTCCAAAGCCTACTTGTTAAATACAAAAATTTGAAAAAGGAATTCAATATTTTGAAAAATGATAAGGATAGTTTATTTACTTCTTATGAATCACTATCATGTGCTCACACCACCACACTTGACAAGGTTAGAAACCTTGAAAAGAAAATAGTACTCTTGTTGAGAATATTGATTGCATGAAAAAGGATTTATTAAAATCCAACTTGAGTACCAATAAAATGTCCAATATTGTTGATATTCATAATTGTGATAAGGAACTTGATCATAAGCCTAATGTTGTTAATCATATGAAAAAGGATCAAGTCACTATGCATATTGGTCATTATGCTCCTAAAATTATTACTTGTTTTTATTGTGGCAAAAAGGGTCATACGGCTAATTCTTGTCGGGCTAGAAATAGCTCTAAATATTGTTGGAGACCTAAAAGTCTCAAAGCTAATCTTAAAGGACCCAAACACATGAGGGTACCACAAAACAATGTGCTATTAGGTACCCGGCAAAGCAAAAATCGGAGAAAATTCATGCCACCAAGAAAACATCAAATGAACGTTTCATTTGATCAAAGAAGGAACTACTCTCAACAAAGCCAATTTCCAAGAAAAACGTATAATCAAAAATGGGAAGAACACAATCCTTGGAAATGGCAAAGACATCATCAACAAGATGATTTTCAAAGAAGGAGAAACCATCAATCATGGGAAGGTAACCAAACTTGGAAATGGAGAAGTCATCATCAACAAAGTGACTTCTCAATGGAAAGATATCATCTACAATGGGAAAGACACAACCCATGGAAACGGCGTAATTGGTAAACCGTATCTCCCCATTTGTATATGCATTTTATTTTTTCTATGCATACTTTTAATTGTGTCTTAATTGCAAAATGAGTTTTCAAATATTTATTTTTTTTTAATTAAGGTCTTCAATATATATACTTGTGCTTTTAAATTTTTTTTGAAAAAGAAGACCTTATATGATGTTCTTAAAACTCTTGTGCATTTTTTTGACTAAAGTGTGTTATCATCTTTTATGGATTTTTTTTTTTTTTTTTTTTTTGGCATGAGCTTACTTGTGATATCTCTTAGCCTACACTTTTATCATTATGATTTGTGCTAGATATGTTTTAAGAATTGTGTAGGATTTACATATTTTCACAAATGGCCATTTACGTCATTATTTGTCAAGAAAGGCATAAATTATCGAGGTACGTTTACTTGTGTTATTCTTACTCTTATAGACTCGATATATGTATTGCCATGTGCCTATATGCTTGTTTTTCATAGTATTTCATACAAGTGCCATTAAGAGGATTTTTAGATTTTTTTGAAAGGCACTATTCGATATTTGATTGCACATATTTGCTTTGTCAACTTTTGTTCAAATACTTCTTTTAAATGAGGTCTCAATTATATGCTATCGGATTTTCAAATTTCAAAAGAGACCTTTTGTAGCTTTCTTAAGCTAATTTGAACTTGCATGATTTATTAGACTCTTGATGATCTTCTAAATGCATAGTATGTGTTTCTTGCTTCATGGTCTATATATATAGTGTCTATTCCTACTATGCTCTTTTGCAAAATATTTTGTGATTGATGATTGAGGCATGTTTTTACACTTGGGCTATTTTTTTGCTTATATAAGCGATCCGTTAATGAGTTTGTTAAGTTGTGTAGATGAGAAATGAAGTACTCCAAATATTAGTTACCTCAAAATATTTGGATGTACATATTCTACTATGAACACCTTAGATCAATTGGATGCCCTATGATGATAGTGATGAAGAAGACAAATTCCTCAATTGATGCTTCAAGATGAAGATTGGTTTTAGAATTGCAAGATGAGCTAAAAGGAAATGATACTTGGAAGTTGATGCCATGTCTTTCATCACAAAGCGATTATAAATGCAAAATGGGCACTCGGAACAAACTCGATGACCAAGGCAACATTGGTCGAACTAAAGGCGAGGTTAGTAGCTCGAAGGTATTTTCAAGAAGAAGGTAATCGATTTGCACTCATAGCACATTTTGTAGCTATTTGCATTTTACTTGCCCATTCTTGTTTTAAGAAAATTTCAAGCTTTACCAAATGGATGTTAAATCCAAATTTCTAAATGGTTTTATTCAAGAAGAAGTCTATGTAAAACAACCTCCAGGGGTTTAAAATTTTTCTAGGCCAAATGATTGTTTTAAGGCCTTGTATGGTTTAAAACAAGTACCCCGTGTATGGTATGATAGACTTAGCTATTTTTGCTAAATGATTCTACAAAAGGTAAAGTTGATACTACTCTCTTTGTTTGTGAAAAAGGCAATAATATTGTTTAAACTTGTGCATATTTATGAGAATATTTTTGGTGCTACTAATGAATATTTGTGCAAGATATGGTTTTCTAAGTTGATGCAAGGTGTACTTGAAATGAGCATGATTTCTTGCTTGGACTTCAAATCATTCAATGCCAAGTAGATGGTTACATTTCAAAAGAACTCTTGAAGGAGTTAGGCATTGAAGAAGGAAGAATCATTCCAACCTCTATGGCTATCAATGAAGAGATTGACAAAGGTTGAGAAAGGCATGTCGGTTGACAAATAAATTCGAGGTATGTCTTCTTGTATTATTCCTATAGAATCGACATTCCATATACCTTATGTCTATATGCTCGACTTCAAAAATTATCCCAACGAATCTCATTAAAGTGCCATTAAAAGAAATTTTCAAATATTTGAAAAGCACTTCTTCTTATGACTTATTGTATCCAAAGCTTTAAAACGTTCTTATTTTTCGGGATAACAAGTTCGGTATCTATTATACGGTTATTCGTATTCAAAATTTGTTCGTCATAATCGAACTAAACATATTGAGATTCGATATATTTTTAAGGGATTGTGATTTTTAACAAAAACTTGAGATGTGTTTAATTAGTCTCAAGGATAACTCGCGGACTTTTTGATCGTTAACCGCCGAGTATTTTACCTCATTTCGAGCTTGATTATGACATAATGTATATTGAATGAGGTCTACGTTTGCATTTTGCATGTTTTAAAACTGAGGGGCGAAAAATTGGATTTTTGGATCAAATTTCGGATTTTCAAAACAAAAAAAGAACCACTGGCTGATAGGGTAAGGTAGGACCGGTCGCCTTCGCCGTCGACCGTCGCCCATGCCTGGACCGGTCGCCCTGGATGATTTTTTGGCTAAAAATAGTTATGTTTCCAGACTTCGCCATTTTGGCTTATTTTGTCCATTTTTCGTCCCCTTCGCAAATTGCACACAAATTTCACTCCAAATTTGTTTTATTGCATACATTTTATATTTTGGGGATTATCTAGCTCGGTTATCATCATCATTGCTCGACTTTACCGATTGAATGGTAAGAATTTCACTATCTTTAGCTCAATTGGGTTGAACCTTGAGTTTGTGGCTTATATGTATTTTCTTGATGTAATTCATATATGTTTGTGATGAGCTTATTGATTGTTGATGAATGATATTTGTTATATTGTATTTGGTGATGAAAAACTTGGCTTGATTTCATTTACAAGGGCTATATATAACTTTTTCTATTTTTAACACCCGCTAAGTGTTTGATAAAACGTTTCAATGAAAAATTCATCACCTACACGACTCTCTCGATTTCAAAAGTCTCATATATTTATAGAGATCATGTTTTCTGCAAATCAAATGATTGTTCATAAGCTTCTACAAGTCGTATGATTCGACTCTTCTATTTGGTTTAAAAGCTTCAATGTTCAAATGGCTCGATACATCGGTTTACTTGCGCACTTTGATAAGAATATATGATGTATTTATCGTGCTAACATTCTTTTTGATGATTCCAAATGGGGAGAAACAGGTTATAAGCTCATTAGCTCATAAAAGCTAAGATAAGCTTAACGAAAAGAAGCTATAAGCTATGGCTTCATAAAGCCATAAGTTGTGGATCATATTTAGTCCACTTGGTGCATTATGGTTATGTATGAATCATGGTCCATTGGTTGTATTATGGACTTATATACGGTTCTAATGATGTATCTTTTTGGGGAGCTTTTAAGTTATTGATACTTAAGCTCAATATCGAAAAGCTAATATTTTAGCTTATGTTTAAGTTGCTTCTATATAACTCTTGTTGTGCATGTTGATAGGGGGAGCATTTGCTATATGTGTTTGAATATCTCTACTCCCATCCATGTGTTTTTATTGCATGGAATGTTGTCGCTCACAACGGATAGTTCTCTTTAACCGGTAAAATTGTTTTGTTTTCAAAATCGACCTCGTTAAAATTGTTTTGGTTTGTAATCATCAAAAAGGGGGAGATTGTTTGATACATGTTTTTATCTTAATTTTGATGATTTTATTTTGTCACCAAAACAATGCTTTTAAAGGTTGTCCAAATACTCCTAAATGATTTAAAATGGTTTCCGGAGTATTTCCTCAAGTTTATGTTTGATAATAATGGACAACACTTTTAATGATTTTATATCAATGGATTTTTCACTCCTAAACAAGGTTCCTAAATGTTGTCTAAATACTCTCGATTGGTTTAAAATGTTTCTACTATATTTTCGGAGTATTTCTTGGGTTTTATTTTCGACAAAAATTGGACAACATTTCTGTCTCGTGGTCGACCAGGTCGCCTCTATAGGGCAACCCATACCGAAGATGTTTTTAGAAACAGAAAAATGAGACGGAAGGAAAACAAGCGGTCGACATGTCGCCGCTCGGCCGCGTCGGTCGTCCGGTCGACCGGCACTGCAAGTGTGTTTCGAAACAGAACTTTTAATCCTTGCAAAATCCATGAGGGGGACCGGTTGGGGTGATGGTCGACCGGTCGAGGTAGACGTCGACCGGTCGCCCTGTGTTATTTTGCTGTGTATTTTTTTCAACGCGTCTATTTTCGTGCACGGTCGCCTGTGTATTGACATTGAGCAAAAATATGACCGTTTTGACAAAAACACATTTCCTTAAATTGTGGGATTGATTTCTAATGACTATATTCTTGATTTTAATTGTATTTTTCTCAGAGATTTTCAATCCCCAAGAGGAGCCTATGCTTGATCAATCATCTCCTATAAATAGAGGAAGTTTTGGAGCAACCAACACAACAATTGAGATACAACACAACAAGATACACTTCAAGCAAACACTTGGTCTTTCATAGTCATTATTCTTGTTGTAAAATTGCCTAGCTTATCACTTTCACATATTTGAGGTCTAGGCTATTCTTGATTACACCTTGCACTCAATTGTATTATTCATTATCGAGTTGTAATCTTGAATTTGTGGTCGTCATTCAAACACAAGATATCCTTGTGAGTGTTCTTGTGGTAAGAACACACTTGGGTGATCTAGGTGTTAGGTGTGAGAAGATTGTGGTAATCTTCTTGTTGAGGTGTTGAAGAATTTGGTATTCTTCAAGGTTGAAGATTGTGGTAATCTTCACAAGGTGCCGTTGAAGGGAGATTGTGGTAATCTTCAAAGGGAGATTGTGGTGATCTCCAAAGGTGGTGTTGAAGAAGAGTGTGGTGCTCTTCAAGGTGTTGTAAGTTGAATTTGTATTAATTTTGGTAATTAATAAAATTCTTTTTTCTTTTCGAAATCCATCCCGGATATACTGGGGTGGTAGAGGATTAGGCCCTAGGTGGGTTGAACCTCTTTAAATCGACGTGTGTTGTTTATATTCCGCACCTTTGTTATTGTATTTGAGCATTCGGTTTTAAAAGGAGGGCGAAATTGAAAAGATGGAGATAATCTATTCACCCCCCCTCTAGATTATCGTAGCCGCTTGGACTTACACATGATACGGAGGATTGTTTCCAGTTGAAAGATGAGATTGAGAGGCTCATTCAACAAGGGTACCTCCAGCACTTTAAGGCGCAAGGCGAACCGGTTCACAGGCAAGATCCGATAAGAAGGTCTCCCAGCAGGTCACCTGAGCGTAACAAGCAAGGCCCAGACAAGGGAAAGAGACCCGCAAATCAAGCACCCCCTCACGGGCAAGATAATTTGCCTCGGAAGGGGGTGATACATGTGATAGCTGGGGGACCAACTAACGGGGACTCGCAGAGGGCCCGAAAGAGATATGCAAGAGCTTACAAGCCGGAGGTCGCGGGTCACCAGGTCAATACAATCCAAAGTCCTCCGATCACCTTTGACCAGGCGGATCTTCAAGGGCTGGACCCGGAACATAACGATCCCATGGTTATTACAATGGATGTAGCAAACTTTGTCGTGCAAAAAGTATTGGTGGATAGCGGCAGCTCAGTGGACGTCATAGCATTGAGCGTGTTAAGAAGGATGGACCTCAGGATAACATCAATCAAGCCGGTGGGAACCCCTCTCATGGGGTTCGGAGGTCATGAGGTCGTACCCCTAGGTACAATTGACTTACCTACCTCCCTGGGGGAAGAGCCATGTAGAAGAACTTTTATGATTAAGTATCTGGTAGTAGAGGCGCCTTTCGCCTATAATATAATATTGGGCAGACCCGGACTGAACCAATTCCAAGTCGTGGTATCTACTTTCCATCTAAAAATGAAATTCCCCACGAAGTTCGGAGTGGGAGAAGTCCCGGGGAACCAGCAAATGGCTAGGGAATGTTATAATTTATCTCTGAAAAAGAGCGGAGTAAAAGAGACCGCCCTCGAACCCATGAAGCAAATGTGTGGCGGGGGGTCGAGCTCAAGCAAAAAATCCAAATCAGAGGATTATAGGATGGAGCCGGTAGAGGAGTACATTGTGGTTCAATTGGACCCGGACGACCCAACAAAGACCACGAGGATTGGGTCGCAAATGACCCCGTCCCAAGAGCTCATGATGATAGAATTTCTGAAAAAGAACTGTGACGTGTTCGCATGGGAGCCATCAGATCTGGAAGGAGTGAGCCCGGAGGTCATTGTTCATCGCCTCAATATTGATCCTGCGATAAAGCCGGTAAAGCAGAAGAAGAGAAGTTTCGGGGCGGAGAGGAACAAAATAATAGAGGCTGAGGTCAACAAGCTACTCCAAGCGGGTTACATTGTTGAGGTGCAATTCACAGATTGGCTCTCCAACGTTGTAGTCGTGCCAAAAACGGATGGGAGATGGAGGATGTGTACCGACTTTACAGATCTGAATAAGGCTTGTCCTAAAGACCCGTACCCGCTCCCTCGGATCGATCTATTGGTAGACTCGACGGCAGGATGTGCATTGCTAAGTATGATGGATGCGTATCAGGGGTATCACCAGATATCAATGGCTGAGGAGGATAGAGAAAAGACCTCGTTTGTAACTGATATCGGGGTCTACTGTTACAAGGTCATGCCGTTTGGGCTCAAAAACGCGGGTGCCACCTACCAAAGACTCGTCAATATGATGTTTAAGGACCTCATCGGGGTAACCATGGAGGTATATGTTGATGATATGTTAGTAAAAAGCGAGCAAGAGAACGATCATTTAAACCATTTAGTGGAGTCTTTCGCGGTATTAAGAAGGAACAAAATGAAACTCAATCCGGCAAAATGCACCTTTGGCGTTAGAGGTGGCAAGTTTTTGGGGTACCTCGTTAACGAACGCGGGATAGAAGCAAACCCCGAAAAGATCAGGGCAGTGATCCATATGACATCACCCAAAAGTATCAAGGAGGTCCAAAAGCTAACTGGAATGATAGCCTCCTTAAACCGTTTCATTTCTAGATCCGGGGACCGTAGCTTACCTTTCTTCGCTACACTAAAAAATGTGAAGAATTTCGAGTGGACGGATCAATGCGAAAAAGCCTTTCAAGAGCTCAAGACGCACCGACCTCACCACCTTTGCTTGCCGGGCCGGTCAAAGGAGAACCCTTTACCTATACCTCGCGGTCTCACTCACGCCGTGAGCTCCGGTGTTGGTAAGGGAGAGCGAAGGGGTCCACCAACCGGTCTACTATGTCGCAAGGTCCTCCAAGGGGGAGGAACGATACTCCAAGTCAGAAGTCAGTTGGCCTTGGCTTTGGTGACTTCAGCTCGCAAACTCCGGCCTTATTTTCAGTCACACGAAATTATCATCTTAACAAACCAACCGCTAAGGCAGATCTTGGGGAAACTGGACCTCTCGGGTCGCCTAGTTAAATGGGCGGTAGAATTGGGGGAGTTCGACATCAAGTACCAAGTAAGAACAACCATAAAGGCCCAGGTCCTCGCCGACTTCCTGATAGAAATGACGAACCCGATCGATCCCATCCCAGAGACCTGGATGCTCCATGTGGATGGTTCGGCAGTGTTAGAAGGAGGCGGAGCCGGAATTTTGTTGCAAGGACCAAATGACCTCGAACTGGAAATTGCGCTAAAATTAGAGTTTGAGGTCACCAACAATGAAGCGGAGTACGAGGCCCTGGTAGCAGGCATAAAACTAGCCCAAAAATGTCAGGCAAAGAAACTAATAGCCTACACGGATTCGCAGTTAGTAGCAATGCAGGTCCAAGGGGAATACGAGGCCAAAGAAAAGACCATGGTAGCGTATTTGGAGCGGGTAAAGCAACTAGTCAAAGGCTTCGAACATTTTCAGCTTCACCAGGTCCCAAGGGCGGAAAACACGCGAGCCGATGCATTGGCAAAATTCGCAAGCAGCATCACAGGTGTCAGCTCCAGAAAAGTGGTTGTCTTAATAAATTAAGAACCCGAGATCGATCCAAAAAAGATCCGATTGACTTATGCCCCACGACGGGTCTCGTGCTCAAGATCTCGTGTACCGAGACCTGGATGGAAGACATAAAAAATTACCTCTTGCAGGGTCATTTGCCAAACGACCCGCTAGAAGTGAAACGTCTCAAAGCAAGAGCATCCCGTTTTTGCATATTGGATGGAAACCTCTATAAGAAGTCAGTTACTGGGATCATGCTCAAGTGCTTAGTGGAAAGGGCGCGTGCGACGAATGCAAGAGATCCATGAGGGTCTTGCGAAAATCATTCGGTGGAAGGTCTCGGCTTTAAAGGTCATGCGCCAAGGTTATTTTTGGCCAACGTTAGTGCAAGACGCCGCCGAGTTCGCCAAGAAGTGTGAAAAGTGCCAGTTACACGCGAACCTGTCACACCAGCCGGCTACCCCAATGACCTCAATACCCATAACATGCCCATTTGATCAGTGGGGAATCAACATCTTGGGTCCTTTTCCATTGGCTCGGGCGCAGAAGAAATTCATCATTGTCGTCGTGGAGTACTTCTCTAAGTGGATAGAGGCCGAGGCCTTAGCAAAGATCACGGAAACGGAGGTCATGAACTTCCTATGGAAGAATATTGTGTGTAGATTCGGGGTACCTCGGGTCCTGATCTCAGATAATGGAACCCAGTTTCAGGGGAAGAAGATAATAGCATGGTGCAAAGAAATGAAGATCCAACAGAACTTTACCTCGGTCGGAAACCCGCAAGCTAATGGGCAAACAGAGGTCGCTAACCGCATAATACTACAGCACTTAAAAACGCGCCTGGAGCAAATGAAGACTTATTGGGTTGATGAGCTCCCGGGAGTATTATGGGCGTACAGAACAACCCCGAAGACGGCTACAGGTGAGAACCCCTTTTGCCTATTATACGGGTCAGAAGCAGTAATCCCGGTGGAGATCGGGGAACCCACTCATAGGATCGAAAATTACGAGGGAGAAGAGAACCAAAAGAACAGGGCAGCTGACCTGGACCTCATAGAAGAGAGAAGAGAACGCGCTTATGGAAGAATCTTATTAGCAAAAGCCAGAATGATGAACGAGTATAACAAAAGGGTGAAGAAGAGGAGTTTCTAGGTTGGAGACCTCGTCCTGAAAAAGGTCGAAGTATCCAAGCACGTGGGGAAGTTAGACCCTAATTGGGAAGGACCGTATAAGATAGTCCGCGTGTCAGGAAAAGGGGCTTACCGTTTGGAAGACTTGCAAGGTAAAGAGCTCCCAAGGCCTTGGAATGCCCAGAATTTGCGAAGGTTTTACGCTTAACGCGGGCAATCCGCCTCCAGTAGTCCTTTATTTTGTCTTTTTTATTATTATCTAAAAATTAGGGGAGATTTTATAACCCCATGTTTTGTTAAAAGAGCGTAAAGGTCATGAATTATAAGACCCAGAATTATGTAAGCTCGTGTGAATAGGTAACCCTCGACCCCATGCTTTTGTCAAATCCCAAGGAGATTCCAAGTTATTGGCTTCTTAAATTGGAAATCAAAGTGGTATATATACCCTATTAACGATGCCTTATGCGTAAACTCGAGAGGGATCCCAAAGGATCCTCTAGCTCACAAGTGAGATCTCAAGATCTCGCGAGCCGATAAAGGGATCCCAAGATATCCCCCTAAACTGCAAAGGAGGTCTTAAGATCTCATAATTTTGAACGTAAAACAAGGAGGGACCTTAGGGACCCCCAGCACACAAATGAGACCTCGAGATCTCGCAAGCTCGCTGAGGAGGTCCCAAAACCTCTCAACCTTGTACGTAAAACAATGAGGGACCTTAGGGACCCCCAGCACACAAACGAGGCCTTGAAATCTCGTGAGCTCGCTGAGGAGGTCCCAAGACCTCTCAACCTTGTACGTAAAACAATGAGGGATCTTAAGGACCCCCAGCACACAAACGAGACCTTGAGATCTCGTGAGCTCGCTGAGGAGGTCCCAAGACCTCTCAACCTTGTACGTAAAACAATGAGGGACCTTAGGGACCTCCCAGCACACAAGCGAGACCCCCCAAATCACAAGGGAGATCTCGGGATCCCATAGCCTTGTACGAAAAAATAAGGAGGATCCCGAGAGATTCCCCCAAGGGAACCACCAGATCTCAAACAAATGATGCAAGAAGACCTCTAAGACTTGGAATCGAACAAATATCGAAAACATTAAAAACGTAAAAACCAAAAGCTGAATAAAAAGGAAACACAAAGCTTAAAGTTGAACAAGGAAACCAATTCACTAGATACAGCCGAACAAGTTTTTACATCATGCTGAAATAGATGGGGTGGGGGGCCCAAACCCTTTACAAGATAAACCAATGACCCCATGGTTCTCATACAAAAATCCGATACCAAGATATACTTGGCCAAAATCAAAAGGTATTTCGCCAAAATATCGCCAAGGGCGGGAGATTATGTGGAGGGTTCCAAAAGAGTAGCAACATCCAGTAGGTTATCCCCCTCTTCATGAGCTTGACCTCCGGGGGGAGGCACCCCCTCGTCTGTGGAACCGGAGTCCTGGAGCAAGAAGCTGAACTCATGACTCTCTAAGTCTTCATTTTCTTCCTCCACAATGGGAGCTTTCTCCCCATTACCATCGAGCTCAAGATCGAGTTTACTCGGATCAAAATCTGCCTTGAACCCACCTAGCTTAAAGGTCTGGGATTGACACTTGAAAAATCCCATGACCTCGAACTCAGCGGCTTTCTCCACGACAAGCCGATCAAAAACGGGAGAGTTCTTAAAGTCCCGAGCACCCACGATCCGAGCGTCCTTGAGTTTTTGAGCAAACTCGGGGGAGTTGAGAGCCTCCCTCTTCCCAGCCTCTTGGCCCGCGGTGAAGCTCTCACGGCTCTCGCAAGTCAAGTGTGCCACCTCGTTCCGAGAAGCTTGAAGTGACTCCTCGGAATGTTTGACGCGCGCCTCCAACTCTGCAAGATTGGCCATTATCTGCCTGATACGGGAATCATACTCAGCTTTTGTTTTAGCTTCAATAGTTTGCTTCTCCTTCTCTAATCGCTGAACTGAGGCCTCAGCATCCTGGCACCTAACTCTCCAGTGGTGACTCCGGAGCGTCAAATTGTGTGCCACATTGGCAGCCTAGGAAACCAAAAGTAAAGTAGGCGGGGTCATTCTACGAGAACGAAAAAAGTAAAGAAAAAGGAAAGGAAAATACAAGGGGAAAGAAAATACCCGCATAAGGTCATGAGCGGCTATCTCCTCAAGCTTCGTATTGGGCATGACCCCGAGAGCAAATTGGTCTTGGGGAAAAATGCACCCCTGGTATAACTCCAAGGAGTCCTCCCCAGCTCGGGTCTTCAGTATAGAACTCTCGGGAGATATATTCCATTTAGGAATAAGGCGAGTGCCCGAGAACTGCCTTTGGGGTCGAGAGGCCTCAGCCTGAGCCTGTTCACGAGCAAGGGCTAGTTTTTTCTGACGATTTTCGATTTCACGCAGAGCCGTAGAGATCTCCTCTTCGCTGGGTTTTTCTTTCTCCACGCGAGCTTTCTTTTTCGATTTACCCCCATCCGAGCCTTTGCTTTTGCTGCCACTGCGGCTCCGGGCCTTGTCCTTTTTACTCTTTGACTTGCTCTTCCCTTTTGGATCAGAAGACCCCCCAGCCTCAATTGTAAGCACGGGAGGGGGGCGTTCTATGGCTGGGCGGATCGGCTCAGGCACGAAGACCGGACCTCGGGATCCGCTCGGATGGTTGGACCTCTCCAGATGGGATCACGGCCGAAGCAGAGGGGACGGACCCGCTGGAACGAACAGAAGGTGAAGGGGGGAGAGCGAGACCTGAGGACCTCGTAGCCGCGATAAGCCTCTCCTTCTGTTCTTTAATAACTTTAGCCACACGAGAAGCATTAACAGACATACCTGAAAAGGCGGAAAACACGGTTCAAAATAACAATAAGATAAATGTGATAAAAAAAAGAGAAGAAGAGAGAAGGAAAGTAGAAAGAAAAATACTAAATAAAATACGTTTCTGGATTACCAAGTGATTGGGTCCGAGGAACAACGGCAGGGCTAAGACCCACAGCTGACAAGACCTCTTCTTTTAGGAGTGCTCTTATATCGTAGAGGTGGGTCGTGAGTTTTTGGAAACGAAGTCCTCGGCCCATGAGCACTCACCTAAATCTGAGGCACGGACTCGAGGCTTGGAGAACCTCGGGATCGGGATCCTCCGGGGCGATCGGTGGGGCCTCAATAAAGATGAACCTTTCTTTCCAATTACCAGAAGAGGAAGGGAGGTGAGTTAGGAACTTACTGTCCGGGTGGAGGTAGTAATAGAAAATAAGGACCAGAAATGGGCCGCTGAAGGGACTACGTTGAAATGTTTCATGAGCACAATGAAACCCAAAATTTGCCGAACTGTGTTAGGAGCGAACTGGGTTAGACAAAGCCCTAAACGGATAAGGATGTCCTCTAAGTCCTTATGAAGGGGAAAGCGTAGCCTGGCATCTAAGGTCGCTAAATAAAGGGAAAAGCAATCTACAGGTGGTATGTGCATACGGTCGTCCTGATCAGGAATAATTATCCTATACTCCGAGGGAATGAAATAACGGTGGCTTATTTGTGAGGCTTCGCCAGGGCGCACTTTAGATTTTATTAATTCCCACGAATCTTGGGGGAGGTCAGAAGGGGCCTCTCCCGAATTGGATCTAGAAGGACTCCCATCCCCAGCCTCCCTAGAAAAAGGAACGGTATTTATTGGCAGGGCTTGAAGGGGTCCAGTTACGTCGTCGGAACTTGAGTTCGAGGTAGAACTCGAACCCGAGCTCGAGGAGGAGCTATTCATAGGGTCGTTATTTGAATCGGATCTGGAGCCCATGCTTATTACTAAAAGGAATTATCAAGTAAAAGGTAAAAGAGGTACCTGTGGTGTATCCGAGGAGACTGACTTACGAAGAAGAAGGGTCTCGGGGTCGAGGTCTAGCCTTGGGAGAGAAATTATACAAGTGAGTGAGGTCTTGCGAGACCTGATTTTTTACAGCGGCGGTGAAAAATGAGGACCGACTGCTACCCCCTACCTTTTTATAGGGATGGTAAAAAAAAAAAATATATATATATAATATAAAATAAAATAAAAATACACGTATACATATATAAATACATGTATATTCACTTCATGTAATAAATGAATGGCATTGATGAGTAATTAATTATCCATGAAATGCACATCTCGAATTTTGGAAAAGGGGCGCAAAAAACGAAAAGACCCGCCCCCACGTCTTCAGGTCATTAGTGGGGGGCGCATGAAAAGGCGCGGACACAATACTCGAGGACGAGCCTCCCTCGAGACCTGAGCTCAGAAGGCTACAAAGGGCAAGGCTCGCCTCACGAGGTTGGTACGTCTTTGCAGAACTCACCTCGCGGGATTGATGATTCTTGGAGGATTGAACATGGTGAGGTCTGGTTCACGAGGTCTCGATCCGTCACTTATCTAAGACATCGCGAACCGGGGGAGTAATGATGTGGCAAAGGCCTATTAAGCTAATCAGGCTACTGGGTAGCCCATTGGGCCCAATAGGCCCAAGCTCGCCCGTCAAGCCCAAGGGCAGTCTCCAAGTCCTATCAATTGATGCTACAGGCACTCAAGTAATCGCCCTCTCAAATGTTGACACTTGGCATAATCTGATTGGTTACATGTGCCAAGCATTAACTATAAATAGTTTGCTACAGTAACAATAAGGTGATCACTATTCATTCCACTACTTTTACTATTTACTTTTACATTTATTGTCTCCGTATACCAATACCTCACGATCTCGATCTGACTTAAGCATCGGAGGGTCTTAGCCGGGACCACCCCCCGGCTAGCCTGACGTTTGTTCATCCATTTCAGGTCGCCAAAGAACCCGAACCCGGTTACCTGATAAGTCCGTGACCCGAAGGTAACCCACTGATCTAAATCACATGAGTATTTTCTATAGGTCTGAATTTGGGTTGGAATTATGTCTTATTGGAATTATGTCTTATACATAAGGTTAAAATTTAGACTTCTAGATTTGAGATGTTATTATCTTTACGAGAAATGAGAAGATAAAATGAGTTTTTTTTTTATTATTGTAAATAGATCAAACAAATAGTATATGTTGTTAGAGCATCCCCAAGAGACTATTTAAATTAAAAGAGCATTTTTAAATTTAAAGGGTGATATTTTTGAAATTTTCCAATACACTCTTTATATTTGGCTTTTTATTTCAAATTTATGTTATTTTTTAGAAACTACCAATCAAAGGGTCATTCAAAGTGCAAGAATCGACAAATAGGATGTTGGAAGTAATCATTTAATCAATTAATTATAGAGAGTTGTATTGGCTTTTCAAATTTCAAGAGTGAAACCTCATTCTCTAAATTTTAAAGCTAAAACGAAGAGTTTGTTGGAGATGATTTTTTATGGTTGAATCTTCAGAATAAAGAGTATTTTTTAATTAAAGAATCTATTGGGAATGCTCTTACGCAAGAAGAAGTACTGAAATAGTATTATGCAAACAAAATAGCGACTAGCGAGGGTGCATTCTAATCCATTCCAACTGAATTTTAGATACAGAAAGTCCATTTGTAAAAAGATATATATTTGATTGTTATTTTTAAATGAACTTTTAGAATAAACTAGTCCTCTAAAGTCCATTTGGGAGAAATGTAAATTTATTACGACTTTTGAATTATCTTTTTTTTTTAATCTATGAAATACTTAGGGAGTGTTAGCAAACCTTAAAAAAATGATTTTTTGCTTCTAGAGGAATTAAATAATTGTTTTTTCCTACTTAATTAAATCACTTTTTTTAGAGTTGCAAACACTCTCTTAGCAATACTTTTAATCACTTTTCAAATAAATCCAAAAAAGTCCACCTAAAGATGATATCTTTTTTAATACGGAAGTCCATTCCTAAAATAGGAAAAAACATATTTGGTAGTTTTTTGGGATCAATCTTGTGCTCCAGTGGTTGAGACGTGTGTTGAAAGGACGAATGACCCATGTTCGATCCTATACGAGTGTGTGTGTCCCTTCCCCAAATTCCCCCAATTGTACTCAAAAAAAAAAATGTCTGATAGTTTTTTCTAATTTTGGCTTTTGATTTTTTTTTTTTTACTTTTGTTAAGTATGTATCAAAATACATTTCTACCAAACACTTAACAACACTAATAAATACTTTTTTAGAAGTGTATATCTATATTAAAAATCAATTCTATAAGACAACGACTTATATAGGACCGTCTCACGGATTTCTATCCGTGAGACGGGTACAAGTCAACATAAAGTCCGCGGGTCAACAGGGAGTAAGTCAAGTGTCCGCCAAAAATATTGTGGTAATACTTTTTGAGAAAAAAATAATACGTTTAAGACAAGCAATACTTTTGAGCAATAAAATAATACTTTAATTAGGAACATGTAACACTTTTGACACAAAAAGTAATACTCATTGTTAATAATAGTGTTGAAGATGATTGATATTTTGTAGTTCAACAAGTAATATTACACTTAAATATTTATATGTGTAATACTTTTCCATGTGTAATACTTTTCACTTAAAACTCTAATACATTTTATCAACATGTATATTTTGTAGTTCAACATATAATAAATTTCTCTTAAATGTGTAATATTTTTTATTTAAAATTATAATACTTTTAAGTTCAATATGCAATACTTTTTACTTAAAGCTCTAATATTTTTCAGTTCAAAATTTAATACTTTTCCATTCAAATTTACAACACTTTTCACTTAAACCTATAATAGTTTTCAGTGGTAGTTTTCAACAATATTTTTCTTTTTCCTCTTTTTTCTTCTTTTTTCCCTTTCGACTTCTCATTCGTTTTTCTCTGTATTTCTTCTTATTTTCCCTTCATTTCGTGGCAAAACCAAAGTTCTAAGAGAATGTAAAAAGATTCATATTGGAAACTTAAAATCTCCATTAATGGAGTATTGGGGCCTCGTGAGTCATTAGCTTCTTCTCTACAATTGAATGTGATATTCTACTTCCCTTGTCAGATCCACGATCACATTTTGTTCATTGGGCCCTGATCCATCCTCCATTGAATGATTACATTCACATATGTACAAAGGCCCCAGCTTCAGCATCATGTTGACATATTGTATCACTTTTTTTTAATCAAAAGTATTACATTTTTAAAATAAAAGTATTATTTTTTACCCAAAAGTGTTACTTGCCTCAAAAGTATTATTTTTTTCTCATAAAGTATTACCGCGCGAATTTTAGTGGACTGTTGACTTTCTGTTGTCCATAGATCCGTTGTTGACCCGCATATTTTATACTAACTAGATCTAGGGCTGTAAACGAACAGAGCGTTCGACAAACTACTCGTGAACAAGCTCGGATATTGTTCGTTTATTTAGTTAAACGAACATAAACGAACAAATTTTAGGACTCGTTAAATAAACGAACAGAGCTTGAACAATCCTATACTCGTTCATTAATAGCTCGTGAACAAGCTCGTTTAGTGTTCGTTTATAAATATTCATGAACAAGCTCGTTTAGTGTTTGTTTAGAATTGTTCGTGAACAAGCTCGTTAAAGGCTCGTCTAATAGCTCGATTATTATTCAATTAATAATAAATAATGTTATTTAATTTAAAAATATTTAATTTAAATATTGATATTTATTTGTTTGTTTGTTTGTTCGCGAACAAAATTGTTGATTGTTCACGAACAGTTTATGAACACAAATTTGAATATGAACATGTTCACGAACACGTAACGAACACGAACTCAAATATGAACATGTTCACGAACATGTTCGTGAACAAATTCGAGCATTACAAAAATTAAATGAACGAACACGAACACAAACTTAACAATCCAAACCGAGCTCGAGCCGAGCTCGAACAGGACCAAAAATAAACAAACATTTGGCAAACAACGTTCGGCTCGGCTCGGATCGTTTACAGCCCTAACTAGATCTAAACCGATCCGTCTCGCGGATCCCTGAGACGGTCACAAGAGGCCTTCTCATTCTATAAATGGTCTTTGATTCTAAATATGCTCTTTGCTCACAAACATTATTTGAGCTTGAAATGTGACTTATATGAAGCCCGATGTTTTGAGTTATGTATTAAATGGGCTTAGCTGAAAGATAGAGGTCTGATAAGCGAGCCGCAATGGCAGCCCATTCTAAGATAAGGCCTAGTTGATCAGCCCAAAGACTTGTCGTACCTCTTTGTGGCTTGAACTTCATAAATTGGACCGAGTAAGTTGTAAGCCCTTCAATCAGTGCGGCCCAATTATTTTACAAGTCCAAGGTTTGTGCACAAACAAATATCACTACACATACATAATGATGCTGCTAAAAAATGCAAATCATTCCAAGTTAAGAAATCTGATTAATTGGTCCAATCTTTTCTCTAAAATTGATGAAATCTTCCGATAGAAATTAACCTTTTACACACAAGATAATGTTATGTGGTCCCTGGAATTTTGCCATAGAAGTGCCTTCGACGCTAAGCAAGTGACTATATGAGAGAGAAAATTCATAGTACAATTTAGAGTAATTAACTAAATTTAATTACAAATGAATATGTTTGTAGACCTTTTATACCTGGGTTAATTGGTCGTATGAACTAAGTGTAATAAAGTGGACCATTTGGGCTTTAGTAGAAATTGCGGGCCGTAAATAATGAACTGAGCCTCATGGGCTGCTCAACAATGATTTGGGCCTCATGAGCCAATTGATAGTATTCAAACTCAATAATAAATATTCATGGGTGAATAATTAAATAATAACATAATTATATTAAAAAATATAAATATGATTTTACCCCACACTTAAAAATAAAATACTTTATTTCGTAAAAAGAAAAGAAAGTACGTTATGCATTGATATATATTAAATTATTAATAATGTGAAATACCTGTTTTAATTTTATATTATGTTATGTATGTACATTATATTTGTACGTCATATTTGTACGCACATATGTATAATTATTTTTAAGTAAATATGTTGATTATTCATGACACACATGTATTGTATTTAAAACTCTAAACTTTGAATTTTTTTAAAGAAATATTTAAAAAAAAGTTTTTTCCCCCATTTCAATGGAAAAAATAAAAAAAATATTTTGACATATATTTCACTTCTATTGCAATCCTAATGCCATTGTCAACTACATTTATAATTTTTTGAAGCTGATTTGCATACTGTTAAGTAAATAGTTAAATAATATAATTTTAATTATCTTGATTATCCTTTTTCATTTTCTCTCCCGTAAATGGCTAAATCCTAATATCCTATACTGAAACAGAGAATTTTTTTTTTTTTGTTTTCTGAGGGGGTGTATTCAAACAGAGTTATTATTTGAATGTTTTCCGCAATTATTTTTCTCTACTTATTGGCTATTATCAGCGAAGTGGGTTTACCCGATCCAGCAACCCATACCAAAATGCTCCGAGTCCCCGACTCCAGTTTCCAAATTTCCCCCAAGTATAAATTATCTATTTAAAATACTTCATACTTGCCCTCTAAAATCCATTTTGCAGAAGAAAACCCCCTTTTATTTTCACCGTCATGGCGTTTCCGTACATGGAGGCTGTCGTTGGTATGTCTTTCTTCTGTATATCCAGTATTTGTATGTCTTACATTATATATATATCGGTATATATTTATTGACATACATGTATATGATTAACCTTTCTGCTCTTGTTGCCGATATTCTGTTTATTGTAAACTAATGAGTTGGTGGATTCTGTATGTCGCGATTCAGTTTTCAATATTTAGTTATTGTGTTTTTTCCTCAGAGTCGTAATTTGTTGGTTTTATTTTCCAGTTGTTTTTATCGTGCGTTTGTTATGGCGTATGAGGAATGAGTGTTAGGGTTTTCCAATGTAGGAGCTTGTTAATTGTCAAGTTTATGTTCTTTTGTTAACTCGAGTCAATTCTGGATTCATTTTTTTTTTTAATACCTGGAAGTGGAGCATAGTTTGTGTTTTCAGTTCGGAATGCCAAGGAATTTATTCATGTGGTATTGAAGTGTAGTTTATCCCTCTCTGTTTTCAATAAATTCCTTCCAGATGACTTTATTGATACCTTTGGCGAATACTGCATATTTGTCACTTGGGCTTTTTGTTCCTAATTTGGCTTTTAAATGGTTCAGGTTTTATGATAGTGGTGTATATTTTCGAGACTTATCTTGATTTGAGGCAGCATACTGCTCTTAAGTTGCCAACCCTTCCAAGACCTTTGGCTGGAGTAATCAGTCAAGAAAAGTTTGAAAAATCCCGTGCCTACAGTCTTGACAAAAGGTTTGAGCAGTCATTTATTTTGAGCGAAAATTTATCTTACCATTGCACATCCATTTTTTCCTAACTAGCTGTGTCTTGATTATTGTTCTTTTATTTCTGTCAGCCATTTCCATTTTGTGCACGAATTTGTAACCATACTTATGGACTCTGCAATTTTGTACTTTGGGATATTGCCCTGGTTTTGGAAGGTGAGCCCTTCTATAAAGAGGCCTTCTTATTGTTCTGCAACTTGCTTGTGACTTACTTATTTTTTGGTTTCTTTTAACTGCAGAGGTCTGGGGCGTTTTTGGTGTATGCTGGCCTCAATGCAGAAAATGAGATATTACACACTCTTGCGTTTCTGGCTGGTGTTATGTTTTGGTCCCAGGTGCATATATTAGTTCCATTTGTTTTTGGTTGGAAGACGAACAATATGATCTTGGAAAGGAGTTGCTAACAGCTTATTTGATTGCCATAAGCTGTCATTACATGCTTTGACCTGTGTTTACTCCACATTGACTTCCCATGCTTTTATCTAACTACATGGGTTGAATCCCCTGTGCAGATAACTGATTTGCCGTTTTCTTTGTACTCCACGTTTGTCATTGAGGCTCGCCACGGATTTAACAAGGTATTTGGTTTGGTTTGATTTGGTCATACTTGCACATGTCAGAACAATTAGATTCTCATTTTTCATGTGACTCATCTTCTGTTTCTTACTTTCTTTTCTTTCCCCTTTTTTTAATACATGCCTGTTCATGACCCCACTTTCCTTTTACAGCAAATGGTATGGTTATTCTTTAGGGACATGATCAAAGGAATTGCCTTAGCTATAGTGATTGGTCCACCTATTGTAGCTGCTATCATCATTATAGTTCAGGTACTTGTATCTATAACATTACAGGATATCGTGTAAGAAATGTTGTAAATTCAAAGGACATCCATCTCTCTCTCTCTCTCTCTCTCTCTCTCTCTCTCTCTCTCTCTCTCACACACACACACACACTCATGGCAGATTAACCATGTAGTGAACTGTATCATTCTTCATTGGAAATTGTTTGCATGCAGAAAGGAGGTCCATACTTGGCCATATATCTCTGGGCATTTATGCTCATTGTGTCTCTTGTGATGATGACTATTTATCCAGTTCTGATTGCCCCACTTTTCAACAAGTTCACTCCTGTAAGTAGTGGGAATGTTTCTAAGATAATACTATATGAAATAGTTTTTTTAAGTAATGGTCATATCTGAATAGTATTTAAGCTGTTAGTGTGACATTATTCTTTCCTTAATAAACAAGCAGCTTCCAGAAGGAGATCTTAGGTCCAAAATTGAGAATCTTGCTTCGTCTCTTAAATTTCCTTTAAAGAAGTTGTTCGTCGTTGATGGATCTACAAGATCGAGCCATAGCAATGTGAGTATGCTTTTTGTTTTTCATTCCTTCTTTGTATTATTGTACTTGCTGTTTTCTCTTATATAATTTAAACCCTTTTGAGTATATTCCCCCTCATTATAGAAATGATTGTCATAAAACATGAAGTAGCATTTAAGATTGTGAATAGTTGTTCATGAATTGTCGGAATCTTGTGATGCCTATGCAGTCTATGGTCAAGACGTGTTCATTTTGTTCTTTTGGTTTAGGGAGGGAGGGCATGAAGAGAAAGGCTACGGTTATCCGATTGTTTTATGCCCAATAAACTGTTAGATGATGATCTAGAACACCATGGTTTTATCATTTGATGGCTGGAAAGAGGACTATATAACTGTATAAAATAAGGTTCAAGAGAGAAAATTGGAATGCTGTGTTGGATCGGGTTGGGATGGGAAGTGCCAGATAGTGAAGCTGAGATATTGCATTAACCGTAGTTACAAACAAGTTAAAGATCCTGTGCTTTTTAATCGTTTGATGCATACCCTTTTTTTTTTTCGCTTTTACCATTTAAGTTAACTTTTTTTCTTTGGTTCCCTTCCATTCATGAGGGCTCATCTTATGCCAACCTACTCTGCAGGCATACATGTATGGATTTTTTAAGAACAAACGAATCGTCCTTTATGATACATTAATACAGCAGGTATGAAGTTCTCATTTCAAAATCTGCTTTCTTTTGTCTCGATTAATTGGATATGCTTTGATCTAATTATTTATCAAAAAAATTAAAGTGATGCTCTATTTTACAGTACTATATTTATATATATGCTTACATGGCATTGGCATCCTTATTTTGGAATTCCTTTTATGTTGCTGATGGTTTTTCTGGAGCTGTTCTAAAAGTTTATTTACTGATAATGTTATATAGACTTATATATTAAGGCTTGAATATTCTGTATGCTATCATTGTTTTAAGTTTGTTACAGTTTTGGAAGTATTTTTGTGAGACTTATCATACGCGATAGTTGGGTTGACAATAAAGTATGTCACATTGTAACTAATAGGATTAGTTAAAATGTAAGATGTAATTTTGCCAAAAAATACCAAGCCCTACTGACCCTGTTAGCTTATAGTAAAGAAGATTGTGAGTTCTTCTTAATATATCTGTATAAAATTTATATCTCCTGCAAAGTCCCTGTTTTGTGCAATCTTAATATCTTATCATGTACATATGCAACTTGATGAGGCCTGATTCCTTAGACCCTCGTAGACTTGCTTCATGTTTGTTTATCATTGTGCTAGAATTCAAGCTAAAATTCTGTCTTGCGGCTGCTCTATTTTTCTCCTTTGCAGTGGTCAAACTTCCTTTTGCTTTAGTGAACATTCACAACTTCTCTTTCTATAAAGTTATTCTCCATTTCTTTAATTGTTCACTTCTTTAAAAAATTGAATGCAGTGCAAAAATGATGAAGAGGTTGTTGCTGTTATTGCCCATGAACTGGGTCACTGGAAGCTTAATCATACGATGTACTCCTTCATTGCAGTTCAGGTATGTCAGCTTAATGTTTTTAACTTGCCCAATAGTGGTGATTATTCTTTGATAATCATTTCATTGTTCGTCTATCATGGGGTAAATAATATCAGCTTTTACAATAACATAACTTAGCCTGGTTTTACGGTTTATTTTTATTACTTTTTCTTCTACCTTAGCGATTCAACAATTATTAGTTTTTTCTTCTACCTTAGTAATTCAACAATTTAATAACGTACTGCTTAGTTAAGAAATTTGGCCACTATTTTATTTCACAATTTTGTTAGCTATGATTCACTTATTTCTGTTCTGACTTAAAAGAGTATTGTTATTCAGGTCTGCATAAAACCCAAAACTCAAAATTTAATAAAATTGCATATCTGTAAATTGATCAGAGAACTTGTCACATAAGACTGCTTTTGTGTAATTCCAATTCTGATATGCCGGGTTTTTCTGGTTACTTGCAAACTTAATCTGCTTGAATTATCTGTAGATAGCTTCACTTTCTTGTTGTGTCTGTTATAATATAGCATGAAAGAATCTTTTCCAACTCAGTCTCCTAAACGGTTTTCCAAAATTGAGTGAAATTTTGAGATTGTTATTAATAGGTATCTTTCCTGGTGTTTGGCATAGTTTATTTTATTTTTTATTTTTTTCTCTCTTTAAATCTTTCATGTGATGCATGAGCTGTCCTTGCTTTGGATGCTGAAAAGCTAAGTGAACTACTTGCTGAAATAAATGGTTTGCAGTGTTGTTTTCAGTATTTCTGTATCTCAGGTTTTGTTGTTTAAGGAACTTTATTATGTAAGAATTATTATCATTAATGTGCCCATAGTTACTATACCAGGTATATAGAATGTCAAGCTATTGCTTGTATTTGTAATTTGTCAACTATTTATCACATTAGTAATAGTTACTGCTCTGAAGATATGAATGTATCGGTTCTTGTGCTTAACTGGTGATTTAATCGACAATGCAGATCCTGACGTTGTTGCAGTTTGGAGGATACACTCTTGTTAGGAACTCTAAAGACTTGTTCCAGAGTTTTGGGTTTGATACACAGCCAGTCCTTATTGGACTTATCATATTTCAGGTATCAAGTTGACACTTGTGGTTTGCCTGTGAACTAGTTGATGTTCTTCCTCATTTAGTTTCACAGCATGCTGTACTGATTGCTACAGCACCAATGTGGCAGCCTCTGTGTGTGTGTGTGTGCGCGGGCATATGTCTTGCGTGTACTCATTTGTGTTTGTTGATTATTTGACTGCTTAATTTTTTGAGAGATTGTGATGGCATACTTGTCTGGGATGCATGGTATGTCTAGTGGAAGTATCATTCATGCTTACACCAAAGCAAAGGATGCTGTGTAGACTTGTACCTGTTCAGTTACTGAAATACAAACTCTTTCTTATTCTCTTTTTGGATGCTTGTGTATCTTTGACTGCTAATGATTTGCATGGCTATTGATTTTTGACCCTTGAAACAGCGATTGTTGTTACTTTGTTAATCAAATCCACTCTTTTTCATGATGGACTTTTGTTGGTCTAACCAGGCATGGCCTGATGGACTATTTCATCTGTATCATGTGTAGAAGAAGAAAAATTGAAGTAATATGAAAGTTCTTGCACGGCATGTTGGCATTACCCTTTAAGATTCTGAACACCGCACTTTTGTGTTTTTATGTGCTATAATTAAAAGGGTGAATTACAAATACTACCCTTTGAGGTTTAGCTTAATTATAAAATAAATCTCAAAATTACAAACACTCTTGACATTTGTTTCTATTTTTCAAACTGCGGCCTATTGAGGGGATATTTGTAAAACAAACACAAACCTCAAGGGGGTATTTGTAATTTTGAAAGATAACCAGGTTTTTTTTTCGTAATTAAGCTAAATCTCATGGGTAGTTTTTGTGATTTATCCTAATTAAAATGATGAATGTTAAATTGGTCTTTTCCTTGGTGCCCAGTTCGGATCAGCATTTTCAGTCTTATAAAGGATGAATTGAGACATTGGTCAATGCATATGTGAATATCAAGCTAGGGATGTGTTTTAACAATACATGGTACTTTGTGGTTTTATTTATTATTGATGAAGTGCAAATTTGGTACCTCACTGTTTGTAAATGAAAGTCAATTAATATGCCAAGTTTTATATGCATGTTAAAATTCTCTTCTTGGTAATTGCAGCATACTGTGATACCTCTCCAGCATCTTGTGAGCTTTTCACTTAATCTTGTAAGCAGGGCGTTTGAGTTCCAGGTATAGCCTTCTTATGGTTTATGCCTACATTGATCTGGAGTCAAGCTTCTTATAGCTAAGTACTCGTTTTTTCTGTTTGAGTCTGATATCTTGTTTTTGTCACGAAGGCTGACGCTTTTGCAAAGAAGCTTGGTTATGCTGCACCTCTTAAAGCTGGTCTTATCAAACTGCAGGTGATATTTTTGTTCTTATCCTTGTGCACTTGAAAATAAGTCTTGCCCATCTATAATTTTTACTGAATCACACCATGGAGAGGGAGCATGTGTCCCATTTCCTGAAATGGAAATGGTCACGAGTGTACTAGTCTTCCTGAGTTGTCAATGGAAGAATTTTATGCATAGAAGCCTCGTCCTTGTACTTTTGTATATATTTTCTCTTTGGAAGCTTGTTTAGGTGTTGCCAACTTTGGTGATTTGTGGCCACCTCACTTCCTCCTACTCCTTGTGGCCACCTCACTTCGTCTCTCTCTCTGGATTTTCATATCCCCCATCAAGATTATGTTTTATTTTAGGGATAATTACAGAAACACCCCTGAGGTTTGGTCTAATTACAAATCGAGAGATGCTTCAAAATTACAAAAAAAAGACCTAGGTTTGTTTCTGCCTTCAATTTGAGGGGGTAACTGTAATATTTAATATGTGTTTGGGGGTGGTTGGAATGCTTTTTGCTTATGATGGGGAAGATGTAAGAAAAATCAAACCTCAAGGGGTTTTTGCAATTTTCCAATACCTCTGGGTTTTTTGGTAGTTAGCCCGAACCTCAGTCTTCTTTTCTGTAATTATCCCTTTATTTTATCAATTTTAGCCAGCTTTGGAAAATTGTGATAGATTGAGATCCTTTTCATATTAGAGTGGATCCAAACGCGTCACTTCAAGCTCAACACCATTTATGTTTGCATTTTGTGATTTGAGGTTATGTATCTAACAACTTTTTTGTGGTTTGACAGGAAGAGAATCTTTCAGCCATGAACACTGACCCTTGGTATTCCGCTTACCACTATTCGCATCCTCCCCTGGTTGAAAGATTAGCTGCCATCGATGAATCTGATAAAAAGACCGACTAAACAGAAAACAATTGGTTGTTGGGAGATTGAATATACTATTAGTCCTTGTAAACGTCAGTCGTTCGTGGCTGCTTCAATCATGAAAAAAAAATTTGTAATCTCGTTTTTGAATGTTATGTGTTGGCATACTTGTGACAAAGTCGAGTTAGTAAGAGGAAATTGCATAATGAAATTCCCCACATGCTGAAGAGTTGAGAAATTCCAGATTTTAAGTTTCGATTTTCGTCTCTAGACTGTAACCATGTTTAACCTTGTTTTTCTGGCAGAGCAGGTTGTATCAAGTTTATATTATCGTCATCTACTGAAACTGAAGTTTCTTCGGTACAGTTATGCTGGTAGTTAGCCTTTTTCACAATTCCATTATCTGATCATTTGTTTCTCAAATATTGGTGATGTAGATGTGACACTTAAAAGATTATTAATATATGCTGGATAAGGTAAGCTTATGGTTGTGCTGCATGTTATATCGGGTAAAAAGCAAGGCTTGATTTGCTACTTTTGCTGCTTTGCATAATAGGTGCTTTAGTAAAGTGGCCCATGAGAACATTCGTATTCTCTTTTTATATGATATTTTAATAATATAAATTTGATGCATTTGGCATATAATGCCATAATGGTGATGTTTAAATACGTAAATAGAAATTAGTACTACTAGAATAGAATTCTTATAAATTGGAGGTTTTAGTTAGGGTCCATTTTAAGTTTCTTTAGATGTCATGTACTTGAGTAGTACTCTAGCAGAGTTGAGGGCAATTAATTTATATATCTATGATATTTTTATATATAAGTTATTACCCAAATGAGTAAATAGGTAGTATCAAATTTTTCAAAAGATGCAAATTAAGACCTGTCCCGTATTTCCCTTCGATGTAACCTTTTTTAATAATCTAGCCATTTTTAAAATTTGGAAAATTATGCTTGAAGTAATGAAGTTTGTCAAATTAAGTTATCTTTTAAAATTGCAGAAATAGGCATTGGGATATTACAAATATCCCCGCGAGGCCTTTTTTTGTTTTAAGAATACTCTTCTCCAATGGTGGAGATAGGGGGCCATATTGGAACTCGGACCCCTTTTTTATTTTTATTTTCACCTAATTTCATTAAGAAATTAAAAGAAAAAAAAAGTTGTTATAGTTTATATGAATCGTTTTTAGTTTGTCATCCGCCTTCGTGTGCCAGTTCATCCCACATTCATGATCATGGTTGCA
Organism: Rehmannia glutinosa; assembly: GCA_016081115.2. Taxonomy (NCBI): domain Eukaryota; kingdom Viridiplantae; phylum Streptophyta; class Magnoliopsida; order Lamiales; family Orobanchaceae; genus Rehmannia; species Rehmannia glutinosa. The sequence goes on along the minus strand of CM071937.1, from coordinate 23,068,570 downwards.
TCGTTGCTCTTCCCATTATGTGCAATTTGTAAATATAAATTTAAAAGATAACTGGATTTCTTTAATTAGGCTAAACTTTGATAATAATTTTTATAACTCATTTTTATTTTTATGTTCAAAATTCTTCAAAAATTTGCCACTTTCATTTAATCCATTATGCCTCAATATACAAATACAAGGCAAGACACCATTACTAGGAAGGCTAGAAGATTATTATATTATCATCATATCAAGGAATCTTTTGTGTGTGCCTGTATGTTTCAGCTTTCTTGTGAATCTTTTTTTCGTTTTTTTTCGGTGAAGCTTTCTTGTGAATCTATCTTACGCTAAACATAAACCAGTGCAATATTGTATAATAATTAATAACCCAACTTAGTGGCTTTAACTTAACTGGGACAAATTATTAACAGTTGGCCACGTTGTAAGCTCAATGTTGGACTAGATAATCCGAATATCAACCTGTTGATCCAGCAAATCAGATAAATTCCTCATAATCAATTTGACTTTAGTAGAATAATGAGAGCACGTAAAGTTAAGTGCATGGAAATTGCCTGTTTTATTGATTGTCATTAGATTCTGGAGTAGTATTATGTGATTGTTATTAGTTACTAGTTGTCCACCCGTGCGATGCACGGATGATCTATTGAGTAAAGGTAATTTTAATATTTAGTTGTTTTAATCAATTAAAATGTAAAAAGAAATTTTGATTGTATCATAAACAATGAAAAACCTCTCTAAAACTATAATAATAATACGACAAATTGTATAAGCCAAATAAAAAAATTAATAATAATATTAAAACTAATCGTTATGAATATAGATGAAAACTACAAATACGAACAGAAGAAATTACCGATACATAGCGAAAATTATATAAATACCCACTAAAAAACATATTAGATAAAAAAAACACAACAAATTATATTGGCCCAAATACTCAAATTAATATTTAAAAATTGATTTAGTAAATGAGATGTTCGCTTCTCCTTCTTTTCCAAAAACTGTTAAGCCATTATTTTCCCTGCACAATTATTGGTAGAGTTTATACTTTCTTTGGTTTTTTAACCGAGGTAGAAAGCCGAAAATTTTGTAATAGAAAGCCAGAAAATGGAATTAAAATTTATATTTTACTTTATTTACAATTGAAAATATGGTTAGATTGGAATATTTTTTCCATCAAAAAATAAGACCATGAAATAAAATAATATATTTATTTTGTGATAAATATTATAATTGGATTGGAAATTTTTTAATAATTCGTTGTGCATAAAGTAAGAAGATTTGAAACAACCTAAATGCGATTAATAATTTATTAAGTTCGATGAAACCTTTCATGTTAAATGAAATTGAAATTTAATTATAATACAATCATGCATTAAGAAAAAATATTACAAATTTGAGAAAAAAATATACAACTTGCTTTTTATAGAACCTTGAGTACTAAAATTTCGAAAACCGATTAATATTTTATGCAAATTAATTGTGAGTTAAACAAATACACATAGACAAAAAATCAAAGAAGATGAAAATTGACCTACTTGAATTATATGAAATATATTAATATAATATTCAACAACTAAAAAAATGAATGATCGGTCCCAAAAAGAATCGCTCAAGATTCCTAACTTGACCTTCCGCCGCTTGCCTTTCTCTGCACAAGACTAGGAGGATTAAAGGGTTAGACTGACGATCAAGTTAGTAAAGATTTATCAAAAGATGCATATAGAAAAAATATGGAAGAGCTTGAATGTAAAAGAGATGATCCAAATGAGAATGATCTTACCCCTTTTTATCAAGTCTCATAATTTATTTAGGTCTACCCTCTTTGTAATTCTTATTGCTGGTCTACCTACTTTGTATTCTTTCTGCAGTGCCTACCTCACCTTTACGCTTTATGTCACATCAAGGTGTCCTTCACATTTAACGCCTCGTCGGTCTTCCCCAGGTCATCATACCTGGAGACATGTATTACCCTGGCAAAGTCTTCCCATAGAAGAGGTCATACCCCCGAGGCAGTCTTACCCCCGGGCGGGTCATACCGAAGCGGGCGCAGCCTTACCCCAGGGCGGGTCTCCCATGAAGCATGTCATACCAAGAGATCAGGTCTTACCTTGGGGTAGGTCTTCCCATAGAAGCAGGTCATACCCGGAGACAGGTCTTACCCTGGGGCAGGTCTTCTTATAGAAGCAGGTCACACCCCGAGGCCAGGTCTTACCCAGGGGCAGGTCTTCCCATAGAAGCAGGTCATACCCCGAGGTCAGGTCTTACCCTGGGGTAGATCTTCCCATAGAAGCAGGTTATACCGCGAGACCAGGTTTTACCCTGTGGCAGGTCTTCCCATAGAAGCAGGTCATACCCCGGAGCCAGGTCTTACCCTGGGGCAGGTCTTCTTATAGAAGCAAGTCATACCGCGAGGCCAGGTCTTACCCTGTGGCAGGTCTTCCCATAGAAGCAGGTCATACCCTGGAGACAGGTCTTACCCTGGAAGCAGGTCATACCCCGGAGGCAGGTCTTACCCTGGAAGCAGGTCATACCTCGGAGGCAGGTCTTACCCTGGGGCAAGTCTTCCCATAGAAGCAGGTCATACCCCGAGGTCAGGTCTTACCCTGGGGCAGGTCTCCCAAACCAGGCCGAATCACTGAACCATAACTAGTATTGGTGTAGTAATTGAACTGTAAATCAGTAATCTGCAGCTTAAATGTTATGGAGACTGGCTTACCGATTTTTTCTCTTTTTGGTAATCAACAATTAACAAAAATATAATCAACAATTAAAAGAAATGAAGATATGGGCTGATCGATCATGGCCGCCCAAAGTCCAATACCAGTACGTTTTGCATTCTGCAGTCAAATTTCTCTTCTTTTAATCTATCTTCCCATATTAATTTGTAAACAAAAAAAAAAAACAAATGCAGAAATTAAAACCCAAAAAACCAACACAAAATCATTTTCACGGTTTCAAAACCACTGGCGCGGGGAGTTTCGTGTCTTCTTCCGTCCGGCGCCCCTTCCTTTTCTTTTCCATCCCAAAAAATTCATTAGGAAAAAGCCAAAAAGGAAAGCACAAGTGAAGTGATCAGGATCAGTAAAGTATTCTGCAAAGAAGGGATTTTCTGAAAATCCAAGAAAGTAAAATTAAAAAAACCAGTCCTCTAAACAAAAAGGCACCAACAAAATTAAAAATAAAAAAACTTACATGCTGTCAACTCCATGCTAAGCTTACGAAAGTCAATCTGGAAGTGTACTGAAAAAAGGGCAAAAAATGCACAGTACTGAACTTATATTTGTACAAAAAAAAAACAATTATAAATACAAAAACAAAAATAATGAGTGTACCAACATAGTTGGATATCATGAAATACACATCCAAGCTAAAAATGTCCGAGTCGTTTCCATATGGTGGAATATTGTATTGTAGACGCGATCAATCCCATTTTCAATGCCCGTAATATTTTCGAAGGATTAATATCTTAGCCATATAGCGGATTTTGCTATTTGTATTTTTTTTTTTTTTTTTCAGAATTTGCGGGTTTTTGTTGTGGTCTAGTGTGCATAGCGCTGGAAGTGGACGAAAAGTTGTTAATTATAATGGCCATGCTATTCTAAATTTTGTAATCTGTATTATTGAATAATGGGTTTGCTTGGTATTTATTATCATACTTATATTTAATTATGCAAAGCAACTATTTACATTCTCAAGATTTTTTTTGGTTGGCATTAACACCAATGATTTATAACAACAACTTCCTATTCAAATTGATTTAATTCAAATGAAGGAAACTAAAAAATGAATGGCCATCGGCCCATCACCGGTCCCAATCTTGTATTGTTTTTAAGCTTACCCACAATAAAAGTGCAGCTAATGTACAATAAATTTTGTAGTTATCCAGCAAACTGACACAGTTTCCATAAAGCAGTATATATTCACACGGTAAATGACAAACAATTATTAAAAAAATAAAGCCAGAAAATAATCCTGAATTGGAAACTGCATTTTGGCGGGATTTTTCCCAAAATAGCACTATCCTACTTTTATATATTATATATAGATATTCTTAATATTATATATTCCAGAAAAAAGAATCAATTAGCGGCAGACAACTCGATAATTAAATACAATAAAAGGGTTTGGTTAAATTTATTTAAAAGATTTTAGGTTTTGATTTTATATTAGAAATAGTTAGTTGATAGGTGTTTGAATAAAATGAAATATATATGTTGGAATTTTAAAGATGTTATCAATGACATTTTGTAATTAAAAGATTGCAAAGTTGCAAAAGTTTTTATATTATAATGTATTAAGCGGAATTTATCTATCGAATTGTCTGCCGCTAATTGATTATTTTTCTGGAATATATAAATTTAAGATTAGAAGTTAGAACTAATGAGTAAAGACAGTCACATAACACTACTCCAGAATCTATTGACATTTTAAAATTAAACATAATTTAAAAAAAAAAATTGGGATCTCCTTTTTCTTTTAAAATGAAACAGCTTATTCTAGGAGATTATGAAAGATTTTCCAAAAGACTTGCAAAATATTTTTTTTTTAAATTAAAGCTCTCAAACATCTTTCTAATGCTTTCAATAGCTTATAATTCAAGTAAACTCTTTCTAAGTTATTTTTAAACGAAATGTGCATAACTATCACACCCAATAAAATGCTAATATAGTAGTTTTCCCTTCATACAATAAAAAATGCATTACGTGAAACTTTTCCTCTCCTAAACAATAAACTGAATTAACTTCATGTAAAATTGACAATGGTAACCATAATTAGCTTGTCAAAAGAAATAAATAAGCTTATCAAGTTAGGACAAAAAGAGAAGAAAAAGAAAGCGATACTTGTATAATGATAACAAAACATTAAATGATCTATGATTATATATAAGACCCATCCCTTTTTCAAAAAAATAAACTAGTTGGTGCCAACCAAAAGCAAATGAGCATTACATAAAGTGACATTTTCTTTATCAGTTTACACACAGTACCTCAATCCAGTAGGCAATAACTCTACACCTAGAAAAGGACAAGTATATAAAGATTTTAATAAACTCAATCAACTGCCCATTACAAATCTTACCACGTCCAAATTAATGCTCTGTCTTTCTTTTCCCCTTCTTTTTTTTTTAATTGAAAGATAAATTAATAGTAACCTTGATTGCCCCAGTTAATATCAGGTCTAATAAACCAAAGTTCAACAAAAAAAACTACCCTATTCATTTCAATAGTGTTTTTTTATAAAATCTCGGGTTTGACCAAATAGCGTGCAAACCATGCCAGCAACAAGGACGGATCCGGCGAATGAAAATTAGGGGGGAACATTTATTGTTTCTTAAAACTAGTGGATAAAGAGACATTTTTATTATTTAGGAGGGGCCAAATATTAACATTTAATAATTTTATATACAAAATTGATATAATTAATTGAAGTAATTGAAAGGGGCTATCAACGCCGCCATCCCCTCTTGGCTCGTTCCTGGCATAAATCACACTTGGAAAACTATGTGACAAGACCAAGTGGTGCACATGTAGATATTTGAACGAATTGTTTGGCTCAATAACTCACCCTATTCCCATAGGGACACAATTTTTTTTTTCTCCCTTCTTTCTTATTATTATTTTTGATAGTCGTTGAGGTCCTTGAAAAGTTTTTTTTTGTTGGAAATTTGGGTTTGAGAAAGTGGGCGTCGTCCCGACTTTGACCAAATTTTCGGTGGCTAAGAATTTAATTTTGGAGGAATTAAATTGTATATTATTGATCTACTTTCCGAGTAGATGTTCGTAGTATTTTTTATTTCTCAAAACCGAATTTCGGTGAGTGAGAAATTAATACACGAAGTTGGCCACAAAAATGGGTATTATGAAAAGGGAGTTGAAAGGATTTTTCTTCATCCCACATAGCTTAGAAAGCTAAGTTTATCCTAGTTTATAAACTAGAAGATGTTATTAGTTGGATATACTATAACATAAGTGGATGATCACAAGCGGGCCACACGCGCTGGCTGCCGCCCGCCCGACCAGGCCTGGGCTTGGGCTTGGGCTTGGGCGGGGCGGCGGCCCTACTATGGGTCCAGTCCACAACACTTTTGTCACTCAAAAATGGGCTTCGCCCAAATTCGCGATTTGTTGGGTGGTGTTGGGTGTTAACCAGGATGAACCTGGACATTGCAGGTGTCCGTCATTCATAATTGACTAATGGAGTATGTAACTCCTCGGATAGTGGGGTTGTAACCCCAGTTGTGGTCATCAATGTGTTTGTAACACCCGGGAGTTACAAAGGAGGTTAATGCCCATTACCTTACCATGATTAATTCCCTGCGGTGGAGTTTTTTTGTCTATAAATAGTGGTTCCATTGCAGATTTGACATACGTAAAATCGCATACATTCCGCATATTTCAAAGGTGTCGTCGAAAGTGTCGTAACATTTCGTATCACATTTTCAACAACATTTCACTGCATTCGAGTCCAAGCCGATTCTCGCTCCTTCGAGTTCGACAGTGCCTTTGTGTCAGGGTGCTCTGCATACCTGAAGGGCGTAAAGCCGTTTTATCTTTGGGGACATTACGTCAAACCGTGAGCACTAGCCGAGACGTATTTGTCTTGCGGATAGAGTTCTACTCGACTCGGCTTTTTCCAGTTGTAATAGTCAGATTTCTATTTCCTTGTAATTTTCCATTTTCTGTTTGTAAAGCCGTTGTTGAAGGCTCCCGTTGTAATCACCTTGTAAACAAAGTATTTTTCAACAAACGCAAGACAAATACCGATCTTCATGATGGCGAGCACAAGCAGGACCCCGATCATCCCTCCCGCTCAGGCTGAAAAACCCGAGAAGTTCATGGGTTTCGACTTTAAGAGGTGGCAACAAAAAATGCTATTTTACCTCACCACTCGAGCTTGGCGAAATATCTCGATCGAGGACGCTCCGGTGGTGGCCGAAAATGAGACTATCTTTGAAAAACGCGCTGCGTTTGATGCATGGGGCGTGGTGATTTCTGTTTGGAACTATGTCCTTAACGGGCTTAGTGATGCACTTTACTGTGTGTCTTGTGCGGTGAAATCCTCCAAAGAGTTGTGGGAATCTTTGGAAAAGACAAAATCGAGGATGCCTAAGACAAAGAAATTTGTGGTCGGTAAGTTCTTGGATTTTGTGATGGTTGATTCTAAAACCGTGATGGAACAAGTGCAAACGTTCCAGTTGATCCTACATGAAATCTCTGCCGAGGGGATGGCTTCACGGAGGCATTCCGGTGGCGCGTTGATTGAGAAATTACCTCCTAGTTGGAGGGACTTTAAAAATTATCTCAAGCATAAGCGAAAGGAGATGGGACTAGAGGATCCGATTGTCAAACTCGGGATTGAGGAAGACAATAGGAGGATTGACTCTAAGTCCAGGCTTCAACCAATGGAGTCGAAAGCGAATTTCTTTGGAGCATGGCTCGTCAAGCAATTCAAGAAAAGACCTAAGAATAAAGGCAAGAAACCGCAAGTGGAAAGTTCAGGGGATTGCTTCAATTGTGGCAAACCGGGGCATATGACAAAGGGATCGTCACCAAGAAAAAGAAAACAAAACAACGACCCAATGTCAATGTGGTAGAGCAAAGGGAACTAACCGCGTTGATATGTCGGCGGTGGTGTTTGAAGCCAATATGGTTGATAACCGAAAGAATGGTTTGTGGATACCGGTCTTACTTGCCATATGCGCTCTAAAAGGGATGCATATTCTTACTACGTCCCGTCGAGGAAGAAAGCTCCACATGGGGAATCACGCCTCTTCGATGTTGTTGGCGTTGGAACGGTGGTCAAGCTTACTTCGGGAAAGGAGTTGAAGGCGGGAAGGATGTCTTTGCATGTCCCAGGACATCAGAAAAATCTGGTTTCGGGTTCATTCTTTGGTTAACCATGGGTTTAGACTAGTTTTTTAATCGAAAAGTTTGTATTGAGCAAGTTTGGGACAGTTCCTTGGTAGGGGTTATCTAGACAAAGGATTGTTCAAAATGAATGTAATGTAAATGTACGCCGTTTAGCGATGTTGAAATGAATAAGAATGAATCTTCTTCTGTTTACATTCTTGAGTGCTCGATTTATGGCATGTTAGATTAGGACATGTAAATCAATCTTTATAAAAAGATTGGTAAATTTGGAATTAATAAATTTGCGGAAGTAAACTCACAAAGAAAATGTGAAGTTTGTGTTGAAGCGAAAATGGCTAAGTTACCGCTTTCATACGGTGGAAAGAGCACCTCACCTTTAGAATTGATACACACCGATGTGTGCGATCCAAGTTTGTGCAAACTAAAGGTGGTAAAAGTATTTCATCACGTTTATTGATGATTGCACAAGATTTTGCTACTTATATTTGTTAAGAAGCAAAGATGAAGCCTTGGAGGCGTTCAAAAATTATAAAAATGAAGTTGAAAATCAACTTGGCAAAGGATTAAGATAATTCGGAGTGATAGAGGTGGCGAATATGTTGCACCGTTTGAAGAGTTATGTACCCGGTCGGGAATAATTCATCAAACAACGGCTCCATATTCACCACAATCTAATGGTGTTCTTTGAACGCAAAACGGACTCTTAAAGAGATGATGAATGCCATGTTGATTAGTTAGGATTATCGCTGAATATGGGGAGGTGTGTTAACGGCGAACCACATATTGAATAAAATCCCACTTAAAGGGAAATATAAGACTCTTACGAATTGTGGAAAAATCGTAAGTTCTTCTTATAAATACCTTAAAGTGTGGGGGTGTTTGGCTAAGGTTGCGATACCGAACCAAAGCAAGTGAAAATCGGCCCTAAAGCGGTCGATTGTGTTTTTATTGGTTATGCACTTAACAAAGAGTGCATATCGCTTTATGGTACATAAGTCGAAAAATCAGGAAATGACGGTTGGTACCATGATTGAGTCAAGGAATGCTATATTCTTTGAGAATATTTATCCTTGTAAAGAAAGGATAAATGTAAGTCTAAAGAAAAGATTGTATTCAGATGTTGCTGGAGATGTGACTTCTGGTGTTATCACATCGGGCAACGCAGATATTCTGCGAGATGTTGCTAAAGGTCCGCCGGATGTTATAACATCCGTACGACATCCGCTATCACATTTGTGACAGTGAGTTCAACACCGAGTGGTGAAGAACTAAGACGGAGTAAGAGGCAAAGGTGGTTAAGTCCTTTGGACCGACTTTCTAACATTGATGTTAGAAGGTGAGCCGAACTCGATTAAGGAGGCGCTAAGTAGTTCATATGCTCCGCTCCGGCAAAGAAGCAATCAATAGTGAAATCGAGTCCATTCTGCAAAACCATACGTGGGAGTTGGTTGATCTCCCTGTTGGTCATAAGCCTTTAGGATGTAAGTGGATCCTAAAAAAGAAATATAAAACAGATGGAACTATTGATAAGTATAAAGCACGGCTTGTAGCCAAAGGCTTTAAACAAAAAAGTATGGTATGACTTCTTTGACACTTATTCTCCAGAACGAGGATTGCGTCTATTCGGTGCTTCTCGCGATTCACGCTTTGCACAATCTAGAGATTCATCGATGGATGTCAAACGGCGTTTCGAATGGAGAGATAGATCTTTGAAATCTCTATGGAACAACTGAAGGGTTTGTTGCACCGGTCAAGAAAAGAAGGTGTGCAAGTTGATAAGATCCTTGTATGGACTGAAACAAGCTCCAAAACAATGGCATCTTAAGTTTGATAACATGATGTTGTCAAACGGGTATAAAATCAACGAATGTGATAAATGTGTATATGTCAAAGGGACATCAGAAGCATTTGTCATAGTATGTTTATACGTAGACGATTTGTTAATCATGGGCAGTAGTCATGATGTTATCATGGATACGAAAAGAATGTTAAAGAGAAACTTTGACATGAAGGATATGGGGACTGCTGATGTGATCCTGGGGATAAAAATTGTTAGATAAATGTTTTTATCATGATTTTGATGATTATGTTCGATTTTGTTCAAATATGTTTTCAAACCAAAACTATGTCCCTAAATGTTGTCTAAATATTTCCGATCAACTTAAAATGTTTTTACTATTTTTCGGAGTATTTCTTGAAGTTTATTTTCAATAAAACATTGGACAACACATTTGTTTCAGTTTCGACTCGGCCGTCGCCTATGGGCAACCCGCACTGAGTTGAGCTAAGAAACAGAAAATGGGACGTTAGAAAAACAGTAAGGCGGGCGGATTTAATGGTCGACCGGTGGGCGACGGGTGTGGTCGGCCGGTCGACCGGCGGCGAATTGCACTGCAAGTTGGATTTTTGTTCCGACTTCTCTGTTTCGTAAAAACGCCGGCGGCAACCGGTCAGTCACGACTAAGCGGCGACCGGTCGCACCCCCTTCGACCGGTCCCCCTGTGTAAAAATTCGCAGAATTCAATTTCAATCTTATCTCTGCGCGACCGGTCGAACCCCATGTTTATCAAAAACTATCCGTTGCATTTTAGCATGACTTTTCCCTATTTTGTGGGATTGATTTCTAACAAGCTATATTGATGATTTTAAATGGTTTTTTTGCAGCAAATCACTCTCCAAGGAGGAGCCAATGTCCGGAAATCAAAGCCAAGACCTCTCCTATAAATAGAGGCTTCATTCAAACAACAAGACACAACACTCTATACAAGCGAAAAGAGCAAACAAAGCAAACACTTTCATATATCTTGTTGTATTAGCCTTAGCACTTTCACTTGCACAAATTTGAGGTCTAGGCTTTCAATTCTTGATTACACTTGTACTCATATTGTATCAATCATTATTGAGTTGTAATCTTGATTTTGGTCATCATATTCAACACAAGACATCCTTGTGAGTATTCTTGTGGTAAGAATACACTTGGGTGATCTAGGTGATAGGTGTTTGAAGGTTGTGGTAATCTTCAAAGGTGTTGTAAGAGGATTGTGGTAATCCTCGAGGTGGTGTAAGAGGTTGTGGTAATCCTCAAGGTGTTGTATTAATTTTTGGTAAATTAATAAAATCTTTTTTTCTTTTTGAAATCCATCCCAGGATATCTTTGGGGTGGTAGAGGATTAGGCCCTGGTGGGTTGAACCTCTTTAAATCAACGAGTGTTGTTTTATTTCCGCATTTACATTCTCTTTGTTTGATTATTCGAAAAAGAGGGCAAAATCTGAAAAACCGAGATAATCTATTCACCCCCTCTAGATTATTGTAGCCACTTGGACTAACAAGTGGTATCAAAGCCAAACTCTTTGGCTAGCTCGTTCGGGTAAAGAGGAAAGATCCATGGCTACAAATGATGCTCATCTCACCACCAGGCGCCTCTACCAATAAGCCACCACTATTCGACGCCAACAACTACGCATTTTGGAAAGACCGTATGGAGTGCTTCCTACAAGGGTGCGGGTTCGACATTTGGAATGTGGTCATTGAAGGAGTTGATCAACCAACAAAGAAATCGGAGGATGGCACCTTGACTCCTAAACCTTTCAAGGAGTTTGATGAAAACGACAAAAGGGCTTTTTCTCTAAACGGTAAGTGCCTTAAATATTTTGCATTGTTCTCTTACCGCCACCGAGTACAATCGCATAAGAGGCATAAAGTCGGCACATGAGGTTTGGGAAAAATTGGAGACAATCTATGAAGGGACTAAGAAAGTCAAGCAAGCAAGAAAGACCATGCTTGTTAAAGACTTCGAAAACTTTAACATGTATGATGGCGAAAGCATCTCCAAAATGGTGGAAAGGCTTGACAATATTGTCAATCATCTTGTGGCCCTCGGCAAAGTCATCTCAGAAGAAGACAAGGTGACCAAGGTACTAAATGCACTTCCCGGCTCATGGTCCGAAAAAAGTAACGCAGCAATCATAGAGGCACAAAATCTTGAGACACTCAAGTTTGATGAGCTTATTGGAAACCTACTCATCTATGAAGTCTATCTCAAGGAGAGGAAAAATTCCAAACCATCCACAAATCAATCGGGTATGCAAATTATTCCTAAAGGTCTTGCTTCTTCTTCTAATAATGCATACTATGATAATGATGATGATGATGAGGAGACGGCCGCACTTGTTCGAAAATTTGCAAAATTTGTGAATAAAAATAAAGCAAGAAAACCAAGAGATAATGCTTGCTTTAAATGCGGAAAACCGGGCACTTCATTGCCGATTGCCCAAAGCTCGATGAAGAGGAGCAAAAGAAAAGGAAGCCTTTCACAAAAAGAAGGCTCTAAATGCGGAAGTCAAAACATGGGATGAACTACTCGAAACAACCGATGAGGAAGGAGAAACCGAACACGGTCTCATGGCTATAGACGATGAAAACAATGAGGTACACTCAAATTCTTCTACTTCCTCCATAGTTGATGACTTGCAATGTGATTTTGATGAATTGCAAATTGAGTTTCAAAATTTAATCGTTAAATACAAAAATTTGAAAAAGGAGCATAAGGAGATTAAGGTTGAAAAGGAAAAATTATTTACCTCTTATGAATCTCTAGACAAAGCTCATGCTCTTACTCTTACTAGAATTCATTCTCTTGAAAACCGAAAAGGAATTGCTCACAAAAGATATTGAATGTTTGAAAAATGACGTGCATCGTTTCAATATAAGTACGGATAAAGTCACAAAAATTTTAGATGCACAAAGAGGTGAGCATTCCAAATCGGGACTTGGTTATAAGCCATTTCAAAGTGTTTTTAAGAAAAATAACCAAGGTCCGAGCTTTTGTGACGTCTTAATAATTATAATACTCCTACTTGTTTTTATTGTGGCAAGTGAGGGCCGCTTCAAGGTAACACTTATGAATCCAAAGTGGTGTCCATGGCGGAAACGGACACAAACGTGAGAACAGGAGGGGTTGAGACTTCTTGTGTTAATCTTTATTGTCTCGGTATACACCGTGGAGGAATAGTTCAGGCATTACGTCCACTAGGCCGCCAGTGTACCGATAGTATTGACTATGGAAGGTTTAAAGCCACAAGCTACCTATCCGATGCAGATTGTCTCTTGAGGATCTGGTTGCGTGTCTACATTCATGCATGCATTAATTTCCACTCATGGGGATTGTTGGAAATTTGGGTTTGAGAAAGTGGCGTCGTCCGACTTTGACCAAATTTTCGGTGGCTAAGAATTTAATTTTGGAGGAATTAAATTGTATATTATTGATCTACTTTCCGAGTAGATGTTCGTAGTATTTTTATTTCTCAAAACCGAATTTAGGTGAGTGAGAAATTAATACACTAAGTTGGCCACAAAAATGGGTATTATGAAAAGGGAGTTGAAAGATTTTTCTTGATCCCACATAACTTAGAAAAGCTAAGTTTATCCTAGTTTATAAACTAGAAGATGTTATTAGTTGGATATACTATAACATAAGTGGATGATCACAAGCGGGCCACACGCGCAAGGCGCGCGCCGTCCGCTTCGCCGCCGGCAGGCAGGCCTGGGCGTGGCTTTGGGCTTGGGCTTGGGCTTGGGTCTGCGGGCGCCCGGCCTATTGGGCCGAGGTCCAGTCCACAACACTTTTGTCACTCAAAAATGGGCTTCGCCCAAATTCGCGTGGATTGTTGGGCGATTGTTGGGTGTTTAAGTCAGGATGAACCTGGACATTGCGGTGTCCGATTCATAGTTGACTAATGGAGTATGTAACTCCTCGGATAGTGGGGTTGTAACCCCAGATTGTGGTCATCAATGTGTTTGTAACACCTGGGAGTTACAAAGGAGGTTAATGCCCATTACCTTACCATGATTAATTCCCCTGCGGTGGAGTTTTTTTGCCTATAAATAATTTGGTTCCATTCATTTGCAGACCACGCATACGTAAAAACCGCATACATTCTCGCATATTTCAAAGGTGTCGTCGAAAGTGTCGTAACATTTCGTATCACATTTTCAACAACATTTCACTGCATTCGAGTCCAAAGAAGATTCTCGCTCATTCGAGTTCGACAGTGCCTTTGTGTGCTGGGGCTTTCTGCATACGCAGGACGTAAAGCCGTTTTATCTTTGGGGACATTACGTCAAACCGTGAGCACTAGCCGGGACGTATTTGTCTTGCGGATAGAGTTCTACTCGACTCGGCTTTTTCCAGTTGTAATAGTCAGATTTCTATTTCCTTGTAATTTTCCATTTTCTGTTTGTAAAGTCATTGTTGAAGGCTCCCGTTGTAATCACCTTGTAAACAAAGTATTTTTCAACATTTTTCTTTTTAAATTTCTTGAACACCAACTATAATGACCGGGATTGATACACTGGCACAAATTTTTTGGAGTTATCATTAGATATATACGAAATAATATCATAATATATAAATAATGTGATCATTAATTATTGAATAACTTATATTTTGGGTAACAAAATGCAAGTGATATATAACGAACCAATTTGTCCGAGATCATCATTCGACCGTTGAGAGTGGGTCCTAAATAAAGTCACCAATTTTAGTTTTTGTTGGCATTGAATTGATGATAGGTTCTTTATCTGGAAATTAACTTAATTGGGTCTAAATTACGTACGATTTTTTAATTTTCACCATTGGTCAAGAACATCGATCGTACTCAAATAGAAATAATCAATCCCAAATCAATGAAGCTAAAATGTTAAAATGATTATAGCCCGTTTGGTTTCACTCTCAAGAATGAATATTTTCACTATTTAAAAAATAAAAAAAATTATCATTTTATTTCAAAAACAATAATGCATGATGATGTTTATCATTTATCATTTTTTATTTCAAAAGGAACAATTTGATTTAAATACTTATTCAATGACATATTTTTGACATATACATGAAACTAAATCTTGTACACAAATTACAAAATTGTCAAGAATTGCCTGGATTTTATATTGGGATTTGGATCATTTCTTAAAAATTAATTCATGACACATTCTGGAAGATATAGTAAAATCTTGTATACAAAACTGCCAATGGAATTTCCCGTATGGATTTGGATAATTTCAATATTTTCAAAACTTAACCCCATGATTTGTTAAGATGTAATTTTAATTCATTTAATTTTGAACTATTCTATTTTATCCCCGAACTTTGCAAATTATTGCACTTACCTGTAATTTCCAAAATTACCCTTAACTTGTATGGTTATTTTATTTTGTGATCTCCGAAAGTGGTAATCATAGTCTAGGTTTATCGATGAAATTTACTATTATTTAATAGTATTTGTATAATTGACTAAAGGTGAAGAGAGTTTGAGAAAATTGATACAAATAATTGTTCGACGCGTGTAATATCTACTTACAATCCACTAACAATGAGGGGTAAATTTGGAATTTAAAGGCTAAGTCAATAATTTGCAACGTCAATGTAGAAAATAGAACAATTCAAAATTAAGTGGTCAATTTAGAAAAATACACGTAGTTTTTTGGGAGTAAATTAGAAAAATTCATTTGTTAAAACAAAAAAAGTTAACCCATGACACTTTTTTTTTTTGAGAGGTAACCCATGACACATTCTGAAAGATATATGTAATAAAATCATGTACAATTGTTGTCATTAGAATTGCCTAGATTTTATATTGGGATTTGGATAATTTCCGATTTTTTTCAGAATTTGAAAATACATTTTAAAAAAAAAAATAAATACATAACAGAGATACAGGTATAAAGCAAAAGCAAAAGCAAAATATAGAGAATGGGTTTCCTTTTCTCTTTACACAGTAAAAATTACACTCAGACACACACGGTTTAGTGCAGCACATAATCTCTCTCTCTCTCTCTCTCTCTCTCTCTCTCTCTCTCTCTCTCACACACACACACACACACACACACTCGCCGGAGAACCCATTTCCCGGCGGAACCCAATTCAGTTCAATTCAAATCCGGCATCGTACATGTCTCTATGCGCCGCCGCTAACGCATTCACACTCAATTCAATAATTACGTATATATGAACGCTCAATTACGCTTCATTTCCTTTTCTGCGGAGAACTTTATAAATCAAGATTTGTGTAGTCCCATTTCGATTTACAGTTGCATGCTGGGTTTTTTATCTCTCTCACCATTCACACACTAAAACACACACTGTCACAGAGACGACTAATTGTACGGCAAAGATGTCGGTTTACGATGCGGCGTTTGTGGACACCGAGCTGTCGAAGAAGACCTCGATCTTCGGTCTCCATCTATGGGTGGTGATAGGGATAGTCGTCGGAGCAGTAATTGTGCTCATCCTCTTCCTCTTATCCCTCTGCATCACCGCCTGGCGCCGCCGCAGCAGCGGCAAGGGTAAACTCCACCGTCCAGCGAAGCTCTCCGGAGGCGGAGAGATTACTCCCGTCGTATCGAAGGAAATCCAGGAGATCGTCCACGACTCCTCCTCCGCCGCAGCCGCCGATCACCGTCCGATTGTGCCTCAGGTATAATTTCGAGATCTAATTTTCTCTTAATAGAATTTAATAATGACAAATTTTGTTTATCATCTTTCGTAATCTAACCCATCGATACGGTTTAAATTGATTTTCCTTTTATTATAAGGAATTTTATATATGCAAAAGTTCAGGTGCAGTCCATTCATTTCTAATCCTATTGTAAACATATTATCATAATATAAAATACTGCATGCTAAGTGTTTGTGAAATTGTCTTTCCATTGATATTACACTATTCTGGATTGTTTATTACATCTAAAGTCTAGATTGATTGAGAGCTAGAATAGTTACTATTGTTTTCTTCTTTCTTGAAATTTTCAGGCCGTGTCTGAGATACAGATAGATATGGGCAAAGTGGAGCATAGAGTGGTGTTTTCTGATAGGGGGGCATCAAGTGGTGAGAGCCGGGCAACAAGTGGGGCCGACACGGCTTCGTTTGGAGGTAGTGGGTCATTGCCGGAGGTATCCCATTTGGGATGGGGAAGATGGTATACTTTGAGAGAGCTTGAGGCCGCCTCTAACGGATTGTCGGACGAGAATGTGATTGGTGAAGGTGGATATGGTATCGTGTATTACGGTGTGTTGGCTGATAACACCCGAGTTGCCATCAAGAATTTGTTGAATAATAGGTATGGAAATTTCTCCATTTGCTTTGATTTCTGAAAAGGGTGATTCCTTGCAATGCAGAGCACGTTGTTGTGTTGATATGGTTTACATTGATTTTCCTTTTACTGTAAAGAATCTTGTTTACTGGAAAGTTCAAGTGCAGTTCATTCATTTCTAATCCTCTCGTACATATGTAGTTATAATTGAAATACAGGGTTTTCGTTGTTGTCTAATTTGTCTCTCCATTGAAAATTCAAATGACCATCCTTCATTTGTATGGACCATTCATTCATTTGTATTGCTAATTTATTTACTTTATACAGAGTTCATTCTTCAAATTTAGGACCTGACTTGATTTGCTTTTTACCTAAATAAAAACCTACAAGACTTTTTTTGGAGTTAAAGTTTAAAGTAATGCAAGTTAGAAACAACTTTTATGTCACAAGTGGGATGAAATTGGTGGTGTGGAATGCAATATTTGCTTTTAGGCAGCTTTTATGGTTTTATGCCTTGATACTTACTGGAAAAACTTTAAACCTTTTGACCAAAAATCTGAAAGGTTTAGTTGTTCAAAATGTAAATGCATTATATATTTTGCCGGTACGCCTAAACTCGTGTTAATCAATATTGTCAGGGGTCAAGCTGAAAAAGAGTTCAAGGTGGAGGTGGAAGCAATTGGGCGTGTCAGACACAAGAATCTTGTAAGGTTGTTTGGGTATTGTGTTGAAGGAGCTTACAGGTATTAGTAATTGCTTGATTTTGCTAGTTGACATTTAATTTGGGGATAATTACAAAAACTGTCACTGAAGTTTGGGGTAATTACAAAAAAAAAAAACTGAGAAGTTTCAAAATTACAAAAAAAAATGAGGTTTGATTCTGTCTTTAATGTAAGGGATAACTATAATATTTTTACAAATGTAAAGGGGGTGTTTGAAATGTTTTTGCTTATGAAGGGGGCAAAGTGTAATACAAAATCAAACCTCAAGAGGACTTTTGTAATTTCAAAAACCTCTATTTTTTTTTTGTTATTAGCTTAAACCTTGAGGGTAGTTTTTGTAATTGTCCCTTTAATTTATACTTGAAACACACAAAATTGAACTCTTTTTATTTTTTATCATGTAGGATGTTAGTCTATGAATATGTCGATAATGGAAATTTGGACCAATGGCTTCATGGAGATGTAGGGGAAGTCAGCCCTTTGACTTGGGAGATTCGTATGAATATAATTATTGGAACTGCAAAGGGGTATGTTGACTTTGATCTCTGGCTAACATATGGCATAGTTTTTGCCTAGCCTCTTACTTCTTGAACTCTTATTTGTGCAGCTTGGCTTATTTACATGAGGGTCTCGAACCAAAGGTTGTCCATCGTGACATCAAGTCCAGCAACATACTTCTTGACCGTCAGTGGCATCCTAAGTTGTCTGATTTTGGACTTGCCAAACTCTTGAATTCAGAGAGCTCTTACGTGACGACTCGAGTGATGGGGACTTTTGGGTTAGTCAATTATTGCTAGAGAATTCTGTTGATGTATTTCCTTGAAGTGAAACTGAGGTTCTTTTTTTTGTTGGTGGACGAGAAATTTAATATTTTTATTCTTCTGCTAGATATGTTGCTCCAGAATATGCTTGCACAGGTATGCTGAATGAGAAGAGTGATATTTATAGTTTTGGAATACTGATTATGGAGATTATTACCGGAAGATCTCCTGTTGATTATAGTCGGCCGCAGGGAGAGGTTAGTTTTAAGGGATAATTACTAAAAATTCCCTTGAGGTTCAGATTAATTACCAAAAAGGCCAGCTATCTTTTAAAATTGCACATATACCTCATTGATATTTGTTTCCACTTTACAAATTTCACTCTCGAGAGGGGTATTTGTTAAGCAAATACAAACCTCAAGGGGTTGTTTGGAAAATAGCATAAGGAGGTACTTGTAATTTTGAAAATTAACTGGAATTTTTGTAATTAGGCTAAACCTCAGGTGTAGTTTGTTATTATCCCTAGTTTTAATTAATAAGTGAATATGCGCAAGAATTTTGCAATAGTTGTTCGAAAATGTTTATTTGTCTCTCAAAAAATTTAAATTGCAGGTTAATCTAGTTGATTGGCTGAAGATGATGGTTGGAAACAGGAAATCAGAGGAAGTGATAGATCCTAAATTGCCTGAAAAGCCTGCTTCAAAAGCGCTGAAACGTGTTATCTTAGTGGCCCTTCGATGTGTTGATCCCGATGCCCAGAAGAGGCCAAAAATGGGTCATGTAATACACATGCTGGAATCAGAGGACTTGCTATCTCGCGACGTATGCGTGAAAATTTATTCACCTTTGATTACCTGCAACCTCATGTTTAATGATTACAAAGAAATAGTTGATGTTTCTATTTTCTTTGGGATAAATACGAAAAATACCCTTGAAGCTCAGTCTATTTACAAAACAACCCAACTATTTTTCAAAATTACATTTACTCTATTTACAAGAAAAAGGGATAATTAAAAAACAACCCAACTATTTTTCAAAATTACATTTACTCTATTTACAAGAAAAAAGGGGTAATTACAAAAACTACCCCTAAGGTTTGGGTTAATTACGAAAAAACCTAGAGATGTTTGAAAATCAGGAAAAAAATGAAAAAAACCTTGAGGTTTGATTCTGTGTTAAATGTAAGGGGGCAATTGCAAAATTTTTACAAATGTAAGGCGGTGTTTGAAAATGTTTTTGCTTATGAAGGGGATAAAGTGTAATACAAAATCAAACCTCACAACGTTTTTTCTAATTTTCAAAGTTCTGTGTTTTTTCTTTGTGATTAACCCAAACCTCAGGGGCAGTTTTTGTAGTTATCCCCAAAAAAACCTAAATATCTTTCAAATGTATGTAATTTTGAAAGATAGTTGGTTTTTTTTTTTTTTTTTTTTTTTTTTTTTGTATTTAGGCCAAATCTAAGGTGCAGTTTTTGTAATTTACCAAGCACACCCCCTCTTTTAGTATTTTTCCTGTTACTAAAAGGCTGTTCAATATTCAGGAACGTCGAATTGGTCGAGAATCTTCCAGTTCGCACCAAGAAGACAAACATCTGGGCCCAGAGTTGGCTAATAAACAAAACAGTGAAGGTATCTCTGATATTAGTGAAGGGGATAGCAGTAGGAATCATAATATGCCGAATCGATGGAGATAGTATTGCGATTTTTGGGTTTGTGTTAACAAAAAAACTTCCATTCTTATTTATACCATTTCATTATCAACTTTAGTTATATTTATTATCATTGTTTTCATGTAGATGCCTAAAGCATTAGCATTTGTAAAGTGAGTTGATATCATTCTTTTTACTCTTTATAGAAATTATTTTGGCATTTCTTTGAAGTTAACAAAAGATCAGTGTCACATTACTCATTATTTTGCTCTACGGTATGGTTTTTCGCTTCTCCAACTCTTGTTGTCTGATGCATTGTCCAATTATAGCTAATTAGGTATGCCTGGGCAACCTCCATTGACATCACAACATAGATTTCCGCAAAATAGCTCTGCTCACTTTTATTACGCCTTGCCTTGGACTGTACATCATGCACATCTCATGATTCGGTACATAAACATTACTTGTGAACTTAAGAGTTACGGTTAGACCTTCACAGGACATGGGAAACGCCACTTTATTGCGTGACGTTCGATGATTGCTTTGGTTAAATTTATGTTCATACTTATGCCATGTTGTTAATTCTTGTCATGGTTGCTCCATGGCAAGGTATGCATCCACATGTAATGTTTACCATATTGGAACATGGTCCAGGACAGAAGTCTTGCCTATAAGAGGATAGTTTGTTGTGATGGGGATGAAAGTGAGCTAGCAAGTGGATGTATTTTTGCTTAGGCTGGATATGAATGTGTCGAGGCTAAGGTCCTTTGCTTTTTTTGGATCTTTCTTATAGCACATGTTACGGATTGTTGCTTCTTTTCTTGTTGATAGCCCAACACATGGGGCGTTGTTTGTTCTGTTTTCTTTTTAATATGTTAGGAGTACTGGTTGGTAGGGGATAAATTTAAAAGAAACTGAAAGATACCGCCTTCGAACCTCGGTCAACGCTCTTACAGAGGGTGAGTGACATACCACTTGAGCTACAAGCTTATGATGAGTTATGTGTTCCGTTAATAATGGTTTCAAAATTTCTAGGGATACTTACAAAAAATTGCCTGTGAATCGGGTTAATTACAAAAAATAAAACTAGAGGTTTTTAAAAATTACAAAAAAACTCATTTAAGGTTTGATTCCGTCTTACAAATATTTTAAAAATCTCACTGATGTTTATAGAATGTTGCAGCTACCCCTTGAATTTAATACGACATCAAACTTTAAGGGTTCTTTTTGGTAGTTTTCAAAAATCTCTTTGGTTTTTTTTGTAATTAGTCCAAACACCAAACCTTAAGAGACTTTTTTTTTGCAATTCTCCCAATTTTCTATCTATTTCTCGTATTCCATATTTTGTTACATTTTTGGGATTTCTAATATGCATATGTTGGTTTCTCAAAAAAAAAAAAAAATATGCATATGTTGGTGAATAGTTTGAATGGAATTTATTTCATTAACACTCTGTCATGAATCTAAATAATGGTATATCGGATGAAAGACGAAAAAGTGGAGTGAAGTTTTGAAAACTTGTATGGAGTCGCACTTTTGGGGTGGCATTTCTTAGGCAATCTAGTTGGGTTTTTCTTATTAATTAGGTTTATATCTCTTTAAAGGCAAAATATAATCTGGACAATTTCTTAAGAAATAATATGCCAGATCATGCACTTTTCTTTTCTTTTCGAAGTGGACCGGGATTAGGATTTTCTTTCTTCCCTAGAAATAAGCAGTTTTGTCGGTAACGCTATGGACTGTTGTAGCAGAATTAAATCGGCAGAAGGCACCTCTTTCACTCATGAAGCCTTCCAGCTAACAAGTCTTTTTTTTTTTTTTTTTGACATCAGCTAACAAGTCTTTTAGTTTACTGAGAATCATTTGTTTCTATTTTCTAAGGGAGTGTTTGCAAAGTGCAAACTTTAGAAAAATAGTTATTTCTTCTTTCCCCAAACAAATCATTGTACGAGTAGTGATGTAAATTTAAACGCGGATCAACCTTGTGCTCCAATGGTAGAGTCTTGTGTTGTAAGGACGCTTGACCCGGGAGGATCATTAAAATTTTATTTCTGACTTACCAATACTTATATAATTTTATCAAGGATTAATTAAATAATATACAAATTGTGAATGTTAATATTTAAATTTTTAGTAACATGTTTTCGAAAAAAAAAAAAAGAATTAGTAGCATATAACTGACTAGATAGTCACAAGATCGGAAATTTTGAAACTACGGGCAATATTACAATTATCACAGGATAGAGAGAATACAACAGTTTCCAATTAACTTAGAGGAGGATTGATGAGGGGTAAAATCCTATTTTTTTCTTTTAAAAATTTAATTATGTATATAATTCACTTTAATTAATTATTAGTTTATATAAAATAATATTGGGTCAAGTCAATAGAAAATGCCATAAGACCCAACTCATCGCATCAAGTTCATGAGACTCAACTCATAACACTATGCCCTATAGACCTAATTCATTATATAAGGTCCTCGTGGCCCAACTCATTACATTAGGTTGATGCGGCCCACAGGCTCAAATATAAATATCTCATTCATAAGTATATCTTGAATGTTGAATTCCCTTATTATGTTCCATTTGGATGGAAGGATTTGAGCTATGGATCTCAAATCTATAATAATAAATCCATTGAGGTTGTTTGGATGGAGTCATTTTATAATGGATTTCAAATCTTTAGAAGCTATTTTTGGAGTCATTTTTGAGGATTTCAAATCCTTCTTATTTGAAGTCATTTGAAATCCTTTCCTAAATCCTCTCCCCAAATCCAAATCCTCCCATCCAAATGCAATCTTAGGCTCTATTTGGATTGATTGGATTTGGAGCTAAGGATTCCAAATCCATGATAACAAATTCATTGAGGTTGTTTGGATGAAGTCATTCTATAAGGGATCAAACATTTTGATGAGAAGATTTGGATCTGGAGAGAGGATTTGGGGGAAGGACTTCAAATGACTCCAAATAGGAAGAATTTGAAATCCTCCAAAATGACTCAAAAAATAGCTTCCTTGAAAACCCTAAAGGTTGCATTTGGATGGGATGATTTGGATTTGGAGAGAGGATTTGTGGAAGAACTTCAAATGACTACAAATAAGAAGGATTTAAAATCCTCCAAAATGACTCCAAAAATAGTTTCCAAGATTTGAATTCCATTATAGAATGACTTCATTCAAACAACCTCAATGAATTTGTTATTATAGATTTTAAATCCATAATTAAAATCCTTCCATCCAGATGGAACCTTAATTTTTCTCATACACATTGTTGATTTAAGCATCGAATGAGCATTCCCAGAACAATCCCGGGACCCTCTAATCTTGTTTGTGTGTTGCAAATCGGTTCCATGCACGTATAGTGGACTTTAGATCGGAGTTAGATACCCTAACTCGAATTATCTTAACTCGGAGTTAGCTGCCCAATTTTTAGTAACATCAAGGACAAAATCAAATAACACACTCCTAATTTTGGCCCCAAAAAAAAGTATATAAATAAATAAATAAATAAAATGAAATAAGCTCAAGGCTCCCCCTTTTTAGGAAAGACTGTGCTTTTTTTAAAAAAGATAAGAAATGCTTTCTAAAAGGCATTTACCTTATTTTTCGACAAAACGGCTTTATCTAAAGATTTTAACTTAGGCAAAATTAAAACGTCACTGGTTGGAAATCATTTCGGACAAACATAAAACGGTCTTTTGAAAAATCAATTCGTTATATTTCTCAGCCAAGAGTTCATTGAGTAATTTAGTTAAAAAAATTAAATAACTGAAATTTTAAAATAATTTTACGAAGAAAAGATAAATAAATGACTTGAATATAAAGAAATATTACAAATAGTTATTACTAATTTTTGGGTTTATTACCAACAACAACGCCTGACCTGTCAGCTGACTCAGCTCACCAAGTATCTCTCCGGTTGCGCGGAATCTAATCTCCTACTCGCATCCCCACCATCTTATCATACAGCCCAGCCCTTAACATCCACTCACATTCCATCACGTGTCCGCCCAAACACAATTATTTAATCGATGAGAAACACCTTGCTTTCCCATTCCCGCAATACACAAACCCTAACAACATTTTGCTTAGACTATTCGATTCTTCTCCAATTCTTTACGCGTCTCCGAGTACTATTTCAGGTACGGCTCTTTCCCTCTCTCTCCATATACACATATTTCCGTGTATCTATATACTTTTCCTCGCCTTTTTGCTTTAACAAGGTCTAGTTAGGGTTAGAAATTAGGTGTTTTACTTTGAATTTTCGAGCTTTATTTTGAAGATTGACGGAAGTTTTTGCTCGATTACCGTGTTTGTCGGTGGATCTGATAACTTTGGTATGTATCTTGACAGTTATTTTTTGTAATTAGAGTTAGAAATTAGGTTTGACTTTGAATTCCAGAGTTTAAATCTGAGAATAGGAAGATATTAGTTTTGGCCGTTTTAATCGGTGTAGATCTGATCATTTGTGTGAGTGTTAAGTATTAGTTGTTTGGTTTTAATTTGATCATAGAGTTTCTCAGTTGAACTGTGAAATTCTGAATGTATTTTATAATCTATTTTAATTAGAAATATTTGATCTTTTTTTTTTAGTTTATTTTTGTAATTTTTACCGATATAGATTTTTAGTTTCTTTTGGATTATTGTGGATTACTATTTTTTGGTTGATACATGTAATCTAGAGGTTGACCATTGTTGTTTCGATGTATGAAAATTTAGATGTATTGGAATCATGCCATTTTGTAATTTTGCGACTTTGAATTGAAATTATGGGTATCGTTGTGCTTTCAGTTGTTAGTGCTTTTATGGCTGTGGTTTCAGTTCTTAATTATTTTTGTTTTCAAAAGTAACCATCTTAGTTAGGCTCGGTGATGTCATCAAACTTACCATTATCATCTAATACTTGATCATGAGATTCCTGAGATACACTTGTGGTTGCCAACGTTGTTTTGTTCACAGCGTGTCCTTTCTCGAAAGTGATCATGTTTTACTGATGGTACAACTGCTTTTTGTGCATTAATTAATTTGTTGTTTTTCATGTGAAGGCGACTCGGTTTTCAGTTAATTGTAAGAATGACATGAGAACTCATGTTTTTACTTTATGTTTTTCATGCTTCGGTTTTCATTTTGAAATCTAGCTTTATTTTTTTACGTAACGGCATTATGTACTTTATTTTTGATGACAGATATCTATTATCTTACATTTGTCCTTCTATTTTCTATCAATTAGTGTGCATCAAATGAGTCGTCCACAGGATCCTCAATGGACTTTTCTCCCATTTGGAAACCCCTTCCGTATGATATTGAAAGGATCCAACCTGTCTCCTAAGCAGCTTGATTTGTTGAATACTTTTGAGGAAACATTGGCAGGCAGGCTTAGAAAGCTTAAGCCAGCAGACCGTGAAGATGTTTTATCCTTGTCATGGATGAGAAACTCAATGGAGTCACTGTGTGAAACTCACGCCGATATAAAAATTCTCATTACTGCTCTTGAACTCCCCGTCCGTGATTGGGATGACAAGTGGATAGATGTTTACTTGGGCAATACTATGAAGTTGCTGGATATCTGCATTGCTTTCAGCTCCGAGATTTCTCGACTGAAACAGGGCCACCTTTTCCTTCATTGTGCCTTGCACGACTTAAACAGTGCTTCGTCAAAGCAGTTTATGGATGCACGCTCGTCACTGGATGGATGGAAGCAGCGTATCGGTTCCAAAAATCCTAGACTTGATGAGTGCTTTTCCGTCATGGATAGTCTTGCTAAAACTCTCGACATTCCGAAAATCAAGAACTCCCCGAAGGGAAAAGTTTTGATGCGGGCTATGTATGGAGTTAAGGTGTTGACTCTTTTTGTATGTAGCACATTTGCTGCTGCATTTTCGGTTCTGCGAAGAAGTTGATGGATTTACAGGTTCCGAGATATGTTTGTGGGCAGAGGCTTTTACCGATCTTCAGATTTTTGTAAATACCGAAATAAGAAACGCATATTCAAAGGGAGCGTTCACCGTTTTGAAAGAACTAGAAGCTGTAGATGCAGGCGTGAAGAAATTATACCCCATTGTGCAAGAGGGTGTTAAAGGCTCTGCTGAAGCTGAGGCGTTGAAGAATATCGTGTCAGATTTAGAAAAGTCGGATGAGAAACTCAATGAGGGACTGAATCTGCTTGCAAAGGAGGTAGACGGTTTCTTTAAAGTTATTCTAACCGGACGTGATGCTTTGCTTTGTAACTTTAGGTTTGTTGGTAATGTGTCCGACGAAGTGCGAACTATCGTTAATGTGCGAGGCCAGGCCGTGAGGTGAACGATAAATATTAACTATCGCCTTTATGAACAAGATCAAAGTAAAGGAGTATTATATTTTGTGGTTGAATATATACCTAATGTTGAGATTTGTGGATTTAGTTATAGTAGATCTTGTGAGGTGTGCTCTGGTAATTGGAATGTTATTGGTAAATGTTTGAACTCGTATTTGAAGTATAAATATAAATATATGTGGGTATTGTCTACATGAATGTGTTCTTTGGTCAGTTTTTTTATGTTCATATCCTATTAACTAGAAAATGCCCCCTATTGGTAGATTCCCACTTCTAATAATTTAATTGGTATACATTTCTATCTTGCTCCAAAAAATAGAAGGATTTAGTGATACTTTTATACAAAAATCGCGAAAAATTCTTTATTATACATTTAAGGTTGAGGCGGTGTTCTCCAGTGTAAATCATAACCTCACTGGATTCACGTCTGTGTACTGTGTTTACACGGGCATTACTTATTACTAAGTCTTATTGAAACCGATTGATAATTCATACTCTCTTGAATAAGCTCTTTAAATAATTCTTACAATATAATTTGAATAGGATTTCATAATCGAGCTCATTTTAAGGTTTATCCACAGTGCCAACAATATAAGAAAAATAGATGGAAAAAGGATTAACTGCCAAAAGGAATTGTTCTATTCCCAGTGGTATTCTGAAACTGCTTCGATAAAAAAAGAAAAGGACTCCATTTATTGATCGGAAATTGAATATAAAAAATGAAAATCAACTTTCTATCCGGAATAAATTAAAGGGGATAACTACAAAATCTACTCATGATGTTCAGTCTAATTATAAAACACTCCAGTTATTTTTAAATTATAAATATGCCGTTGAGAGATACTACATCTTCATTCTTCAGGTATCTTGAGGGTGCAATTTTGTATTTTAAAAGATAATTGAGTTTTTCCTGTAATTAGACTAAATCTTAGGGTACTTTTTGTAACTAATTAACCATAAAATAAAATGGCGAAACTTATGCAGAGCAAAGCTGTACGTATGGTTGAAGATACTTCACCCCATCACGGGTAATCTCATGTCATTCCAGTTCAAAAGTTCACAGGCAAGCTCAACTTTCTTTCCTCTCCAAAAAAATTTAAAGAAAGAAAAAGGAAAAAGAAAATAAAGTTAATATTCACCACCCCAAAGAAAAAGGCAAAGGAAAAAGGAAATGTCAGAAAGCTCACATATTGCTTTCATAGACACGGGCACACGCATTTTCCAATCCAAAATCTTGATTAAAAATCCAGTCTTTGAACTTGGGTTCTTAAAAAATTTCACACTTTTTCCTTTTTTTGGCTCATTAAGGATTTTTCCTTTTTCGGATTTTTGTTTTCTTAAAATTTGTTTTTGGCTATGTCTGTGGAGTCAAGTTGTGGTTCAGGTGATCATGGTGGACATAATATAAAAGGGGTGGCAACTCATGGTGGAAAATATGTGCAATACAATATGTATGGAAATCTCTTTGAAGTTTCAAGAAAGTATGTTCCTCTTAGGCCCGTGGGACGTGGGTCTTGTGGCATTGTTTGGTAATAATCAAGAAACTTCTTGTATTTTCTGGAATTCAATTTTTATTTTCATGAATTGTTCATTTATAGTTGTTAAACTTATAAACTACTAGTTGGCTTGGTGTTTAATGATGTAAAGGTTAAAGGTTTGTTGTTAAATGTTATAAAATGAAGTGGGGTTCTGAGAGTTTTGGTGGTTATGTAGATATATATATATATATATATATATATATTTTTATGTTGTACTTGTATGGGATTATTTGGATCTGAGAGATGGATTTGTGGAAATGATTTCAAATGACCCCATACCATAAGAAATTTAAATCCATCACGATGACTCAAAAAATAGCTCAAAATATGAGCTAATAATTTGAAATCCATTAAATTATGAGATCTCCCAAACAAGCTCGATGGATATGTTATTTTGGGTTTGAAGTCCTTCTATCCAAATGAAACCTCAGACTTCGTTTGAATGGATAGATTTGAGGTTGGGGATTTCAAATTCATACTAACAAATCATTTGAGCTTCATCATTATCAACACATCATCATCAACTGCACTTTATCCTACTATGTGGGGTCGGTGGCGTGAAATTAACACTATAAATTCACACAAA
Organism: Rehmannia glutinosa; assembly: GCA_016081115.2. Classification (NCBI taxonomy): domain Eukaryota; kingdom Viridiplantae; phylum Streptophyta; class Magnoliopsida; order Lamiales; family Orobanchaceae; genus Rehmannia; species Rehmannia glutinosa. The sequence goes on along the minus strand of CM071937.1, from coordinate 23,040,042 downwards.
AAGCAAAGTGGCAAAGTTTTACACCGGATGCTCTTCCTGATGCAACCTTCATATGAAGGAGAAATGTGATGAAATTCCAAAACCATCATCATCATAGGTTTTTCCACTTGCATGGAAAATATCATGAGACGACGATAAGTTGAGATAGTTGCTCTAGTCATGTCCTATTATAGGATTGATATTGTAAAATCAACATGTACTTCATGGAACATGTTTGAGCTATTTTTTGAGTCACTGTGGTGTATTTCAAATTCACGAGTAAATTGAAATATTTTCCCCAAATTCTAAACTGAAATCCAAACTCTCTCATCAAATGCAACCTCAAATAATACCAAGCAGAACTGTTGATATTTTGGGACAGACAATTGGAATTGGTCAGGTTGGCTTTTATTGTTTTTTGGTTGGTGTTTTGTAAAATGGTTGTGAGACGTGCAGAAATTTCAGTAAACATTTATTCTTTCATCATGTATAGCTTAACATTTGCCCATAATATCCTTATGCTATGTATTGAAGAGGAAGGATGTAATTAATTATCTAATTAAGAAACTGTTCTTAAGTTTTTCTCAGTTATCCTTCTGCAATTGTTTGTAGGTTCTAGCCCTTTTCTTATCAGTAATCTTAAATTTTCAATCAACTTTTTATTTTGGGAATATTTTTCAAAAGCGGAATCGGACTTTGAGTTCAATGCTAGGGAATGCTTTCAAACTCCGAAAAAAAAGTGATTCTCAGCTTGTAGATGGAAAAATAATAGCTGCTTTTTGCATTTAGATGCTGAGAATCAATTTTTTATTTTGTTTCAGAGTTTGTAAACACTCCCTTAATAGTTAATATGCCTTGCAAGTGGTTGAAATTGTCTTTCCTGTTTGTACCATTGTTACTTGCATGATTAAGAGAAATTTAATTTTTCTTTTGGTTCAGTGCCGCTGTAAACTCTGAGACACGTGAAGAAGTTGCGATTAAGAAGATTGGCAATACATTTGATAACATAATTGATGCAAAGAGGACGCTACGAGAAATTAAACTTCTGCTTCACATGGATCATGTTAATGTAAGCTTTTCACCAATGCCTTATAGTTACAAAATTTATGAAGAATTTGTATTATCTTACTCTTCTGTTTTTTTTTTTCATATTTCTTACCTCAAACAGGTGATTGCAATAAAAGACATCATAAGGCCCCCACTGAAGGAGAACTTCAATGATGTCTACATTGTTTATGAACTAATGAACACCAATCTTCATCAGATTATCCGCTCCAACCAACCATTGTCTGATGACCATTGTCGGGTTTGGCCTCTCTCTCTTACATCTTAGTGAAGATTTAGTTCATTTGGCGCTATACTTATAATTGACCGAGAACACCTATTTTTTCCTTTTGTTGATTTTATCTCAATTTATGCAAAGATTTTGATCGGAAATCTCCTTATATAATGTTTTTGCATTACTTTGTCTGTTCTTCAAACCTCATATGTTTACGTCATAAGCACCATTTGCGTTCCTTTTCTATTTTACCATTTGTTGGGTCTGAATGATAGTTTGAGATTCAGAAACTACTATAGACTGAAAAGCATGGTTGCATCATATATGGCTTACTTCAAATTAACATGGTAACTCATCTCACGCCTGGAGGATTCGAACCTGCAATTAGCTCTGACTGTTAGGATCAAACTCCAACAGCTAGAAAGTTATAAATGGCGATTAGCACGATTATTTTTTCCCTCAACTAGCAGTGTTGACCCCAATGTTTAACGTGGACCCCATAAATTCACATGGATCTCGGAAGGTTGGATGTGAATCTATAGGGGATTCCAGCGTGCTTTGCCCTCATTGACACAATCCCATTTTCTCAGGGGTTACTATGTCATGGGTTTCTGAAAAAAAGATGCATCTTGCTGCATACGTATTACCAATCAAATCTTTTAAGTTCTTCAACTGTACAGTTTTAAATCTGCAGTCTCTCAAAATCTCCTATTCTTCGGGTGTGGAATTGTTTCATTCATGTTTCCCTCCGCCTAGAAGCCTGTCAAGAGCCATTCCTTGTCCATGCCTCTCTTGCACCGGCAATCACTCCCCATTCTCTTCGACCGCGGGCGTCACAACTAGTGTCTGTACGGGACTTGCCAATTGTTTTCCTCTATAACAACTAATATCAACTCTTTGTAGGAAAAAAGGTCTAATAAGGGAATAACAAGCAAAGCATCAAAACAAGTTACTATACAAATAAATTGATTCCTTTCTATTTCTGAAACTCTAAATCTATTATCTATGCATGACAAAAGCATTTCTTTAGTCATTGCTATGCTTTTATTGGTTAAAAAGATCTGGTTCGTTGACTCTGATAACCACATGGATTATATGGATTTGAAAGAAATGTTAGTTTTGTCAATTTCAAATTAAAAGCTGCTACTTTTATTCACTAATAGAGGTTATACCGCCTTTCTCGTATTCTCACTCAAATTTTGCAGTACTTCCTTTACCAAATTCTACGAGGACTTAAATACGTTCATTCTGCAAATGTGTTGCACCGTGATCTGAAACCAAGCAATTTGCTCCTCAATGCTAACTGTGATTTGAAAATCGGAGATTTTGGGCTTGCAAGGACAACTTCTGAGACTGATTTCATGACTGAGTATGTTGTTACACGCTGGTATCGAGCGCCAGAGCTGCTCCTAAATTGTTGTGAGTACACTGCTGCAATTGATATCTGGTCTGTGGGTTGCATATTCGGTGAAATTATGACCAGACAACCTTTATTTCCTGGAAAAGATTATGTTCATCAGTTGAGACTCATCACAGAGGTATTTTCTTTGAAAACACTAGTCCAAATACATTCAGTATTTTTTTTAATTGATTTGTACTATTTTTCTTGGTATGCTATTCATTCCTTGTAGTGGGAAACAATATTCATATAAGAAAAAGTTTTTTGTCAATCTTTCTCTGTACTAACTTTCTTGATATATCATGTCCCCATCAGTTTATTAACTTAATCAAAGGAAAAATGACATTTTTTTTGCCTGCTAATGTGGATCTAGTTATGCTATCAGAATTGTAGAAATGATAACAATATATATGGAGTGTTTGCGAACTTTAAAAAAAAAAGGTGATTCTCAGATAGAATTTGCCTGAGAATCACTTTTTTTAGAGTTTTCAGAAACACTCCCATAATAGCAATCCTCTAACTGCATTCATGCCATTCCATTTTGATGCGTATATTTCTTTGGGTTAGTCTCATAAATATCCTTGAGATTCTGTCTAATTAAGCTAAACCTCATGATAGTTTTTGTAATTAATCCTATTTCTTTTATAACTTATCCACGACTGAGCATGGAAAATCAAGTTGGCTAGTATCTGTTCCGATACTGATCATGTTTTACTGTCTCTCTTCATTTTGTAAAGCTCATAGGGTCTCCAGATGATGCTAGTCTCGGGTTTCTTAGGAGTGACAATGCCCGAAGATACGTTAGGCAGCTTCCACAATATCCGAAGCAACAATTTTCTTCCCGATTTCCAAACACTTCTGCTGGAGCTCTGGATTTATTAGAGAAAATGCTTGTTTTTGATCCAAGTAGGCGCGTTACAGGTATGTTTGCATTATCTAACTACTTGTAGATTGTTTTTTTTTTTTTTTCTGGAATTTGCTATAGATATGGGACCAAATGTAGGAGTATCTAATGTTTTTTCTATGATGTCCAAATATTATTAAAACCATCTTAACGGTGAAATGAAAATATCAATCATAGAAAGATAATAACATTCAACATGGAGATTTGTTGTAGTTTTGTTTCCTTTGTCTGTCATATAATTAACAACACGCTATTTGAAAGCCCACTATCATCACTAGGTCTCAAATGTCAAAAATGATATATTATCCTCGGATCAGATTTTTTATTCCACTTTAAATGTTGGATGAATAATGAAATGTGTTTTTGAGATAAACATGAATCGCTGATTATTTGAATGTATCTTCAATTGCTATTCATTCCATGATGGAACAGGAAGTGGAATACAAAAGTGGACTAGGAAATCCACTCTAATTATCCTCAGTTTCCCAAAACTTATAGGGAAAATTACAAAAACTACCGACGAAGTTTAGTCTGATTACAAAAACATCCATTTATCTTTCAAAATCCAAATACTCCCTTATGATATTACAAACTCCCCCTTGAGGTTCGTATTTACATAACAGATACCTCCTCTTGACGGTGCAACATGAAAATAGAAACAACTATCAAGGGGCAATTTATAATTTTGAAAAATAACTACGTTTTTCGTAATTAGATTGAACCTTAGGGTATTTTTTGTAATTATCCCAAAATGATAAAGAGTAACCTCAGGGATAAATTCAAGAGTATTTACAAAAAGAATCTAATTATCTTTTCTAAATTACGAACACCCTCTTTAGGTTTGTATTTACTTAACAAATACCCTCTTCAAGTAGTGCAATTTGTAAAATAAAAACAAACATCAAGGTGTAATATTGCAAGATAACGGTTTTTTTTTTGGTAATTTTTTGTAAATATGACCTCTCTTGTGTAAATTTTCTAGGTTCATACCCTTTTTTGCAATAATGCTATTACTTCTTGATCACTTGCAGTTGATGAAGCTCTTTGCCATCCATACTTGGCACCTCTTCATGATATCAACGAGGAGCCTGTTTGTCCTAGGCCGTTCGTTTTTGATTTCGAACAGCCATCATGCACTGAAGAAAACATCAAGGAACTCATATGGAAAGAATCCGTTAAATTCAACCCAGACCCGACTCATTGAGTAACGTTACTATTATGAATAGACCACGGGGTGGATACTCTTGACATTTGTAGAGTCCCCAAGGTGGAGATATATTGGGGTATAAAATATTGTTTTTTTCGATTGTAGTATTTTTATTTGTTTGTATTGTCTTTGCAGGGATGTTGTACGATAGAGCTGAAGTTACGTAGTAAAGTACCTGTTTGAGGTTTTCTCCTAGACAGAAGAATATGATTTTTCATTGTTGAGTGCTCATTTGAGTTTTGTTTCATTCATGTCTTATATTTCATATGCATAGTCTAACATGGTCCTTTAATATGCATCACTAGTTCAGTAGTTTGCTTTCATGGTATCATTTTGGGATTTAGCTTGGTCTGTTAAAATTAAATGGAAGGTTTTTGCTGTGAAAATGTTGTGGGACCTTTTGAACACTTTTTTGAATGATTTTCTTGGTTAAAAGTGAGATAAATTTCTAGATTTAACTTGGAGTTAGTGAGACTGTGAGAGGGTCCAGAGGGAGCCTGAAGCTTTCCTTCTGGCAAAGGAATATTTGTAAAAACTATCTCTAAAATTTTGTCTAATTACAAAAAAAAAAAAATGCAGTTATCTTTCAAAATTACAAATACTCACATTTGTTTCTATATTACAAATTGCACCCTCAAAATGGGGGTATTTGTTTAGGTAGTACGAACCTAAAGGAAATATTTGTAACACCTTAAGGCAGTGTTCTAAAAAGCGCTAGGCGCTAGTCGGGCGGCAGACTGGGGCTTAGCGCCTAGGTGGAATCTGGGCGGGGTTAGGCGGGGCCTAATCGAAAAAATAACTTAGGCGGGGACTAATCGGGGCTAGGCGGGGATTTTTAGAACAATGCGGCTTAAGGGAGTATTCGTAATTTTGAAAGATAATTGGAGTTTTTTGTAGTTAGGCTAAACCTCACGGGTAGTATTTGTAATTATCCCGGAAAAGTGAGGTAGTTTTCATTTGATGGTTGGAATTTTGATGTTTCTTTATATCCTGAAGGACTAATTACAAAAACTACCCCTAAAGTTTGGGTCAATTGCAAAAGAACTGACGTGTTTTTTACTGGAGGATCCTGGACCGATATTCCACATGATACATCAGACCATCAGGAGGATACTCAAGCACATGCAAAACAAACACATAATGTCCTTCGAAAATCCTCCAGAAATAAACGTCCATCATTTCGATTGCGATTTTAAGTTATACATTGTATCTTTTATGGGGTCTTTTTTTCTTTTTCCTATCAAAGGTTTTTCCCAATGGGTTTTTACTTTGATAGGTTTTAACGAGACCCCTTTTTTAAAGCTAGTTGTTTGGCTTGTAAGCAGTGCACTATATTTTCTTTTTTAATAATATTTTGCATTTATTCAAAAAAAACGTTGTTTTTTAAAAATTACAAAAAGTACCTACACTTTAACTTCTTCATAAGCAAAACTATATCGAACATCTCCCTTATATTTGTAACTATATTGCAATATCCCCTTACATTTAACACAGGATCAAAACTCAAGGTTTTTTTTTTTTGTAATTTCAAACATTTCTGGGTTTTTTTTTTGTAATTAACCAAAATCTCATGGGTAGTTTTTGTAATTATTCCTATCCTGAATCGAATTTGAACTCCTAATTGTTGTTTAGTGTTTAAGACAGCAAATAAAATCCCATATTCACAGCATGCATGAGAACATTATATTGCAGAACTACACCATATTGCAGCAGAGAGAACTTGTGAGTCTGACTATGGTAGCTCATTACATTAATGCAACTCTATACTCTTAAAAGTATTTCATCCCATAAGAACACTTCTGTAACGCCACACTATCAATAGCTAAACTGTCCGAAGGAAAATCACACATCCCCAATTTCTCTTCTCCCTGATCAGGCAACAGCTCACACGGCGTTGGCACCACCCCACCGGCAACCCCCTCCACATCAGCACACGCCCACGGATACTTCTTCGCCTTCTTTGCCATCCCAATCGTCACGTTCGAAATACAAATCCCAGTAAACGGATCGCCTGATATCCCCTCCAACCTACCGGCCATCGTCACGTTCTCCGCCACAACGTCCCGATAATTAATCCCCTTAATCTCCGGTAGAGCATTCGGATCGTAGTGACTGTCAGCATGCGATCCATAGTTTCCGGTCATCCAAAACACCCATTTCATCGTGTGCAAATTCATGCCTTTTACGTATATGTCCTTCACGTAGCCGCCTCTCCCGACAGCTGTCTTAATTCTGACCCCCGATTCTGTCTGAATGGCGGTTATGTCTTCGGCTCGTACGTCTTGAATGCCACCTGACATTTCGCTTCCTAGTGCGATGGCGGCGCTGTATGGCGAAATGCAGGTGAGCCGTCGGATGATGAGTTGTTTAGTCGGCATGCCGTAGCTTATGCCGTACTCGTCCCAACCGCTTTTGATGGCTATGCAATCGTCTCCGGAGACGATATACGTGTCCTCGATTCGTGTGTTTGTGCAAGAATCTGAGGATTTAAATGTTAGACTTGATCATGCTAAAGAATGTAAATAGTAGACAAGTTTTTTATATTTAAAGGGACAATTTCAAAACTAACTTTCAAAATTACAAAAAGTATCCCTCATGTTTGATTCAGTATTAAAATTAAGGGGTAAACTGTAATATTTTTATAAATATGAAGGGGGATTGTGAAATATTTTTTACTTATGAATAGGGTAAATGTTAGACGAAATAAAACTTCTGGGATATTTTTTGTAATTTTGAAAGTTAGATAGGATCTTTTGTAATTAGGTCAAACCTGAGGGGTACATTTTGTAATTAACCCTTACAAAAACTACATGAGGATTGAGCTAATAACCAAAAAAAAACCATAAGTTTTTGAAAATTACAAAAATTCGCTTCAGGTTTGATTTCACTTTACCCCTCTATAAGCATGAACATTTATATTCAAACGTCCACTTTATGTGTGTAAAGATATTATAGTTACCCATTGTATTTAAAACAAAATCAAACCTCGGGGTATTTTTGTAATTACTCCAAATCTCAGGGGTAGTTTTTGTAATTATCCCTATATTTAAATGAAAGTGTTAGCTGAATTACCCCTAAAATTTAGTATAATTACCAAAAAAAAAAAAAAAAAGGTTATCTTTCAAAATTACAAATACCCCTTTAGGTATTACAAACACCACATTCAAGTTTGTAGTTTATTGAACAAATACCGCTATTGATGGTGCAATTTGTAAAATAGAAACAAATGTCAAGGAGTATTTATAATTTTGAAAGATAACAAAGTTCTTTGGGTAATTTAACTAAACCTCAATGGTATTTTTCTAGTTTAACCCAAATATGAAAGCAGTAGACTAATGTTGTGAAAAATGACAGACCTGGATTGATACCATCTGTATTTGGGGATGTTACTGGAGCTAGGATTGTGATGCCTTGTATAATTATATTACTGCAATATTCTTGAATATTAGTTAAATCATATATGTGAAAACTGAAATTAATGGTGCCAGTGAATATATAAACTATAAATTACCTGCTGTAAACAGGATGGACATTCCATGAAGGAGAATTCACTAGTGTCAAATTGGATATCTGTATATTGTCTGAGTGCATAATTTCAATAAGGTAGGGCCTTGTGTATTTTAGCTTTTTCTTGTGAAACTGCTGCCACCAAAGACCACCCTGCCCATCAATTGTTGCATTCTCACCTGATATAAAACAAAAATCCAATCCATAATTATTGTAATGTTCAACCACCAAAAAATACAAAAAATACCCTTGAGGTTTAGTCTAATTATGAGAAAAACCCAGCCATAAAAAAATACATATTTGATATTTGTTTCTATTTTACAAACTTCCCCACAATAGAAAAGTATTTGTCGAGCAAATATAAATTTTGAGGGGTGTTTTGTTGGAAAATATTACAACAATGGTTACAACGGGAAAAGCCTTCAAGATGGCTTACAAAATAGAAACATAAATTACAAGAAATGTAAAACCTAACTATTACAAGTCTTGAATGGATTCCAACTCAGCATGAATCGTGAGAACTTGGAAAACAAAAGCCGAGTCGAGTAGAACTCATCCGCAAGACAAATACGTCGGCTAGTGCTCACGGTTTGACGTAATGTCCCCAAAGATAAAACGGCTTTACCTCCTTTGTGTGTGAGTAGCACCCCGACACAAAGGCACCTTTCGAACTCGAAGGAGCGAGAAGCGGTTCTTTGGACACGAGTGCGAAGGAAGTGTTCTTGAAAATGTTCGTCCTAAAAGTTACAAAGATTTTTACCGACACTTTGAAAAATATCTTGAGATATGCGATTTTTTTGTGTATACTTACTCCATCTCTTCCTTCCTAACTCCCCGTAAAAAAACTCTCTCTATGCAAAAAAATCTAAGCTCTTTATATGGCCATCATTTCCAACACTTGTAGGGAATTAAAGATTAAGAGAGTGGACATTTAACCATATGTAACTCCCATGAGTTACAAGCCTCTACTTATGACCACTACTTGAGGAGTTACAAACTCCAAAGCCACATGAACCTAGACACCTCCAATGTCCAGATTCACCCACCCATGAACTGGACACCTCTAATGTCTAAATTATTACTTGAATTTGGGCGAAGCCCATTTTCAAGTTACAAAACTAACTCAACTCCGAGCCCAAAGGGTAGTGCCTATTTGTGATCATATACTTGTCTTTATAGTATAACCAACTAATAACACCTTCTAGTATTTTTATACTAGGATAAACTATGCCCATTCGCGTGGCCAACATTGTGTATTAATTTCTCACTCATCACTTAAATTCGGTTTTGAGAAATATAAAATACTACGAACATCTACTCGAAAAGTAGATTAACAATTCACAATTTAATTCCTCCGAATTAAATTCATACCATAGAAAATTTGGTCAAAGTCGGGTCGACGCCCGCTTTCTCAAAACCAAATTTCCAACAATCCCCCACATGAGTGGAAATTAATGCATGCATGAATGCAGACACGCAACCAGTCCTCAAGAGACAATCTTGCATCGGGATAGGTAGCTTGTGGCTTTCAACCTTCCATAGTCAATACTATCGTTTTTGGCGGGCCTAGTGGACGCAACGCTTGAACTATTCCTCCACGGTGTATACCGAGACAATAAAGATTAACACAAGAAGGTCTCAACCCCTCATGTTCTCACGTTTGTGTCCGTTTCGACCATGGACACCACTTTGGATTCATAAGTGTTACTTTGAAGCGGCCCTCACTTCTCACTTACATAGGTGATCTCTATCCGAGTATCCTGCCATACTCTACCTCAACGAGGTGTAGGAATCATTAAAAGTCAAATGACTTAGCCTCACCACAACTTGCGGTGTTCAACACTTGGCGTTGCTCTCAGGGATGGGTTGAAACATTGTTTCCAAGTGTTACAACTCAACCTTCATAGCTTAGTTTTCCCATTGAACCAAGTTCTTGGGATCTCCGATCATCATGGTTGGGTTACCACTATGATGGTTATTTTCACTTTGTGGACTTTAAGCCCATTCCTCTAAAGCAATTTACACAATTGATCTCGATTTAATCCTTTCACAAAGGATCGCGGGTGTCTTTTGACTTTACGTAGTCAATTGACATCACACCACTGAGATCAATTGTCTAACGGTATTATGTCTCCGACGAATATGTCAGACTTACCGTTATACATATTGCTCTGTGCCTTCCTATAGCCATTGGCTATCACGGTGAATCATCACGGAAGGCAGGCTTCTTCCAACATGGAATATTTTCCAAAAAGTTTTGAAGCCACTCGATTCTTCATGACTTTGTCAAAGCTATAAACTCGATTCCATAATAAGCTATACACGTTTAGCCGTGGACTTCCACGATACCGCACCACCTCCAATGGTGAATATATATCCACTAGTGGAATAAGAATCTTTCGAATCCAAAATCCAACTAAAGCATCACTATACCCTTCAAGTACAAAGGATATCTCGAGTAGTATAGCCCATACTCAAGGTATACTTCAAGTATTTTAACACAGTTAACGTTTTCCAATGCTCGTGGCTTGGATTGCTCATGAACCTACTCAACATATTTACGGGTAGGCGAGCGGAAATACGGGCGTGTACAATTTGTAATGTACATCGATCGCTATAATACGTGAGTATTCCATCCCGAGCCTTTTGGTTTCGCTTCATTAGCAACCAATTTACACTTAAATCAATGGGCGTCTTTGACGATGAAATCAGCGTTAATTTCTTGAGCACTTTCTCCACATAGTGGGATTTGACAAGATAATTCCATCATGAGTCTCTTGTTTTTTATCCCAGGATCACATCGAGTCCTCATATCCTCCATGTCAAAGTTTCTCTTTAACACATTTTTTTTTTCGTGTCCATGATAACATCATGACTCACGCCCATGATTAATAAATTCGATCACGATAGACAAACTATGACAAATGCTTCCGATGTCCCTTTGACATATACGCATTTATCACATTCGTTGATTTTATACCCATTTGACAACATCGTGTTGTCAAACTTAAGATACCATTGTTTTGGAGCTTGTTTGATCCCCATACAAGGATCTTATCAACTTGCACACTTCTTTTCTTTTCCGGGTGCAACAAACCCTTCAGGTTGTTCCATATAGATTTCAAAGATCTATCTCTCCATTCGTAAACGCCATTTTGACATCCATTGAATCTCTAGATTGTGCAAAGCGGAATCGCGAGAAGCACCGAATAGACGCAATCCTCATTCACGGAGAATAAGTGTCAAAGAAGTCATACCCTTCTTTTTGTTTAAAGCTTTGGCTACAAGCCATGCTTTATACTTATCAATAGTTTCATCTCGCTTTATATTTCTTCTTTAGGATCCACTTACATCCTAAAGGTTTATGATGATGAGGAGATCAACCAACTCCACGTATGGTTTTTGCGGAATGGACTCGATTTACAAAGTGGAGCATCGGACTACTTAGAGCCTCCTTAATCGAGTTCGGCTCACCTTCTAACATCAATGTTAGAAAGTCGGTCCAAAGGACTTAACCACCTTTCGCCTCTTACTTCGCCTCAATTCTTCACCACTCGGTGTCAACTAACTAAGCTTGTTTCACAAGTATGACAAAGAGTGTCCAAGTGTTGTTCTAGATGTTATAACACCAAGAAGACCTTCAAGAACATCTGCGTAACATTGCAAAATTGTTCCAAATGTTATAACACCGGAAGTAACACCTCCATAAACATTTGAATACAGTCGTTTCCTTAAACTTCCATTTATCCTTTCTTTACAAGGATAAATATGCTCAAAGAATATAACATTCCTTGACTCAATTATGGTACCAACTGTCATTTCCGGATTTCCTGACTTATGTACCATAAATCGATATGCACTACTGTTAAGTGCATAACCAACAAAACACAATCGACCGTTTTATGACCGATTTTCGCTTGCTTTGGTTCAGGTATTGAAACCTTAGCCAAGCACCCCCACACTTTAAGGTATTTATAAGAATACTTACGATTTTTCCACAATTCGTAAGGAGTCTTATCTTTCCCTTAAGTGGGATTTTATTCAATATGTGGTACGCCGTTAAAACAGCCTTCCCCCACATATTCTGTGTTCCTTTGTTCAACTCCGGATTACGCCAGAACTTACACAGCTCCTGGTCTTTCCATTAGCATTACAATGCTTTCGTTGTTCTATTACTATTAGAACCTCATTCCAACAATATTGTTAGAACCTCATTCAAACAAATTTCAGAACCTTGTTCCGACAATTCTGTTCGAACCATTTTACAGCGAGTGTGACCTTAGATGTTGGCACAACTTTTCAAAGAACATTTCAAACGACACTGGTTTCAAACCGCCTTAGGTGTTACAACACTTTTGGCAACATCTCCGCAAATGTCTTTTCAAATGCACATTTTTCGGTGTAACAACACCTCGCATAACACTTTTCGCGAATCGTGGTATAATGTCGCTCACGTGTTACAACACTTTCGCAACACTTAAATCTGAATCAAGCTCGAAATCCAAAAGTGAGACAGAAAGTGTGGTCATACCCCTTGATTGCTCGATCCGTTAGAATTCTTAAAAAGTATTCCAACACAGTTTTCTCAAGTCTCTACCAAGACTTTCATGGATTTATCTTCAGGCCCTCGATTGCTTTCTTCGATTTCCAATCGAACAATTAGGCCACTAATCCAAATTCCTTCCAGTTATGCATTTAGGAATTCATGAAAATTTTCCAACCTGGTAACAACATCTTAACGATGTAAACCATTTGGAATTTTTCATTTATTCAACATCCCTTCAGCACGAATATCATGCGGGATCAGTTGAAACTTTCAGACTAGTTTCAACACATTTTTGGATTCTTGGAATCATCCATTTTTTCAATCCAAAAATCTAGAAATTACGAACCTCTTGGAATCACATCCTCATTTCGTATTTCTTTTCAAAACCATGAACTTGTTGGAAAAACATCCTCAGTTCAAACCACACAATACATACAGTAAAGTGTACCACTAAGTCTTTTAAAGACAAAGTTACGGCATAGGATATCACCATCCTAGCCCCCTGCTTCAAACGCAACGCGTTTTTAGCAACAACAACAATTCCGATCAAGGAAAGTGCGCCGGATTCATCTCAAGCTAAGGTTCATTTCTCCTCGCCATCGTGAAGGTGCGATATTTGTCTTGCGATTGTTGGAAAATATTACAACAATGGTTACAACGGGAAAAGCCTTCAAGATGGCTTACAAAATAGAAACATAAATTACAAGAAATGTAAACCTAATGATAAGGGTCTTTTTATGCATGTTTTATGTGTATATTTGAGTAGAATTCGAGTTATTTTATTGTTAGTTTTGTAAATTTTTGATTGTATATAGTTCATATTACTCCGAGGTGATTTTATTGATGTAGATTGGCCATTCGGGGCTAATTTTGGTGAATTTCGGACCATGGATTCATGTCAAAACATACCGGGGAGTTTAAGGATGCAAAACGCTCGAAATTCCAAGCCAAACGCGTCATTTTCGGGGCCTTTTTGGTCCAACACGGAAGGGGGTGTCGGGCAACACGGCCGTGTTCACGGGAGCAAAAACTCGAAATTTTTGCACAAAACAGCCTCAACACGGCCTGGCCGTGTTCCCAACACGGCCGTGTGTCGGGAACACGACCTGGCCGTGTTGGGAAGCACGGCCATGTGTCGGTGATTTCTCGCACAATTAAACAAAGACGGCCTGGCCGTGTGGCGACATGCCGTGTCAGGACCTCTTTTTGCAACTTTTCTTTGCGGAATTTGGGGAAAACTCACCAACCAACCCATTTGGCCACTTTTGTACACTTTTAACACCCTATTTTCTTTGAAACATGTCTCCATGTCCCCTCCTCATCACTTGAATACAAGAATTCACCAACCAACAAGGAAAATGGGGGTGATTGTTTAATAAAAGAGAGTACTATCAATGTATTGGTTGCCTATAAAAGCCGAGGGTTGAAATTGGGAGATTCATTCATTAGATACTGGGAAATATTCATTGTATTAAGTAGAATTGGGATCAAGGGGTCTTGGAGGAGAAAGCAGGGGCGATATTGGAGAAGAAGGCTTGGAGCAACATCATCAATCAAGAAAGAAGTCAATTGAGATTTTGAGAAAGATAAGTACACCATGTCTACAATACTTAAATCTTCTTGTGTAATTTATTCTTTGGTCAAAATCATGTGTAGCTAAACTCTAGTGTTTGAATGTAATGAACTCTAGAATGGATTTGTGATTAAGGTGTGTATGTTTTTAATAAAATCTTCATATTTTGTGTGATTCACTTATATTATGCTTCGTTCATTCGAATTGATATATGCGCAATATTGATTTGAAGTTTATTTTTCATCAGGAAATCGAGAGATTCATGGTGAAATAGAACTATATAAGTGAAAAGAGTTGCATGCAATCCTAGATATGGGACGACATAAATCTTCCGGATTAGGGTCAAACCTAATATGGGAATTCACAAATCGCTATAATCTTTGTCTTGGGGTTTTAACTAGAAAGAGATTTGATTAATCAACTTGAGATTAGAAGTTTTTCGCCTTGAGAAAGGGTTTAACTTAAATTGGGAATTTCTACGGTCCACAAGACATGAGATTTTATTAAAAGAGATTGGTTTTTGCTTAAGGGCTTACGGTTGTATTTTTAACTTGTCAAATCACAAAAACATTCTAGAGGGATTTACATTCAAACACATTTCTATCTCTTGATTTCTTATTTTACAAATCTTCCTTCATTTTTACAATTTATAATTTGTTTTCCTTTTTCATCAAACAAAAACTCGAAAATTGTTAGATTAAATAACAAAAAGACGGTAATTATTAGTACTTACAATCCTCGTGGGAATGACACTCGGTACTCAATAATCTATACTATAAAATGATAGGTGCACTTGCCTACGGTTTTAAAGGTAGCTTTTGAGCCATCACCTAACTATTACAAGTCTTGAATGGATTCCAACTCCAGAAGCATGAATCTGACAGAACTTGGAAAACAAAAGCCGAGTCGAGTAGAACTCTATCCGCAAGACAAATACGTCCCGACTAGTGCTCACGGTTTGACGTAATGTCCCCAAAGATAAAACGGCTTTACCTCCTTTGTGTGCAGTAGCACCCCTGACACAAAGGCACCTTTCGAACTCGAAGGAGCGAGAACTGGTTGCTGGACACGAGTGCAGAAGGAAGTGTTCTTGAAAATGTTCGTCGAAAAGTTACAACACTTTTACCGACACTTGAAAAATATGCAGAGATATGCGATTTTTCTGTGTATACTTACTCCATCTCTTCCTTCCTAACTCCCTGTAAAAAAACTCTCTCTATGCAGCAAACTGTCTAAGCCTTATATAAGCCATCATTTCCAACACTTGTAGGGAATTAAAGATTAAGAGAGTGGGCATTTAACCATATGTAACTCCCATGAGTTACCTCTACTTATGACCACTACTTGAGGAGTTACAAACTCCAAAAGCCACATGAACCTAGACACCTCCAATGTCTAGATTCACCCACCCATGAACTTGGACACCTCTAATGTCTAAATTCATCAGGCCCAACAGTTACTTGAATTTGGGCCAAGCCCATTTTCAAGTTACAAAACTAACCTGAACCTGAGCCCAAAGGGTCGGTCCGGTCCAAGGCCTATTTGTGATCATATACTTGTGCTATAGTATAACCAACTAATAACACCTTCTAGTATTTTTATACTAGGATAAACTATGCCCATTCGCGTGGCCAACATTGTGTATTAATTTCTCACTCATCACTTAAATTCGGTTTTGAGAAATATAAAATACTACGAACATCTACTCGAAAAGTAGATTAACAATTCACAATTTAATTCCTCCAGAATTAAATTCTTAGCCACCGAAAATTTGGTCAAAGTCGGGTCGACGCCCGCTTTCTCAAAACCAAATTTCCAACATGTTTGTAATATTTCAAGTGGTATTCGTAAATTTGAAAGATAATTGGGTTTTTCTGTAATTAGGGTAAACCTTAAGGATAGTTTTTATAATTATCTGTAATAATAATAAAAACACACACAAGACAGATTATTTTTACCTGTGATAACAACATCGGTAAGATTTGTTCCAAATATAAGACTGATGTACCTCCCCCCTGCTGCATCCCTTCCATGGCCATATGATGGTAAGGGATCAACCACAGGCCAGGAGTTTATATCCTGAAATAAGTTATAATTGCTATAAATATTGCATGTAGATTGCCTTATTGTAAGTTGTACAGTTCTTTCCCAATATCCACCGAGGATAAATATAAATGATCCCTTTAAATTTAGCCTAATTACAAAAATACTCAGTTATCTTTTAAATTACGGATAATTACATAAACTACCCCTGAGGTTTAGCCTAATTACAAAAAAAACTCCGGTTATCTTTCAAAATTACAAATATCTCCTTGAAATTTGCATTTACCTAAACTACTCTTGAGGCCTCTTGGGGATGCAATTTTATAAACTAAAAACATATGTCAGGAGGGAGTATTTGTAAATTTAAAAGATAACTGGTTTTGTTTTGTAATTAGGCTGAACCTCAGGGGTAATTTTTGTAATTAACCCTTCAATTATTTTTTTAAAGAACTGCAACAAACACAAACCTAACCTTCTTTGTAATATTGAACTGTAAAAACAAGTGAAGCTTACAAAAAGAACCAAAGAGACAAAAAAGAAAATTCCATGACAAGCACATAAAAACATGATTGTGTGTTTAAGAATCAAGATACCTGAGAAGCAAGAAGAATTGCATCTTTTTGGAGATAAAGAGTGAAATGACTGGTGAGATTGAAGGTTCCTGCGAGCCATTTACCAGCAGGAACAAATAGCTGGGCCCCACCATCTGATGCATATTGGCTGAGGTGATTCACTGCTGTCTGAAAAGCCTTAGTATTGAGTGTCTTTCCATCTCCAACCCCACCATAATCCAATATTGATGCACTGTGACCTCTGCAGCTTATGGCTGAGTACTCAAAAGACTCCAAACTCCTTGCTTTTCTACATTCAACTCCATTCAAAATTATAATCACTCCCAAAAACACCACAAGCACCAGCTTAATTGGCTTAATCATCATCTGTGAGGAAAATCAAGAATGCTTGTGTTAACAAAAACAGAGAAAAAAGGACAAAGGAACAAAAATTAATTAAACAATTATGGATGTCACTCTATGATTCAATTTTTTCTTTTGGATATAAGCGATTATTTGTCATTAAAAATGAAAAGAAAAAAGAATGAATTTGGGGCATGTTTTACCAAGAAATGCATGTGAAAAAAGTAAGCTATGTATATTCAGTTAAGAGTAAAGAAAATGGTAAATGAAGGAGAATAAAAAAAAAAGAAGGGTGATCTTTTTTTTTTTTTTTGAGAACGAAAAGAAGGGTGATCTTACTTGAAATACTGAAGAGGAATTTCTACACAAGCAGTTCATTGTTTTTTAAAGGAATGTGAACATGTTCTGTGCTATATAACAGACAAGCACAAACATTTATAGATGCTTACCTGTTACTATTTCAAACAAATTTTGTTTTTAAAATATATTCACTGTTAACAAGCACATACATTCTTCTTTCAATATGCTATTTTTCTTTTTTTTTCTTTTTTTTTTTTTGGGGAGGGGGGGGTGGGGGAGGTGGGGGTGTCACAGGGAAACAAGAATGGATCTGTTTCTTCCAAATAAAGTAGGTGACAAACTACAAGTATTCATGTTATTTGAATGTGATCTGGAATTAATAATATAATCTGTATAACTATATTGGAATGCTTTATTATGATACATAAAGTTCATTAATTTTCCAGTTTTTTAACTTTGTTACCTAAACTTTTTGGGGGACAGTTTGTCTAAAGTCCATGGATATTTCATATTGTCTTATTTGACTCACTTTTGATGGAAAATTCAACCAGAATCTCATCGCAATGCACATCACTAGAATCCACATTGCTTTCTTAAGAATTCAGCATGCTCATCAAATCATGGGATTCCGGTATTTTGCACCAAAAATGAGTTGAATGTGACAATTTGAAAAACATGTGGACTTTAAAAGCTAATGTGTCACAAAATAAAATTTTCGTAGCAAAGTCGAGAACTCAGGCAATAAATTACTTTCCTATTAATTCAAAACATTGTATTGCAAGTGAATCATATTCGTCTCTAGCGTCCGTTACAACTTACACTTGCACATAATTATCTAAATTCTGATCGTTCTAATTTTTAGTCGGGTTGTATAAATTAATCGGTCCTTGAGATGCTATATTTGATACACAATACATTGAATGTATAGATAATTTTCAAGTATTTCGTTTTGCTTCAATCATTCAATTGGAACGGGTTAACATGCCTATTATTTATTTTATTAAAAGAAAAAGTAATTTATAAAACTGGAATTGTTGAAGAAAGAATGTACTGCGATTCTTTAAACCTGTGAGCATATTTTGTTTGGTTTGTTTCGGTTGGAAAGTAGTTTAGTGTGGGTCCCACTTGAGGTTGTTGGGAGTGGTGCACCCCATATTCCATCCCGTGAGCCTCGTCTCACCCCACTACTGCCGACCCACTTCACGGGGCATCGATTGGGTGTGCCCCACCACATAATACTATGTATACACAGTCACCCCACTAATTTTTACTACATTCCGAAATAAATAAATAAATATTATTTTGAGTGTAGTTTTTTTTTTTAAAGGGAATGTTTGAGTTTTGACTATAGATAATATTAATAATTATAGCAAAATAGTTGGACGATTAATACTTCTAAGCAACCATTGTCCTCTTCTTCTACTCCACAATGCCCTTAAGGTCTTATAATGATCATGAAAATTGGAAAGTTATGTTTTAAGATGATCGATGTTATTGGTTAGAATTGCATGTATACTCCATTCACAAAAGCCCTTTACAGAAAATTATAATTGATGTATCTCGAGATCTTTTTAATTCTTAAAATAATTTATATTTTAGAATTATTTTATTTGAATAGCTGCTGAGTCAAAATAGCAATATTGTATTATATTTTTCATGCACTATAGAAGATAATAATAGAAATGCAAAAAAAGAAAAAAACACACACACACACATATAGGCAAAAAAAATTTTTTGGGGCTTTATCTAACACCACTTTGAGATTACATCCTTTTTCTTTTTGCTTTTGACAAATAGTAATTTTTCTCAACAAAAAATTGAGATTTGGTCTATTACGCTATGCTATAAGGAGTTACTTTAACATGTTGGTGATGTGACATTTTTATTTTCAAAATTTTTAATTTTTATTTAGAGAACAATATTTAAATCTTACATGACATCCTAAAAATTCGAAAAACCATTTTAAAATCTAAAAATTAAATATCTGAAATTTGATAATTTATTTAAAAAACTAAAAATAGTAAAAACAATATCGAAATTATTTAAAATTACAAAAAAAAATACGAAAGTTGTTAAATAAAATATAAATTGTTTAAAAAATTCTGAAATTTATTTGAAATATTGAAAATATTCTATTTTTGAAATAGAAAAACTCAAAATTATTTTGAAAAGGTTGTCTTTAAACTAAAAGATGTTTCAAAATCTGAAAATTTGTTTAAAAAACTAAAAACAATTGTTAACAATTTAATAATTATTTGAAATATTAAAATATAAAATAAAAAGAGTTGAAAATTGTCTAAAAACGAGAAAATTAGTCTAAAAATCTGAAAATGGATTAAAACTAAGACTTTTAAAATTTTTACAAAAAAATATGAATTATTTTTTAAAACAAATCCGACAATTACGCCAAATATATAAAAATAATCTAATTTTCAACAAATTTCAGATTTTTTTCCTTTGAATTTCAGATTTTTTTTTACATATTTGGCATAATTTTTAGATTTTTGAAAAATAATTTATTGTTAATTCTAAGTTTTTACTCTATTTTTATTTTACAAAACAAATCAATTTTTTTTTTTTATAAAAATTTCAAAAAGTCTTTGTTTTTAATCCATTTTCAGATTTTCAGACAAAATTTTGTTTTTTTAAATAGTTTATAATATTTCAAATAAATTTCAGATTTTTTAAAACGGTTTATAATTTTGTTTAACAATTTTCATATTTATTTTTTTGTAGTTTTAAAACAATTTCGATTGTTTTCTATTTTTAGTTTCTTACAAAAGCTATCAGATTTTATATATTTTATTTTTTAGATTTTAAAATATGTTTTTGAATATTTTAAGACTTTGTTACAAAAATTCAAATAATTTTTAATTTTAGTAAAATATATTCAGAATTTTTAGATAATTTTTTCAGATTTTTCAAAAAAAATATTTTGTTTAATTAATTTTTCTATCATTTAAGCCAACTAGGATGCCATGAAAGATTTAAATATTATTTATAAATGAAAATTAAAAATTTTGAAAATAAAAATGCCACATCAACTCAACAGGTCAAAGTAACCTGCTATAGCAGGTAAGAGGACCAAATCTCAATTTTTTGTTGAGAAAAATGACTATTTGTCAAAAGCAAAAAGAAAAAGGATGTAATCTCAAAGTGGTGTTAAATAAAGGACCAAAAAAATTTTTTTGACCACATATATACATGGGCGTGGCCAGGATTTTTAGCCAGTGCGGTCAAAAAAATAATATTTCGATTGGGCGATTATCGAGCCAAAATTTTTTAAAAATACAAAATAGAAAAAGCAAATTCAAAGGTCGTGCCTTTAGCAGTTCTTTGCCGATTTTTAATTTTCATACTCTCCAATTCTTTTAGACTTTTAAATTCGCAAATTTTTCTTATAGATTGAATTTACAGTGTGGTCCAACCCAAATTTAACAGGGCTATTCCTAGTTCCAGTGTCATGCAACCCAAATTTAATAGAGCAACTCTGAAATCCAGTGCGGTCCGTCGACCGCACTAGTCTTCGTGTGGCTATGCCACTATATATATATGTATATATATTAGTTTTTTATATCCAAATAAATGAAAATTATAAAATGAAAATTATATCCAAATAAGTGTCTAGATAATGTTCGTCTCAAGTAAGCACATGATAAGATATAATCGAATTCTTTTCATTGGCGCGATTTTGTGGCCGGCGGCGTCTCCCCCAGTTCACGAGTACTCCAACGTCCTTTCCTTTTTTTTTTTTTTTTTTTATTATCTGTTGTTTTTTTGTGCGTTTGCGATTGTTTATGTCGGCACTCTCTTTATTTAGATTTTTTTTTTTCAAGTGATGCGTGAAATATATCATTTCATATATAAATGAACATTTCTCTATGACTCGAATTCGCGAACACACAAGTCTAGGAACCTTAAATCGTTATTAGACCAAAACTTCTATTTAACGACAAAACAGAAAATAAGGTCATACTTGAATTATTTCTCATTTTTTAACAAATCCTAAATTGTTAACGAGTAACGACGTCTAAATTGCATCAAACTTAATTTGTAATAAGATTTTTCCATACGAAATGATTACGATGCATGATTTTCGTACCTATTTTGCCAATTACTGTAGTCCAACAGCCCAATCGTAGTGTGAGCTCGAACCCAAATATCCCAGCCCACGACCCCAAAAGATAGAAAAGGATAAGAAGTCAGCCCATCATATGAAACACTTGTAGGCCCAGTCCATAAAAGCTCATTGTATTTGTAATTGGGCTTTTTGTATCATTGTTTCCAGAATGAAGAGGTTATTGTTCGTAAAAGAACCCTAAAAGAACCCGCAAGGAAGGATAGCACACAGAATAAGGCATGACTTATTGCGGCGGTACGTCAGAAGGATTTACTCCAGTAAGTTTCAAAATGAGTTTTTATAAATACAGCTACTTAACAAAATAATTGTTGAAAAATTATCTAATTTACAGAGAATAATTGGCAATTTTGTAATGCTACAAACATTTGTCTTTTTAATTAATGTTGCTATAAGAGTATGCACATTCAGGGAGTGTTCACGAACTTTAAGAAAAAATGATTCTCAGCTTCTGCCTGAAAAAATAACTATCTTTTCCAGGTAGAAGCTGCAAATCACTTGTGTCTAGAGTTTGCAAACACTCCCATATTTTTGTCTAAAACAGTGCAGATTTCTACTCTTCGTATCTATCGGCAGAAATTAATATGAAAATAAAGACAATGCTTAAGCAACTATTCCTGTACACTTTTACTTCTCAAAGACTTGTACTACTTTTATACAGAAAATGATGAGACCAAATAATATGCCAAATCAGTTAAGTACTGATTTTAGTACATCTGGAAATCACTTTAGTCACAATATAAGGCTTGATGGTGCCTCTAATGTCTCATCCCATGCTAAAATTTGTCAACACTTTGTGTTATGCCCTGTGTATCTCTATGCTAAAGCTAAAGGAGTTGTATAAGCCATCCCTCTTAATCGCTGTCTTTTTTATCACATTCCTTAGCTTTGGTAAGAAATCATATCGATTAATGCATTTGGCTTGATGCAAATTAATGAGCAATATTCACCATCACTATTATGGTTCTTGCCTAGTATATATCAAGAGAAGCTGAGAAGGTGATGAAAAGGGGAAAAGGTGATTTAAAGTTTTTCATGTCTCTGAACTAGATTTCTTGCTCCTAAGTCCCCTGCTAGGCCTTAAAATTTGCTTCAAAAGAGACATTTTAGGAACATTCCAGTGTTCCACATGCCTGAAAAGATAAAGAGGCTGGCTATTTAACACCAAAATACAGATATGAATGACAGAGAAAGAAATTACAACAGACATACCTGCAGACTTTTCCAGATTTTTCATCAAAGTAATACTCTGTATAACCAGTAGCTGCAATCATATGCAATAACCATAAAAACGCCGTTAATCTCATATAACAATGCCATTAAGCTCATATCTATTACCTGACAGAATCGGCTTCCAAGGAAACGTCATGACACAGCTGAAACGCCAATGCCCGATTCCTTTATCCTGTTACCAAGCAAGAACAAGCATAAGAAACCTCATACAGACAAATTGGTAATGGAAATAGTCCACCTGGCCAGTTCCTATATTCAGATATAAAAATCAAGAATTTGAAAAAATGTTCCTAACAAACAACTTGATTAAAGCTGAAACAAGGGAGGGCAATGTTGTTACAAAGGTTTGAGCAATTTATTATGAGTGATCTCACCTCAAAGTCCTCCCATTTCATAAGTTTCATATTTGACCTTTCAAGCAGATATCCAAAATTGGTACAATTTCTTTTGAACCTACTTAGACCGCGAAATGAACCTGCTGGATCAGCAAATTCACAGTCCTCTTCATAAGCATCAACCGCCAGATTTCCTGAAGATTTGCAAAACCAGACAATTCACACCCGGCTTATCTTGAAACATGCACTAAAAAGGATTCTTTCATTTTAAAAAAAAAACCCAATTATCTTTTATTATTTATTGAATTGGAATATGACAATCTTACTCCTATACAACATATGCCAATGAATTCTCTATTTTATTTTCATGATTCACAATCATTCAAAATAATTACACGAATGACATTCCAAAACACATGAAATTGTCAAAATATTCTTTAATTCTAGATTATATTCCTAATATTAACTATAAAAAGTGATTTATACCTCACAAATTAATACCTATTTACCTGTGACGAAATAGGATCTTCGAAAATCCTCTTTAATGGTCTCCACAACAGCGGCTCGATCAATCTTTCCGAATCCATCAACACCAAGCTCTACGCCAGCTCTTGCATCCTCAGATTTTGCCGGAGAACGGAGGAAAGAAGCAGCTATGCCGAGGAATTCAGAGCCATACCAGGCAATTTTCAGCAGCACGTTTTCAGACTCAGATTCTTCATTATTGGCTGATGAATTGTTGGTTGGGCTCTTTGAACAGCATCGGAGTTTGTGAACTTTTTGGCCGTGATTTGGCCGGAAAATTAGATTGTAACGGCGATAATGGAGGTTGGGAGCGATGGAGGTAAAAGAGAGAAAACTTGCCATTGAATTAAAAAAAACAAAGAAAAAAGGAAAACGAAAATGGTGAAACTGTGAAAGAAAGCAGGTTGGAGTTGTCTCCGCGGTTTTTTTTTTCCCTCTGAAATATCTTCTGCTTCGGCAACTGGTGGCCATGAAATAAAGGGAGTGTTTGCAAAAAATAAAATAAGTGGGAGTTTTAATTGTTTTTAAAATTGATAACTTTAAGTCATGCCGTTTAATTGGGGTGGTGGCATTTTATGACATTTACAGTTTGAATTTTACAATAAATAAGTAATTTTCTTTCTTTTTCACCAAACACTCTCAACTTCTCATTTCAACTTTTAAATTTTCAAACACTACCAACTTGATTCTCAACTACTCCTACTGCTTTATAATAAATCACTTCTTCTAAAAGCAGAAGTTTTTGCAAACACTCCCAAAATGAGGGATTAATTGTAAAATTGATAACTTATTGGGGTGGTGGCGTTTTATGACATTTACTTTTTAAATTTCAAATTTAGGATTTTAATTTAAAAATTTTGGCACATTGATGATATTTTTACTAGAAAAATTTTAAAAAAAAAAATCAGATTGTTAATGTGGTTGCCACCAACAAAATTATATATTTTGTCATTTAAGTTGGTCTGAATACATTTTTAGTCTTTTATGTTGTAGGGTGACGTTTGGCAACCACTAATTTTTAAAAAGTTGCAGATTTGATCTAATTTTTCAATTTTGGCGATAGCATTTTCCTAAAATGACGAAATGGCAAAATTAATGTTTATTTTGATAGAATTTGGTGACATAGTGCTTATTTAGCAACATACTCAGGATAAATTTGGAAAATGATTCATTTTGTAAATAACAATAAAATAAAATAGTTTACAAGTTTTAAAAAGAATTCTTAATTATTAAAAAATTAAATATAAAAATTAAAAAAATAAAAAAACACTTTAGATATTTTATACTTAAAAAGAAAAAAGGTATTTAAAACTAGTCATGATAAAATAAAATAGTTTACATCATATATATTATTAGTATTTTAATAAATCTAAATAATAATATTTTAAATTAAAAATTGAATAAGAAAGAGTATAATCTAAACAAATAATTAAATATTGTATATAAATGAATAACAAAACTAAAAAAATAAGAATTAAGGAACCCATTCCACCAATTCCCCGCCCTCCACCGAAAAAAAAAAAAATACATATAAATAATTTATATGTGGATATTTTATATATTATTATATGTATATTTTGTGTATATATGTGTGTATAGTATAAGTAAATGTATTTTTTTCATTTGAGTCTATTTTTCATTCTTGTCTAAATAGAATGTATATTATCGTTGTTGTATGTAGAAATATTATATATATTATCAATTTACCATCCAATTTATTACATTTACATGTGGTAAGATTAAAAAGTAAATATACATCTATTTACACCAATTAAGCCATAACATTCATAATTTACATCCAAGCACCCCTCTTTTAATGCACATAAATACTAATTTTGTAATGTCATCATTTTAGGATTATGATATCCCCATTTGAAAATAGGGCCAAATGTGCAACTTTTTAAAAATTAGTGGTTGTCAAATGCCATCCCTAAAACATAGATGACTAAAAGTGTATTTAAGTCAATTTAAAGAATCAAAAATGTAATTTTATCAGTTGCCATCTCACAAAACCAAATTGGTGATTTTCAATTTTCTTGTGAAATTGTTAATTAAGTTATTTTTTCATTTAATAATATTAGTAAATAAATATATGGAAAATGCATGATATATCTATCTCAATCAGCATACAAATCATCAATTTCACCTGGTAATTTGAAAATCCCCAAGTTGGGGTGTGAGGCAGCAAGCACTCCGGTCAATAATTGAATCTTCCGACCAAAAATGTATTCAATGTGCCAATTTTTAAAATTAAAGTTCTAAATTGCAAATTGAAAATCTAAAAATCCTAAAATGTTACCACCACAAAATTACAGGAGTAATTTTGCAATTAAGCCTGAAATGGGGACTGGGGGCCAGGGCCATAGCCCATGGTCGTAGCTTTACAGACAAACATGAGGAGAATATATCTTAGTATTTTTTGGGAAATGAAATTAAACAAACAGATATAAATTCTTCAAAATTACTTTTAATTTTAAAAAAACTCTCATCATTATTATATAAATGTGTGTATATATACATTGTTTGATTCTTATTAACTTAGAAATAATAAATAATGGCATGACACCACACCACTCATAAGACAATACACGGTATTTACTGTAAAAGTTGTTTACCTCATAGTTAAAACTATGCATCACAATCCCAATATATTTTCAATATATCTTAATGGATAATGTATTTTGATAGTAAAACTAAAAAATGTATTGACAATGAAATAGTTTAGGAAAGCTCATTTTCCGAGGCCCTTATGATGAAGCAGAGTGTCATTAAAAAAAGAATTCAATTGCTAAAGCTATCCTTTTTAATTGCTTAATTTTGAACCACTGGCTTGTAGCTCAAGTGGTATCACTCACCCTTTATAAGGGTATTAACCAGAGTTCGAACCTTGTAGTTTTCAATTTCTTTCAAATTTATCTACTCCCCTTCAACTAGTGCTCCCAACTTATTAAAAAAAATACTTAGTTTTCAGAGTTCGAACCTTGTAGTTTTCAGTTTCTTTGATTTTTTTTTTCATTCCTTCGTTCGAAATAATGGGCCAGTGAGCTCATAGCTAGAGATGCAAATTTCAGTCTGGCTTGACCCACCTTAGCCCATTGTGATTGGGTTGCCTGGCCTCATGACCCGTAACGGGGTGGGGGCGAGGTGGGTATGTGTATCACTTCCTTTCCTCATGCACCCTGTCCCGCGCCTAATAATTTTTTAATATATAAAATATATACTTTACATATATAAGATATATGATAATGCAATTCTTATGTAATTATTATTATATCTAATATGTATACATTGATAATGACAAATTTATAAATAATATGCATTAATAAAATAAAATACAAGATAAAAAAAAACTTAAAATTAGGCTTACAAATAAATTACAAGTTTATAATAATTTATTTTTCTTGTTTTTCTTTCTTTTTATTTAATATTATTTAAACTATTGGATTTATAATACTAAGAATTAAATACTTATTCTACACGGGCACCCCACCCCACCATATCGTCTTCCCTAACTACTTGTAGTCCAATTAACAACTAATTTAGATTAACTCATTAGCTACACTCAGAGTTGGCAATGGATCGAGTCCGACCAAAACCCATCGGGTTTTTGCAAAATTTCGGACCGGATCGGGCCTAAAATTTTGCTGGCCCAACTGACCTTTATTGACTACATTCTATGTACAAAAAGTTGGTGACGAAAAAAGTCGGGCTAGCTTTGGCCCGCCTGACGGCCTGGCCAAATAGGTCCGCTTTTAGCCTACAAAAACACACTCGACCGACCAAACCTTGGGCTGACTGGGCCGGCCCGCAGGCCGTGGTTGATTTTGCCACCTCTAGCTACACTTCAGTACTATAATAGGGCTAGATCGTTAGTTCCAGTGCTTCATGAACTTGTGGTTGAGAGTAAGCAAGCTACCTTGATTGTTTCGCAGGTTAGCTCCACAATATTGGTTACAACAAACTTGTTTTTTAGTAACGAAAATATTCGCCGCTAACATAACAATATTTGCTTCTAAATTGTTTTTGCAACGAAAAATTTTCGCCGCAAAAGTCGATGCAGTTAAGCCGTCTCAAACATTTTAGCGGCGATCAAAATTTATTTAACTGCAAAAGGTTAGTAACGAAATATTTCGTCGCTAGCATGACGAAATTGCCGCTAACATGACAAAATCGCCACTAACAGATTAAACAGTTTTTTGTCTAAAATAAAACATTAGTGACAAAACAATACAACTTGTTGCTAAATGTAACAACCATTAGCGGGCAACTTTAGACTTTCATCGCAAATTATTAACTTTTTCTAGTTTAAAAAAGTCCAATTTTAACGGCCAAATAGTCCACTTTCGCAGCAAATGTTGAAATTTTGCGGCGAATTTCGCCGCTAAATTTTAATACTTTTTTTAACATCATTAAGTATATAAAACAAGAATAAGCACTACACATGATAGAACACCCGTTCTAACTAGAAATAAAATTTTGATTTCATGATTAGAGCTTCAAGCACAAAACCAACAACAAATGAGGGACAAAAAGATAAAAAAAAAACGTGCACAATACTGTTAGTCACTAGTCACTCTGAAAGATAAAAAAACGTGTCAGTTTGGTTACCTTTTATTACAAGTGTTGCAATAAAAACATCTAAGAAAAATTAAATAATCCTTGTTTCACTCCCAAAGCTACTTTGATGATTCGAGATGCGGAAAATATTATCTATGACTCAGAGTTCGACAGTGGAGGTGGTGAAGCTAAGGAGGATGGGTGTTACTGGAAGAACGATTTCATTACTCCTGGAGCTACACTCTCAAGTGCTTGTAACATTGTTTCTAGTTTTGATTCAAGTGTTTGTAATTTGGTCTCAGTGCTCTGTAACTTAGTCTGAGTTCTAACCAACTATTCCTTTAGTTGTGCATTCATCGGCCTGGATGATGCACTGAAAAAGTGGAAGAAAATTTGGGTCTATTCCCAAGCCCATGTATATATCCACCTGGGCAACATCTAAGAATTTGATCACATACTCTATCAGCAATCTCAGTATCATCCAAAAGTGACTATCATTCCCGGCGATGTCAGTTTGGTGCTTAGACTCACGAATCTCATCTCTCAGTTGAACCATGTCATGCTAAAATCAATAGATATGTTAATAACTAAGTATATTGTTAGTAAAATACATGTATTGGTTCTAAATTGAAACTGAAAGAGCAATTAAATTTGCAATTGAATTTTCTAACGATATCCAACAAAATTCGAGGTGGAAAACAACTTCAACAGTGTACAATAATTCTACAAATAATCCAAGAAGGAGCTTGTTTATGAATTCAAAAATTCCATTCTCAATGCACTGGAAATCCTTTTATTTGATGTCAAAAAACTGGAGTCGCTCATTGGATTGGAAGAGTTAGCATCATATTTTTATTAAACAAGTAGGTCAATTTAATACTTACATAGACACTTTCAGCCTTCTCTCCTATCCACCCTTTTTCATTGTTGTAGTGTGTTTGTTGGAAAAGAGTAATTCAATCTTTTTTGTTACATGGATCGTCACTCTGCAAAAAAAATCATTAAATAAAGGTTGAATCAAATAATAATTTAAATGAAACTATATATTTTATACTTACACGACCGTAACACTGTTGCATAAATGACCTTGAACCTACACGATGATTGTATGGAATCATAGCACGATTTCAGAATTTGTCGTTTAAGCGTGCCTGCAAAAATTTAAATCCTATCACATTCCCCTCAACAATTGTTCATGTAAACTTGGCAGAATATGAAAAGTAAAAGCATTGACCTCTAGATTACTTCATTTTTCATCTGCATTTATCCTTTGTTACAATGACTCATCAATTTAGATAAATTTTAAGAAAAAGAAAAACTAATTGGTCTTGGATTCATAAACACCAAAAATCTTACCGTGACTCTGTCACAATAAACTAACATATTATGGAATAGCCCAGGTCTCACTCAA
Source organism: Rehmannia glutinosa (assembly GCA_016081115.2). NCBI lineage: Eukaryota > Viridiplantae > Streptophyta > Magnoliopsida > Lamiales > Orobanchaceae > Rehmannia > Rehmannia glutinosa. The sequence continues at coordinate 23,010,192 of CM071937.1, read as the reverse complement.
TTACCCTTTTTCTTTTTCAAGAGAGTAAATTGAAGTCTAATCTTATAAGCAAAATTAGAAACCCAAAAATTGAAATGTACAGAATAAATTAGAGCAAATTATAAGCAAATGATATTTTTTCATCGTACTATAAGAACCTAAGTAAGTGTAGTCTTTCAAGCTTGTTTATATCGTACTCTAATGGGACAATATAGAGGATATATAGATCTGGAGTTATTTATTGAAAACCAAACTCTGTTATTGAAACATTGTCAGATTACATTCAATTATTGAAGTAAACTTTAAATTTGATTTAGCATATCTAAAACTTGAAGGAACTTGCATCAACATTAACTAAATTTAAGTGTTTTGCCAACATAATCTTCAAATTTTGTTGAGGCTTTTCTATTTTAATCAAAACTTCACCAACTTTTGAGTATATTTCTATTATGTTTACCACATCCACTTTTACCTCTAAGTATTGACTACAGTCTTTTTCAAGAATGTATCAGTTTTTATATATCTGATACAAATATAAGTATCTTGAGTACACAAGTCCAAACAATAAAAAATGAAGGCATTACTTGAACTTCCAGAAATACAAACCAATTGCATGAACAACGCTATACGAAATCGTTACATGGGTTTAGGGTATGGAATTATCAAAATTTCCACATCTGCAAAAGAATATTTATTTTATTCTTTATGTAAAGGAGATTATATAACTGTTGATGGTCAGACTGTTTGCTTTAATTAAATTTCTTTAATATTCTTTTATGAAATTTATCCAAAATTTCTTTAATGCCCAAAGCTTTAGGAACTCGTGATTTTCACAAGTGGAGAAATAAATTAGCATGTCTTAGTAAACTTACCTTGATCCATGTTAATTTTTCTTGAAACTTGTAGAGAATTCTCTTCCTCCTTACCCTTTCTTTACTCTTCTTCTTGATGGTGAGAAGATCACAATCTCTAACTCCCTCTTTATATTATGAATTGTATACGTTATATTCATAAAGAGATGGTGATATTTATTTACTTTTATCCATTATTGGTAGAGGAAGAGGGAGGTTTTCTTCTCCCATGTCTTAACTTCAATTAACACTTCTCTTAACCATCAAAGAGAAGTCTTTAATGTTAAAATATTAACATTTATTTCATATGGGTCATTAATAGGATTTAATATTCTAACATTTCTCCCACTTGGCCCATATGATAACTTGAGGATTTAATAACAACTTTAAGTGTACACAATATACTAAATCCACCTTAATGTCTTAGACATCTTTAATTTTAAGCTAAACCGATTGGATCATGGCGGTCACACATCATTTATCCGATGTGATTCCTTCCATGTATCACAGATCAATCCAACTTAATATTACCCTTAATGAGGTGAATCATTAGCCTGAACCATACAGTCTTAAAAAAGACTTATCCTATTATTACATCAAAACATTACATGTATACAAGCAAAAACACAACTATAGATGAGCTCAGAGTGTCATAACATAAAGATCAAGTAACTATTATGTATATATACACATACACTACCATTATGCTAACAATAAGGACTTGTCTATAATACCCATCCTTTTGACATGACCAGAAAATATCTTAGGTGGTAACCCCTTAGTTAACGGATCCGTTACCATTAGATTGGTGCTAATATGCTCAATAGATACTCTATGTTTCTGCACTTCTTCTTTAACAACTAAGTACTTTAATTCCATGTGCTTAGCACCCTTAGAGTACTTGTCGTTCTTATAGAAGAAGACAGCTGCAGAATTATCAAATAAATTCTCAGCGGTCTGGCTATACTGTCAACAATTCTAAGTCCCGAGAAAAAAGTTCTGCAACCACAATCCGTGAATAGTGGCCTCAAAACACGCCACAAATTCAGGTTTCATAGTGTATGTAGCAATGACAGATTGCTTTCCACTCCTCCATGATATCGCTCCTCCAGCTAAAAGGAACAAATAACCGTATGTGGACTTTCTAGTGTCAACACATCCAGCATAATCTGAATCTGAATATCCTATTACTTCGAGGTGATTAGACCTCTTGTACGTGAGCATGTGTTCCTTGGTGCCTTGTAAATACCTAAGAACTTTCTTTGCAGCCTTTCAGTAGTCTATACCAGGATTACTTTGATATCGGCCTAACATTCCAACAGCAAAACTGATATCCGGCCGTGTACAAGTTTGAGCATACATCAAACTCCCAAGAACTGAAACATAAGGAATTGAATTCATTTCTTTTCGTTCCAAATCATTCTTGGGACATTGTATTTGACTGAACTTGTCCCCTTTTTGTATTGGAACTATCCCCGCAGAACATCTTTTCATTCTAAATCTCTCTAAGATTTTATTAATATAGGATTTCTGAGATAATCCCAATATTTCTTGGGATCTACCACGTAATATTTCTATTCCTATCACATAGGCAACCTCACCTAAATCTTCCATTTCAAAATTCTTAGAGAGAAACTTCTTTACATCACGTAACCATCTAACATCATTAGCAGCAAGTAGAATATCATCAACATATAGAAGTAATATTATAAACTTGCTCTCACTGACTTTCATGTAGATACATCGATCAATGGTGTTCTCTATAAAACCATAAGATGTAATGGTATCATTAAACTTAAGATACCATTGTCGGGAAGCCTATTTTAGTCCATATATTGACTTCTTTAATTTACACACTAAATTTTCCTTTTCTGTAGTTTTAAACGCTTCCGGTTGATCCATATACACTTTCTCTTCCAAATCACCATTTAGAAAAGCGATTTTAACATCCATTTGGTGAAGCTCTAAATCATAATGAGCCACCAAGGTCATAACAATTCTTAAAGAATCCTTCTTCGACACTCGAGAGAAGGTCTCTTTATAGTTAATGCCATCTTTCTGAGTATAACCTTTAGCAACAAGTCTGGCCTTGTACCTTTCAATGTTACCATACGAGTCACGTTTGGTCTTAAAGACCCATTTACAACTGACTCGTTTAGAACTTTCAGGCAACTCAACTAAGTCCCAAACTCTGTTGCCATACATTGATTTAAGCTCTTCTTTCATGGCATCGAACCACTTTTCAGAATTGTTGCTATTCATCGCTTAGCTGAATGAGATCGGGTCCTCATCAATGCTTAAGTCACCTTCATGATCAAGAGTATACACCACATAGTCATCAGAAACAACAGGTCTTTTTTGTTAGTCCAAGTGGCTACGATAATCTAGGGGGGGTGAATAGATTATCTCGGTTTTTCAGATTTTGCCCTCTTTTTCGAATAATCAAACAAAGACGAGAATATAAATGCGGAAATTAAACAACACTCGTCGATTTAAAGAGGTTCAACCCACCTAGGGCCTAATCCTCTACCACCCCAGTATATCCGAGATGGATTTCAAAAAGAAAAAAAGATACGAATAGCTTCTTTTTAAAACAAGAATAGGCAAGTAAAATACGAATAGCTTCTAAACGTGCTACGGGTGCAAATGTTTCATCATAATCAATACCTTCTTCTTGACAATACCCTTGAGCTACTAACCTTGCCTTATTACGAACAATGTTGCCTTGATCATCAAGTTTGTTAGGAATACCCATTTTGTACCAATAATTGTTTGAGATGGAGGACAAGGTACTAATTCCCATACATCATTTCTTTCAAATTGATTCAACTCCTCTTGCATTTCTAAAAACCAATCTTCATCCTCAATAGCTTCCTTAGCATTTTTAGGCTCTTTTTGAGATATAAGAGCTTTCTCGGCAAATTTTCTTCGGGTCATCACTTTATCAAGGGGATCACCAATAATAAGATCTTTTGGGTGATCTCCTTAAATTTTAAAGCTACGGGAAGATCCGAAGTATCTCCTTTATCTTCTTGAGGAGCATATGAAGTGGATGGTTGATCATTTGATGTATCATTTTGAACAATGGATTCACTAATATTCCTCTTCATCACTTTCATCATGGGTATTCTTTCAACACCCGAGGCTTCATTAAATTTGACATGAATAGATTCTTCAACAACCATGCTAGTCTTATTGTAAACCCGATATGCTTTGCTCTTGGTTGAATACCCCATAAATATTCCTTCATCGGCCTTAGGATCAAGTTTGTCCAATTGATCCTTAGTATTCAAAATAAAGCACTTACATCCAAATATTTTGAAATAACTAATATTTGGAGTTCTTCCTTTCCAAAGCTCATATGGAGTTTTATTCATTTTAGGACGAATATAAACTCGATTAATGACATAGCAAGCGGTACTTACGGCTTCGGCCCAAAAATATTTTGGAAGTGAAAATTCATTTAGCATGGACCGACTCATTTCTTGAAGTGTCCTATTCTTCCTTTCGGCTACACCATTTTGTTGAGGTGTCCTTGGAGCCGAAAAATTGTGTGTATATCCCTTGGTTTCACAAAAGACTCTAAACTCACCGTCAAATTCTCCGCCTCGATCACTTGAATAGTTTTAATAGTATCTTCCTTTTCATTCTCAATGCGTCTACACAACTTAATAAACTCATTAACGGCATCGCTTTTATTTGCAAGAAAAAGAGCCCAAGTGTATCTAGAAAAATCATCAACAATTACAAAAGTGTAATGTTTTCCACTTAGACTAGCCGTACCAATATCCCCATACAAATCTAGGTGAAGAAGTTGTAGAGGCTTGGTTGTGGAAATTTCATTTTGGGCTTAAAACTACTCTTAACTAATTTGTTCTTTTGACAAGTGTCACATAAGCCAAGATTTTCAAAATTCAATTTGGGTAGTCCTTTTACATGTTGGTTTTTGTAAATATTTTTCAAACTTTTATATCCAACATGTCCAAGTCGCCTATGCCATAAACTCGTTAAATCATTGTTGGCGACAAGACAAGAAACATTTTGACTAACCAAATCACTAGTAGTAGAAATTTTGTAAAGATTGCCTTTTCTATTTGCTTCACAAATAATTTCATCATTTTTATGAATAAGGCATTTTTCTTTATTGAAAACAACATTATAATTTGAATCACAAAGTTGGCTAACACTTATCAAATTAAATTTAAGCCCTTCTACTAAAAGAACATTATTAAGAGAGAAAGAAGAGTTACCAATTTCTCCATTTCCAAGAATTCTTCCTTTGCCATTGCCGAACATGACCATACCCTCTTCTTGGAACTTGATGTTGGTAAAAAGTTCTCTCTTTCCGGTCATATGGCGTGAACATCCGCTGTCCACGAGCCATTTCGAATCCTCCATGGTTGTTGTAGCGCCTATTACCTACAAACGAACCATTTTTAGGTACCCTATAGTTTTGGGGTCCATGGGGTTAGCCTTGAGACCTTTGGGTCTCCAAACAAAGCTAAAATTGTTCTTCAATTTACAATTGCTAACATAGTGACCAACTTTACCACAATAAAAGCAAATAATATTATGGGCACTTTTAGCACGTACAAAATTCGGACCTTGGTCATTTTTCTTAAAGACTTTTGAAATGGTTTGTAACCAAGTCCTTGTTTTGAATGCTCACCTCTTTGTGCATCTAAAATTTTAGTAACCTTATCCGTGCTTAAATTAAAACGATGCACATCCTTTTTCAAATTATCAATATCATTAGTGAGCATTTGTTTCTCGGTTTCAAGAGTTTGAATTTGAGTAAGGGTAATAGCATGAACATGATCAAGAGTCTCATAAGATGTAAATAATTTATCCTTTTCTATTTTAAGCTCTTTATGCTCCTTCTTTAAACTCTTGTATTTAACAATCAATTTTTGAAATTCATTTTGCAACTCATCAAAATCACATTGCAATTCATCAACTAAGGAGGAGGTAGAGGAGTTAGAGCGTACCTCATTATTTTCATCGTCTATAGCCATAAGACCATGTTCGGTTTCACCTTCCTCGTCGGATGTCTCGAGTAGCTCATCCCAAGTTTTGACATCCGCATTTAGAGCCTTCTTTTTCGGAAAAAGGCTTCTTTTTCTTTTGTTCCTCCTCATTGAGTTTTGGGCAATCGGCTATGAAGTGCCCGGGTTTTCCGCACTTAAAGCAAGCATTATCTCTTGGTTTTCTTGCTTTATTTTTATTCACAAATTTTGCAAATTTTCGAACAAGTGTGGCCGTCTCTCTCATCATCATCATCATTATCATAGTATGCATTATTAGAAGAGGAAGCAAGACCTTTAGGAATATTTTGCATACCCGATTGATTGATGGTTGGTTTGGTATTTTTTCTCTCCTTGAGATAGACTTCATAGATGAGGAGGTTCCCGATGAGCTCGTCAAACTTGAGTGTCTCAAGATTTTGTGCTTCCGTGATTGCCGTCACCTTTTCGGACCATGAGCCGGGAAGAGCATTCAATACCTTAGTCACTTTGTCTTCTTCGGAGATGACTTTACCGAGGGCCACAAGAGGATTGACAATGTTGTCAAGCCTTTCCACCATCTTGGAGATGCTTTCACCATCATACATGTTAAAGTTTTCAAAGTCTTTAACAAGCATGGTCTTTCTAGCTTGCTTGACCTTCTTTGTCCCTTCATATATAGTCTCCAATTTTTCCCAAACCTCATGTGCCGACCTTATGCCTCGTATGCGATTGTACTCGGTGGCGGTAAGTGAGCAATGCAAAATATTTAAGGCCTTACCGTTTAGAGAGAAAGCCTTCTTATCATTTTCATCGAACTCCTTGAAAGGTTTAGGAGCCGAGGTGCCATCCTCCATTTTTTTCGTTGGTTGATCAACTCCTTCAATAACCACATTCCATATGTCAAACCCGCACCCTTGTAGAAAGCACTCCATACGGTCTTTCCAAAATGCGTAGTTGTTGGCGTCGAACAATGGTGGCTTGTTGGTGGAGGCGCCGGTGGTGAGATAAGCGTCATTCGTAGCCATGGATCTTTCCTCTTTACTCGGAACGAGCTAGCCAAAGAGTTTGGCTTTGATACCACTTGTTAGTCCAAGTGGCTACGATAATCTAGAGGGGGTGAATAGATTATCTCGGTTTTTCAGATTTTGCCCTCTTTTTCGAATAATCAAACAAAGACGAGAATGTAAATGCGGAAATTAAACAACACTCGTCGATTTAAAGAGGTTCAACCCACCTAGGGCCTAATCCTCTACCACCCCAGTATATCCGGGATGGATTTCAAAAAGAAAAAAAGATATTATTAATTTACCAAAAATTAATACAACACCTTGAGGATTACCACAACCCTCTTACACCACCTTGAGGATTACCACAATCCTCTTACAACACCTTGAAGATTACCACAACCTTCAAACACCTATCACCTAGATCACCCAAGTGTATTCTTACCACAAGAATACTCACAAGGATGTCTTGTGTTGAATGATGACCAAAATCAAGATTACAACTCAATAATGATTGATACAATATGAGTACAAGTGTAATCAAGAATTGAAAGCCTAGACCTCAAATTTGTGCAAGTGAAAGTGCTAAGGCTAATACAACAAGATATATGAAAGTGTTTGCTTTGTTTGCTCTTTGCTTGTATGGAGTGTTGTATCTTGTTGCTTGAATGAAGCCTCTATTTATAGGAGAGGTCTTGGCTTTGATTTCCAGACATTGGCTCCTCCTTGGGGAGTGATTTGCTGCAAAAGAAACCATTTAAAATCATCAATATAGTGTTAGAAATCAATCCCACAAAATAGGGAAAAGGCATGCGAAAGTGTGCAGCGGATAGTTTCTTCGATAAACAGGGGTTCGACCGGTCGCACAGAGATAAGATTGAAATTGAATTCTGCGAATTTTTACACAGGGGACCGGTCGAAGGGGGTTCGACCGGTCGCCCTTGGTCTTGACCGGTTGGGGTTGATAGAAAATCAAAACAGAGAAGTCTCCGCATTTGAGAGGGCTGCTCCCAGTGCACGGTCGCCAGGGGTCGACGACGCGCCCTCACCGGCCGCCCACCGGTCGACGGCCGCCCTCCCCATTTTCTCTTACGTCCCATTTTCTGTTTCAAAACTCAACTCAGTACGGGTTGCCCTATAGGGCGACCGGTCGAAACTGAAACAAAAGTGTTGTCCAATTTTAAATCGAATATAAACTTCAAGAAATATTCCGAAAAATAGTAAAAACATTTTAGATCGATCGGAAGTGTTGGGACAACATTTAGGGACATTGTTTTGGTATAAAAACTCATTTGAACAAAATCATCAAAATCATGATAAAAACATTTATCTAACAAACTCCCCTTTTTGATGATTACAAACCAAAACAATTTTCAAGAGGACGATTTCGAAAAACAAAATAAATTTTCCGGTTTTGAACATTGACTTGTTGTTCAGACATGTTGTGCGATGGTGATACAACAATAGGAACATTAACTTTAGAAGAAACATCGGGTGAATGAGTTTCAACCCGAATTTCCTGAATGTTTATTTTCCGTGGTTCTCCACTCCCACTGATTAAGCCATTCTCAATGAACCAAACATTTCCTGACTCGACTATTCTCGTACTATGGTTAGGACAATAAAACCTATACCCCTTAGACTTTTTAGGATAGCCAATGAAATAACCACTGACTGTCCTAGCATCAAGCTTATTTTCATGTGGATTATACACTTTTAGTTCCGGTGGGTAACCCCAAATATGAAGATGTCTCAAACTGGGTTTCCTACCTGTCCACAATTCATAAAGAGTTTTAGAAACTACCTTACTGGGAACCCGATTGAGAAGGTATGCATCAGTGTTTAACACATGCATCCACAATGACAGGGGTAAGGAGTAATTACTTAACATACTCCTAACCATATCCATCAATGTACGATTTTGTCTCTCAGCTACACCATTTTGCTGATATGTGCCGGGCACTGTATACTGTGCATAAATACCGCGATTTTTGAGGAACTTTGCAAATGGACCTGGACATTGTCCACTTTCATTGAATTTTCCATAATACTCACCACCTCGGTCTGATCTCACTACCTTTACTTTCTTATCTAACTGCCTTTCCACCTCATTGATGAACACTTCAAGGATGTTCATCGATTGAGACTTTTCATGCAATAGATAAATATAACCATAACGTGAGTAATCATCTATAAAGGTGATAAAGTCCTTTTCTCCGCCCCAGTTAGGAACGTTAAATGGACCACATATATAAGTGTGAATCAGCTCAAGAAGTTGAGTGCTTCTTGTGGCAAATTTCTTGATTGTGTTTTTGGTATGCTTTCCTTTAATGCAATCCACGCACACATCCGAGTCACTAAAATCCAACTGAGGAAGTATTTCATTTTTCACCAACCTCAATAACCTTTCTTTGGAAATATAACCCGATCTTTGATGCCACAAGAAGGCTGAACTATCATTTGGTGTACTATGTTTAATGCCTACACTACTTTCAACATGATACACGGATTCAAAAAATTTACTATCAAGATTAAAACGATAAAGTGAATCAAACAAAATACCAGAACCATAAAAGTATTTGTTTTTAAATAGCGAAAATGTACCATTACCAATTTTAAAATGAAAACCTATCATATCCAGTCTTCCTAGTGAAACAAGATTTCTAGCACAATCAGGAACATAAAGACATCTTTCAAGATCTATGTGACATCCAGTGTCCATGATCAGCCTGTAAGTCCCAATTCCTTCTATCCGTGCCTTCATCTTGTTCCCCATAAACAAATATTGTTCAGTTCTGTTTATGGGCTGGATCGTATGAAATCCCTGTATAATATGAGACACATGAGTAGTGGCACCAGAATCTAACCACCAGGTATTATTAGGCACTTCTATAAGGTTTGATTCAAAACATACAGAAATATTATATACACATTTCTTCTCAAACCATGCCTTCCTTTTAGGACAATCTTTCTTTAAGTGTCCTATCTTATTACAAAAGTAACACTTAATCTTTTTCTGGATTTGACCCTCCTCGCCAACCTTCATTGGGGCCTTATCCTTTTTCTTGTCCTTCTTACCCGGTTTAGCCTTGTTGCTACTTGCACCATCATAGATTGTGAAGTCAATGGAGTGATCATTTATTTTCTTTAATCTCCCTTCCTCTTGCACTAACATGGCCTTAATTTCTTTGAAGTTCCATTTATCCTTAATGGTGTTGTAGTTCACCTGGAACTGACCAAATTCAGCAGGGAGAGAGTTCATGATAAACTGTACAAGGAATGATTCACTCACATCCGTCCCCATGTTCTTAAGTTTTGCTGCTAGGTTGGACATTTCTGTTACATGATCGTGAATTGGTTTGGACCAATCAAATTTCTTCATAGTCAGCTCATTCATAAGGCTGTCTACGATAGATTTGTCAGCCAAGTCCGACTGGGAATATTCTTTTACTTTCATCATGAATTCCCTTGCATTGTCATTCCTAGGCATCAAAGGTTTGATATTTTCAGCTATACTCATTCTCATTAGGTTCAAGCTCAGCCTATTAGACCGCTCCCAAGCCTCAAATAAAGACTTGTCAGCTTCCGAGTTGGTCTCAGTAACAGTTGCGGGCCTTTCATCTATTACTATAGCAAGGTCCAAATCCATAACACCCAGAGTAAACTGGATTTGTTCAAACCAGTCAGCATAATTTAGCTCGTTGAACTTGACGACTGTATTTCCCGATGCTAAGAGGTTCAAAGAAGCTGCAAACATTTATACATCCTCACCTATTAGCATTTGAGTTAACTTTAGTTGATTCAGAAAACTTTACATACATAGTTTAAGAATGTATTTAAGTTTACCTTTGGGCAATACTTAAATACATAAATAACATAAGTGATGCCAAAATATTCTTTAATAGATAATCATGCATATAATAGTTAAATAAGTATGTTATCTTTGGATGAACACAATATTTAACTAAAATAAGAAGATTAATCTCTTTAATATTATAGACTATATGCAACAGTCCACCTTTGGGCAACCTCCTAAAATAGTCTATAATTTCAATTGTTCCATTTACCATCATGTCATTTTTTTTAATGACATCTCTATAATCCTGAACAATCGAAATATTCTCAATTAAAGTGTTTAAATTCCCATTCGGTTAGGTCACTTTGGTGACTAACAAACAATCTATTACATAAATGTGAAGTATACACTTTAATATTTGAAACACTTAAATCGAGTTATTGCTTTTAACATGTTTCAAAACTTCATATATATGTATTGTATAACAAATATATGCATAAAATTGGCTTAATATCCAGAAGCAGAAATCAGAAAAACAATGACGCAAGATTTCAAATTTTCATAAAATAATAATTGCATATTGAAGCCTCGTATGCAATTCATGAAATTGTGCACACAAACGTTATTGCACATTTCTATAATTATTTTAGATGTTTTAATATATTATGTATATAATATTCATTATTCTTTAAATGGATTATGCAATCTGACATGCATTCACATTACTCCATATTTTCTATACTTCTGATATATATATATATATATATGTATTTGATTAGATCAAGTATAATTTCAAATCAAATGGCGCTCATATAAAAAACTTCTTAGCTCCACATCTCTCATATATAAATCAAAATTTAATAACATTATTTATTTTTGCACCGACAACATTAATAGTATGTCAGATAGCATATGCGCATGGCTTTATGCATGTGCATAACAAAACCAGTCACCATGATTTTAATGCGGAAAAACTTGATTCATCGCATTTATAATTCTAACATACGAATGAATCTACAAATTAATTGGAAAATCACAAATTCCTCAAACATGGCTCTGATACCACATGTTTGTTTTAGTTAAATTTCTTTGATTCTTTTATGAAATTTATCCAAAATTTCTTTAATGCCCAAAGCCTTAGGAACTCATGATTTTCACAAGTGGAGAAAATAAATTAGCATGGGTTAGTAAACTTACCTTGATCCAGGTAAGTTACCTTGATCCATTCCTCAAAAAAAAAAAAACTTACCTTGATCCATGTTAATTCTTCTTGAAACTTGTTGTAGAGAATTCTCTTCCTCCTTACCCTTTATTTATCCTTCTTCTTGATGGTGAGAAGATCACAATCTCTAACCCCCTCTTTATATTATGAATTGTATACGTTATATTCATAAAGAGATGGTGATATTTATTTACTTTTATCCGTTATTGGTAGAGGAAGAGGGTGGTTTTCTTCTCCCATGTCTTAACTTCAATTAACACTTCTATTAACCATCAAAGAGAAGTCTTTAATGTTAAAACATTAACATTTTTTTCATATGGGTCATTAATAGGATTTAATATTCTAACACAGACCACACAAAACCATCTGCATCATCATTTAACTTTTTATGTGTGCTTATGAGCTATTTTATAACAAGACTATAGATTGCTTGAGGCCTATTTATTAAATCAACAAAAACCAGTTTTATTTTCTAGGACCAAAAAATAGTTGAGCAATCAACTTTTGGCCTTCAAGTCAGAAAATAGTTGATCTAAAAATTAAAAATCTACTTATTTTGAAATTACCTTGAATTCACCAGTCTCGAACAATCGACATAAATACTCCCAGTCCTCTTGACTATCACATAAATTCTCGGGCATTAGCTTCGCTCGATAATCCCAAGGCAAGTGTGCATGCTTTTCATAAAAATTATGCATCCTTGCACGATTATTGCAGAATTGAGAACTTATGAGCTTCTAGTTTTCGTTCCTCATCGACTCGGGGTCCTGTACCAAGGTCTAATCAAACATTTCCTACAAAAATAAAAAAATGTGTGAAATAAAATTAAATTGACAAATTAATATGGAGTGAATTCATATACTGACTGATAGTCGATCATAGATTGGCTGCTTATGCTCCTCGGAAATGTGTTGCCAACTAATCACTTGGAGCGGTGCAAACTTTTTCACGGCTATTCCAAGCTCCATTATAAACTTAGTCGAGTTTTGCTCTACTAGATGACCTTCAATCTTACGGAAAGTGAGTGCTAACTTTTCGTTAGTTTCAACAAGATGCCTGAGCTTTTCTCCATGTCTGGCTCGCATCTCTTTACACATTTTTGGTGGAGGATCTTCAAGAAAACAAAAGAAATAAATTCAAGAAACAAAATCTTTAAATAACATACAAAGTTAAACCAACCAACCTTCAGATGCCTCCTGCTCAGGGACATCAATAACTGGATTAATAACAGATTGATCTTGTACATGTTTAGAAGGCATATCAACAAGTAACAACACATCTTTAGAATCATTTTAGTGATAGTGCAAGATGCAAAACACAAAACAAATATGATATTTTAAAAATAAGAGGTAGAAAGAGATATAACTATTAATAGCTTTCAGTTTTCTAAGTACTTACAGATGGAAATTTACGGCATTTAAAGTCAAGAGAACAAGCAGGGTAGAACACCCAACAAAACCTACTACAAGTTAATCTTAAGGCCATAATCCAACATAATTATGTCCAACTCTATAACATATAGGATGCAAATTACTTATGCCTGAGTGTGTATGATTAGACAACTAAATGCATTGTAGCAATGCCATACTAGAAATTTGGAAACTTGTCAATACACAAGCATAAAACTAACAATACGTACATAACTCAAAAGTGAATAACCAAGTTAGAATGGCAGTTCATTCTAGTCCAAAAACTTTAACTCCAGCTTCGTGTTCTCAGATACAATTCCTTTGAAAAGTAGTAGTAGCACAATGAAAAAGAGAAAAAAAAGATACACAATAATAATGAAACATAGAATTTAGACAACTTATAGGCAATAAATGTTTCCAGCACATAAGGGAACACCACAAAAATTATGTAGTCACTCATAAGCATAGATGAAATAATACTTAACAATATAGAATAAAATACAAATTGAAAGTTCATACCATGGTTGTTGAAATTAGTCACTATCATTATCAGATGATAGTATTTGCTCTTCTCCATCACTATTCGGTTTAGTGCTCTCATCTTCGTCGTCAATGAAACTACTTAAGACTCTTTTGTCCAACAATTCGACATGTTGAGGTTGAATGTCTACTCTACAAAGTGGTGGAATTTCTAAATCATCACGTACAACTAAACTTATCTTATCTAATGAAATTTCTTGATTAGGCTCATTGTTTGAACTACTTTCAAGTTCATATTCATCACTACTATCATCATTCTTTTCGGTCACTTCATATATTTGCTGATGTTGTACCTTTTGCACAACTTTCCAAGATCCTCCACATTTTACATCATTCAAGTAAAAAACTTGTCTTGCTTAAGTTGCCAAAATGAAGGGGTCACCCTCGTATCACGACTTAGACGTATCAATACAAGTAAGCCCAAACTCTTGCACGTCTGATTTGTTTTTGGGGTTACACTGGAACCGATCACACCACATTAAGTGTGTCTTATGCCCTGATGCATAGAACATTTGAACGACATCCTTTAAAACTCCAAAAAAGTCCAAATTATCACCATCGTCGGATGACGATTGATTAGTGTGAGTTTTGCATGTATTTTGGGCATAAATGTGGATATAATAGGTTGATAAACATGCATTAACTTAGTAAAATGGGCCGTGTTCTCATATTGTGGAAAAGATATTATGTTTTGCTCGCTTTGCAGGAATTAAACGATATTTGTAGCACTTTTGTGGAAAATCGGAGCATTGCAATAAAGGACTGTCAAGAATCGAGCGAATACACGAAGTATGGAGCTGAACCGAACGAAAAGGGGACACACACACCTGGCCCATGCATGATCCCTACAGTAAAATAAGCCTTCGCAGTGACGCATGGGCTGATCGTGCCTATACGCACGGCCCGTGCATCTGTTCAAGAGAGAAATAAACCTACGACTTGACGCACAGGCAGTCCGTGCGCATAGGCACGACCCCTGCATCTATGCGGGAAATTCAGATTCGTGCGATGTTTGACTTAGGTCTGGCCTGGGAATGTATAAATTGAGAAGAGGCGGCCCCAAACGAGGACACACTTACTTTTACTCTAGAAAGCACAGAAAAGACCCTCCTACCAGAAGAATCGAGAGAAAGATCAAGGTCGTATCCATATGCTTGAGGATTGAAGATTGATCGAGAGATCATCGATATCGCTGAGTTTTCTACTCCGTTGTATCTTTATTTTTCATTTATTTTGATATGAATATGAACAATTTGTCTATGAGTTGTTTATACCCCATGTCCGGCTAGACACAATGTGTTTCTGAGGTTTGGAATTAGGTTAATTGATACTCTTGTTTGATGTTTAATCTGAATTGAAGTTATTATTTCGAACCTTATTCGAGTACTCTGTTTTATTACTTGTTTTATCATATGGCCAATGGTTTAACTTGCTTGATGTATTGATTCATAATTCGAGAGAAGAGTTTCAATACTAGATCTTGAGTGTTTGACATGAATATTTTGCATGATTGAGAAGTCTGTGAGTATTTGTGAGGATAACTGATCTTTTATGCTTTTGGGAGTTGTTTATCTTATGTTGAGTAGAGATGCTAGCATAGATAATTCAATCAACGTTTTTATTGTGTCTCGAGAGAGAGAGAGGGTAAAATACTTTTATGATCATCTTATAGGGAAGACTAATAATAATTTTGGTTTTGATTAATTGGATAACAAGAGGGAGATTAACTGAAACCATAACCCTGCAATCCATGCATCCATTTGATGTTTTCAATCAAAACTCTTTGCTTTATCTTTTTATGATAAAATATTGTCTTAATTTTATAAAACAATAATCACCTTTTGATCGTCTAAATAAAAATAATAATATTACAATCTCAATACTAGTACATTGATTTATTAGTCTCTGTGGGATCGACCTTGCTTACCCTATCTATTAACTACGCCATTCACTTGCGGTGAAGCTAAAAATAAGGCGAACAAATTTTAGGCGCCGTTGCTGGAGACTAATTAAATTTTTAGTACTAATATTGCGATAAATAGAATTATTTTTAATTTAGATATTTTTTTATTTTGTTAAATTCCACTGCTACAGTGTTTGATTTATTTCTTTTAGTTGGTTCAGGTAGCACATGAACACTCGCTCAAAGAGAAGGGGATTAGCACCATTTATACCGGAAGTTGAAGCTTTCGCCAGGCGAATAAGTGCAGCTACTAAACGAGCGGAAAGACATCAAGATCATACTATGGAGGTTGTGGAAGAGAACAAGGGGGGTAATAACAGAGGCAACAACAGAGGTAACAATGGGATCAATAGGATCAACAATGAGTTACCGATATCAGAAGTTCCGGCAGTCCAACAACAAACGATTCGCAATTACTTTCATCCTCAAACAAATTGCAACTATGATGGAATTGCCCATGTCCCGATAAATGCTAACAACTTTGAGTTGAAGCCGGCGTTAATTTCCATGATTCAACAGAACCAGATTGGGGGATTTGCAACTGAGGATCTCAACTCCCATCTTGCACACTTCATGCAAATTTGTAACACGATTAAGATAAATGGGGTGTCGGATGATGCTATACGTCTGCGCCTATTCGCTTTCTCTTTAAGGGATAAGGCAAGAAACTGGTTAGGCACATTAACTCAAGGGAGTGTGAATATTGGGATGAATTGAGCCAGAAGTTCATATTCAAATTCTTTCCACCAAGCAAGATATTGCAGCTTAAGAGCGAGATCACTCAGTTCAGACAGTTCGACACTGAGCCACTGTACGAAGCCTGTGAGAGATTCCGAGATTATTGAAGAGGTGTCCGCAACATGGGTTTCCAGAGGATCAACAACTTTACTTCTACAACGGGTTGATGGAACAGACTAGATCATTTATGGATGCCGCAGCAGGAGGAGCTTTACTAGCAAAATTCCCACAAGATGCATTCAACTTGCTTGAAAAGATGGCAATGAATAGCTATCAGTGGCCCTCCGAGAGGACAAATGTGAAAAAGGGTAGCCGAAGTTTCTGATTCAGACCCAGTCAAAGCATTGACGGCTCAGATGACTGCATTGACAAATCAGTTGAGTGTTTTGACAAAAGGGGTTGAAGTAAACGCAGGTGCAAATAATGGGGGAGTTCCTCAAGATCCTATGGAGGAAGCTAACTATGTCAATAACCGGAATTTCAACAATTACCAAAATAATTCGACTCCCACCCATTATCATCCGAGTTTGAGAAATCATGAAAATTTCTCCTATGTGAATACGAAGAAGGTGATGCAATCACCACCAGGGTTCAGTGTGACAAAAGGATTCATTGATGCAAAGGCAAAGCCATCAATGGAAGATGTTCTTACTTCATTTATGAGTCATACAAGTTCGTTCATGAATGAAATGAGGAACCGATTTAGCAAGGATGAGGCTAAGCTGGACAAAATTGAGACACGTCACTCAATTGGCTAACACCGTGGGCTTACAAATGAAAAATCTTGAAACCCAGATTGGCCAATTAGCTACGATCGTTGGTAGACAACATCAAAAAGGCCAATTTCCGAGTAACACTGAGGTCAATCCAAAGGAGTAGTGTAAAGTCATTCGTCTGAGAAGTGGTACGGAGTACGAGGGGTCGAAAATTCTAGAAAACATTGAGAAATTGCAACCACGCACGGCCCGTGCGCCTACGTCTAAGCTGTCTGTGCATGGTGTCGATCACGTAATTCAGAGCCCGGGATACACAGACACTGTAGCAAATGGCAATGTTGAGGTTGATGAAGGAACCGAGGGACATAATGATGAACAAAAAAGGGCTGAGAAGCTTAAATCTTCTTCTAACTCTGATTTTTCAAAACTTACTACTCCCTTTCCTTTCCCCCAACGATTTCAAAAGAAAAAGCTAGATGCTCAATTTGAAAAATTCCTCGATATATTTAAGAAACTGCATATTAACATACCTTTTACAGACGCATTGGATCATATGCCCAATTATGTGAAATTTCTAAAGGATGTGATGTCAAAAAAGCAAAAGATGACAGGTTTCGAGACAGTAAATCTGACGGAGGAATGC
Source organism: Rehmannia glutinosa (assembly GCA_016081115.2). Taxonomy (NCBI): domain Eukaryota; kingdom Viridiplantae; phylum Streptophyta; class Magnoliopsida; order Lamiales; family Orobanchaceae; genus Rehmannia; species Rehmannia glutinosa. The sequence goes on along the minus strand of CM071937.1, from coordinate 22,992,325 downwards.
AGTGCCATCATTCAAAGAAAACTAGCCCAGAAACTTAAAGATCCGGGGAGTTTCACTATCCCTTGTGCAATTGGTGGTGTTTTCTTTAATAAACACTTTGTGATCTAGGAGCAAGTATTAACTTAATGCCCTTGTCCATTTTCAGGAAACTTGGATTAGGAGAGGTGAAGCCATCCACAGTCACTTTACAACTTGCGGATCGATCACTCACATATCCTAAGGGAATCATTGAAGTTGTGCTCGTCAAAGTTGACAAATTTATATTCTCTGTGGATTTCTTAGTACTAGACATAGAGGAAGACCGCGACGTCCCTCTGATACTTGGACGTCCATTCCTAGCCACCGGGAAAGCCTTGATAGATGTGCAGAAGGGAGAACTCACATTATAGGTTAATGATGAGCATGTATTATTTTCTTTCGATAAGGCTATGAGATTTCATGATAGTATTGAGAATTGTAATTTCTTAGACGTAGTAGATTCATGCATTGATGATTACGTAGATCATACATTGTCCCAGGATGATTTAGAGTTTGGGTTAACCCATTCATGTTCGACGTCAAGTGTAAAGCTTGATTTTGATAATCAAGACTTGTATGACTATGTTTGTGCTTTAGATAATATGCAGGAACTACCGAAAAGTGCGAGAGGCAAAAACATGACGAGAGAATTAGGGGAATCAAGTTTGCAACCATGCACGGCCCATGCATCCATGCACGAACATCCCATGCATGGTGCCGAAGAGGACCAGATGCAGGATGAAGAACGTACAGCCCGTGCGTATGCACACAGGCAGCTCGTGTGTGACCCCGAACAGTTGACCTCGACCCTAGAACTCAAGCCATTACCTGAGCACCTCAAATACGCATTCCTTAGTGCCAACAACACAAATTTGGTAATTGTATCCTCCCTTTTAACTTCAGCTCAGCTTGATAAACTGCTTAGGGTGTTGAGAAAATATAAGTCTGCACTAGGTTGGTCGATATCTGATTTAAAAGGCATAAGTCCATCGATTGTCATACATAAAATTTGAACGGAAGATGTGTATAAACCTTTAGTGCAAAATCAAAGGCGATTGAACCCTATTATGCAAGAGGTTGTTAGGAAAGAAGTTTTAAAATGGTTAGATGTCGGGATTGTGCATGCGATATTTGATAGTTCTTGGGTGAGTCCGGTACAAGTGGTACCAAAGAAAGGGGGGATGACAGTAGTAAAAATTGAGAATGAGGAGTTAATTGCTACTAGGATAGTTACAGGGTTGCGTATCTGTATTGATTATAGAAAATTTAATGATGCCACTCGTAAAGATCATTTTCCCCTCTCCTTTATTGATATGATGTTAGATCATTTGGTGGGATTTGATTATTACTATTTTCTGGATGGTTATTCCAGGTACAACCAGATCATGATTGCACTGGAAGACCAAGAGAAAACGACATTTACATGTCCATATGGTACGTTTGCATTCCACAGAATGCCATTCGGGCTATGTAATGCACCCGCGACTTTCCAGTGTTGTATGATGGCTATTTTTCATGATCCTATAGAGAAAATTATGGAGGTGTTCATGGATGATTTTTCTGTCTTTGGAGATTCTTTTGATCATTGCCTTCACAATCTATCTTTAGTTTTACAGAGATGCGAAGAAACTAATCTTGTTCTGAATTGGGGGAAGTGCCATTTTATGGTATGTGATGGCCTTGTAGTTCCGGATTGGAGTCAGCCCTTTGAGTTGATGTGTGATGCCAGTAGGGGTCGTTCTTGGTTAGAAAAGGGATAAGTTATTCAGAGCCATCTACTACGCGAGTAAAACATTAGACAGTGCCCAGCAGAATTACACTACCACTGAGAAAAATATGCTGGCAATTGTTTTCGCATTCGACAAATTCTGATCTTACTTGATTGGTACAAAGACGATAGTCTACACAGACCATGCAGGGATCAAATATCTCTTTGACAAAAAAATGCAAAACCGAGACTGATTCGGTGGATTCTCTTATTGCAAGAATTTTATATGGAAATTAGAGATAGAAAGGGACGCGAAAATGTGGTGGCAGACCACTTGTCCAGGCTTGAATACAAAAAGGAGGAGAAAGAGTGGACAGAATCAATCAAGGAAGAGTTTCCAGATGAACAACTTTTATTAGCACATGCAAAATTCCCATAGTATGCGGATTTCGATAATTATTTGATAGTGGGAGTCTTGCCTCCAGATTTATCCTTTTATCAGAAGAAGAAGTTCCTCCATGATGTCAAGTTTTAAATGTGGGATGACCCCTTGCTCTTTAAGAGGTGCGCAGACATGATCATCAGATGATGTGTGCCTCAAGAAGAGTGGGAGGGAGTTCTAAAATAGTGTCATTCTTTACCTTCTAGGGGACACTTAGGTCCGACACGCACTGTGGCAAAGGTATTACAGAGTGGGTTATACTGGCCTACTTTATATAATGGTTGCTATTTGGATGTGCAATAGTGTGACAGGTGCCAGCAGATGGGGAACATCTCTAGACCACATTCGATGCATATAACCAATGTGATGGAAGTCGAGCTATTTGATGTGTGGGGGATTGACTTCATGGGTCTCCTTCCATCATCTTCGAGCTATCAATATATTCTACTTGCAGTGGAGTATGTATCTCGATGGGTAGAAGCGATTCCTTCACAGATGAATGATGCGTAGGTAGTAATGTGGTTCCTAAAGAAAAATATATTCACTCGATTTAGAACCCTGAGAGCTTTGATTAGTGATGGGGGTCACATTTTTTGAATAAATTGATGAGCAATCTACTTACAAAGTATGGGGTTAGGCATAAAGTGGCATTGACATACCATCCACAAGCAAATGGGCAAGCTAAAGTAGCCAATTGCGAGATCAAACAAATCCTAGAAAAAACGGTGAGCATAAATCACAAGGATTGGGCTATGAAGTTAGATGATGCTTTATGGGCATACTGGACAACATTCAAGACGCCTTTGGGCACATCTCCATACCAGATGGTATTTGGAAAATCATGTCATTTACCCATGGAGTTAGAGCATAAAGCATTATGGGCAGTAAAGAAGTTAAATTTTGACTTCAAAATAGTGGATGAAGAAAGGCTACTGCATTTGAATGAGATGGAAGAGTTCTGAGATGAGGCCTACGAGAACTCCCGAATCTACAAGGAGCGCACAAAGAGATAGCACAATAGGATGATTAAGAAACGAGAGTTTTTACTGGGTGAACAAGTCCTCTTGTACAACTCACATCTCAAACTTTTTCCCAGAAAACTCAAATCTCGGTGGTCGGGGCTGTTTGTAATTAAGAAAGTGTTATCACCTCCAGGAATAGTGGAATTGTTGACTCGGGATGGTAGACGTTTATGGTGAATGGCCAGAGGATCAAACATTATTTCCACATAAATCAAAAGAAAGAGGTGGCATACATCACCTTGCGGGATCCGTGATCGAGATATATAGGCGTCAAGCTATAGACGTTAAATTTAGCGCTTGTTGGGAGGCGACCCAATGGTTTGTTGTTTTCATTTTCGTTTTTCCCTTTATTTAGATACAATTTACTTGTTTTTATTATTAAAAAAACCCCTTCGCATTGATGCACGGGCAGCCCGTGCGCATAAGCACAACCCGTGCACAAATGCGAAGTGGGGAGGTGTCTGCGGCTTGACGCACGGGCAGGTCGTGCGTTAGTGCATGGGAAGGTCGTGCGTTAGCACATGGCCCGTGCGTCTGTCCACTGAAGCAGATATAAGGACGCGAATCAGGTTTGTTTTTCCCACTTCAAACTCTCCTTTGAGCCCTAATCACAAAATTCTCTCGCCCATTTCTCCCCAATTGCTAGATCTTCGAAATATCACTCAATTCTCATGCATAATCCGACACATTCACCATACCACACACGAATTTTGCACACATATTGAATTTGGTTGGAGTTTTGTTAGAGAAAATCACCTAGGGCGTACAATTCCTCCCACTTGCGAATTCTTGGAATTTTCGGTAAGAATTACATGCTTTCTTAGATTTTTCTTGTTGAATAAGTGTTGAGGATTGATGTATGGAGCATGTTGTGATTGAATTGCTATGATTTACTTGGATTATTCTATGAGGCATATTATCAAACACCTTGTGGGCATCATGAATTGGTGAATAATTGGTTGAATTGTTGATTATTATTGAATGGGCATTGATATTTAGAGTGTTAGTGACTTTGATTCTCTACAATTGTGTTAATGTTGAAATATGAGACTTAGTTCTTGATTAAAAACTTGTGGAGACGAAACATTATGCTCTTTGTGGATAGGAAATGCTAGACATGAATTTACAATATTCTTGTTGTTACTTGGTTTATTCGGAATCTCACATATGCTTTTGCTAGGTACAATCTCGCAACAAGTGACAATGGCCGACATGAGAAGACGCCAGAGGGGGAGAGAACCACAAGAAGTTCATCCAGATAGCCCCGCAGCATACGGGGTAGAACTCTCTGAGGATGCCAACTTGGAAAGATGGAATACGCTGGTCACCCAGCCTATGACCCCGACTAGATACGCGGATGATGAATGTACCCGAATCCTTGGGATACATGATGATGTCTGGCGATTATTTTAGAGGGTCGGATGGATGGCATTCATAAGATAGAGATGGTCGACCTATAGAAGCCTCACGCTCGAATTCCTAAGCACCTTCGTGGTGTGGAAGCAAGGGAAAGCAAAAGAACCATTTGAAGTTGAATTCCAGTTGGGCAATGTGCGTAGGCGATTGTCCATCAGCCAACTAAACACCATCTTTGGGGTACCAACTAATGCACCTTTCATAACCGCGAGGACATATAACCAGTATGACTTCTGGCGATTACTAGTGGAAACACCAAAAATAGGTGTAATGGTCTATGAGGCACGAACTGCCAAATCCTCATGGGTCTGGAATTTAGTATTTTGGTATATTCAACGGGTAACCTCAGCCTCCATCTATGCGAGAGAGAACAATGGGGGCATGACAGTCAGGGAGCTTTATTTGCTATGGTGTATGTTGACCAACAAACCTTATAACACGACAACCTATTTCACAGAGCAGATAGACCAGGTGGCCAAGCAAAGTCAGGGCACCATCATGATTGGGGGTATGATTACCCCGATCGCCCAACACTTCAAGATCAATGTTAGGGCCTTGGATCCGATTGAGGGCGAGAGGAGGATCAACCTGGCAATATTACGCCAAATGAAGATAATCACGGAAGAGGAGGGCATGCACCTCTTCCAACAAATAGTTGGGCATCCATTCCCAATGCCCAACACGACGCTCACCACCATGGATAATATCAATGATAGGGCAACTTTTTACTAAACTCTGAGGCACATGACAGAGTTATACAAGCCATGTTCGCGAGAAAAAGACGAAGGGTCGCCGGTCTCCCAGATGATGATGACTTAGTGGCAGAAGATATGAAATATATGGGATACGAAAGGGGAGTCGAGCAGGAATATCAATAGAGGACAGAGGACATACCTGAGAGTTCTCACAGGGGTGAGGAGCGAGGAGGATATAACTTTAATGATAGACTATTAGCCCTCGAGGAGCGAGTACAACTGTAACATGATGAAATCCGAGCTTTCAGAACAGAGCAGCAGCAGTGGAACGTGGCAACCGATAGGAGGCAAGAGGAGCTCCTCGAGATGATGCGATAGATGACCCAGTGGCACATTGCCCAGGGCCACTATCCACCGCCACCCCCGCAGTGAGCCAGATTGCATCCACACTTTTCTTTATAGAAATTCTATCTTTCCTTGTATGCGATATAATTTCATTCAAGTTTGGGGGGAGAGATAGTTCATTTTGATATGAAGGGTGTGGAGAGGAATTTTTTTTGCATTCATATAGTTGCATGTAGAGCATGTAGGTTGCATTGCATTAGAAGCACGTTTACAGTTTTAGCACGTTTTTTGCTTTAGTAGGTTTTTCTTAGGGACTGAGTAAACCTTTTTTTTGTGTGCGTTGCGACATGGGGGAGAATTTGAAAATTTTTGTGTTGTTTTGATTGGGTGTTGAGTGCGAACTGATCGAGCTGAGAATGAATGATTTAGAGCATGTGAATTTTGTGAACATGGATTTTATGCTTTGAATTATGAATTTGCAAGCCTGTGAGCTTTTGAGCATTTACTACTTTCATTATATGCATTCTTGTTTGTTGATTTGAGTGTATCATTCATGTTGATTAGAATTCTAGAACTTGCTCTGGTATCTCTGTCAATGCCATATGTTGTATGTGATTTGTGAAAATGATTTAAGGCCATTTTTTTTGTTAAGCCTTTCAAGCCTTTGCCTACCTAATGATATTGAATTCCCTAGTTAGCCAATTTAAGCCTGTTGCCTAATTTTTTTGATATCCATATTTCAAGCCTTGACTTGATATATCTGTTACCCTACACTTGAGCGTATAGCATTGAGTAAGGGGATTGAATGAGGTTGAATGGGATGAAATCAAGAATTTAGATAATTGTGCGAGGGTTGGTTTATGGGAATAAAAGAAGAAGAAAATGGGGAAAAAGAAATGATGAATACTCATGAAAGAGTCGGAAAAAAAAAGAAAAAAATCGACTTTATGGATGAGTTTACTATGAATGAACTTGTAGGCTGGGGATTGTAATGTGAGGTGAAAAACAATTTGAGTTCTATAAAAGAAAAAGAAAAGGGGACATGAAAAGTTGATGAAAACGAGGAGTGATTTGAGTAGCATATTGGGTTTAAATGAGGATGATTGATTCGAATGAAAGATATGCTTACCAGTCTATACGCTCGAGTTGAGTCACTTTATCTATATTTCCCTACCCTAACTAAAGACCCTTCATTACAAACAAATGAAAAAGTCCTTTTTGATTCGTGAATTGCATACACTCTAGTGGCGGAGATTTGAGATGATTTGCAAGATTATGGTGATTCTTCATCATTGAAATGATTTGAGCGTAAACACGTCCCTTATACACTTGAGAGGAGAGCATACACTTGATCAGTGAGAGTCGTGACTCAAAGCATTTGCCATGGTTTTATTGAAACATGTTCTATGTTAGATATTTGAGGCTTGGTTGGTTCATTGCTTGATGTCTATGGATAAACAACATGAGTTTTGTTGTGTTGTTCTTGATTATTGCTTTTCATTCCTCCCACTTGTGTTTTGTTTTATTTATAAAGCGTTGACCGAGACTATCAACAGTTTAAGTTTGGGGGTTTGATTAGTGTGAGTTGTGCATGTATTTTGGTCATAAATGTGGATATAATAGGTTGATAAACATGCATTAACTTAGTAAAATGGGTCGTGTTCTCATATTGTGGAAAAGATATTATGTTTTGCTCGCTTTGCAGGAATTAAACGATATTTGTAGCACATTTGTGGAAAATCGAAGCATTGTAGTAAAGGACTATCAAGAATCGAGCGAATACACGAAGTATGGAGCTAAACCAAACGAAAAGGGGACACACACGCCCAGCCCGTGCGCATAGGCACGACCCATGCATGATCCCTACAACAAAATAAGCCTTCGCAGTGACGCACGGGCTGGTTGTGCCTATACGCACGACCCATGCGTCTATTCAATAGAGAAATAAACCTACGGCTTAACGCACGGGCAGCCTATGCGCATAGGCACGACCCGTGCGTCTGTGCGGGAAATTCAGATTCGTCCGATGTTTGACTTATGTTTGGCCCAGGAATGTATAAATTGAGAAGAGGCGGCCCCAAACGAGGACACAGTTACTTTTACCCTAGAAAGCACATAAAAGAGCACCCTTCTACCAGAGGAATCGAGAGAAAGATCGAGGTCGCATCCACACGCTTGAGGATTGAAGATTGATCAAGAGATCATCGATATCCCTGAGTTTTCTACTCCATTATATCTTTATTTTTCATTTAGTTTGATAAGAATATGAACAATTTGTCTATGAGTTGTTTATCCCCCCTTTTTGGCTAAACACCTTGTGATTCCAGGGTTTGGGATTAGGTTAATTGATACTCTTGTTTGATTGTTAATCTGAATTGAAGTTATTATTTCAAACCCTATTCAAGTACTCTATTTTATTACTTGTTTTATCATTTGGCCAATGGTTTAACTTGCTTGATGTATTGATTCATAATTCGAGAGAAGAGTTTCAATACTAGATCTTGAGTGCTTGACATGAATATTTTGCATGATTGAGAAGTCTGTGAGCATTTGTGAGGATAACTGATTTTTTATGCTTTTGGGAGTTGTTTATCTTATGTTTAGTAGAGATGCTAGCATAGATAATTCAATCAACGTTTTTATTGTGTCTCGAGAGAGAGTAAAATACTTTTGTTATCATCTTATAGGGAAGACTAATAATAACTTTGGTTTTGATTAATCGTATAACAAGAGGGAGATTAACTGAAACCATAACCCTGGAATCCATGCATCCACTTGATCTTTTCAATCAAAACTCTTTGCTTTGTCTTTTTATGATAAAATATTGTCTTAATTTTATAAAACAACAATCACCTTTCGATCGTCTAAATAAAAATAATAATATTACAATCTCAATACTTAGTACATCGATTATTAGTCTCTGTGGGATCGACCTTGCTTACCCTATCTATTAACTACGCCGTTCACTTGCGGTGAAGCTAAAAATAAGGCAAACAAAAAAAGTCCAAATTATCACCATCATCAGATGACGATACACTAACCCCACTATTTTGAGTTATGCGTTGAGTATCACGAGAAAATGTGAGGTACCGAACACCATTAACTATACAAGCATCGAACAAGCGAACTACAATATCAGGTCCCAATGCAAAAGAGTATAAGTTTTCCATGGCATCTGGATCTTTCAAAGTTCTTAGCCTCATCATTTTTTCCTTAAACCAATGTGGAAATTTGACCTCGTGGCGTTCTATAATACGATTCGAAGGATATTTGGTCTTAAGATTCTGCAAATGTTCACTACATAATAATAAATTCAATTAGAACAATATACACCCAAAATTATTCAAAAAAATATGAAAAATTACTTTCTAAATTGGATGACTTCTTTGCATTTATTGAGAACATACCAGTGTGCTTTCTTACGTAAAGCATATGGAAATTTTAGATTTTATTTGTTGCCTTTCACTCTTACTAGTTGATTGAACACACTTAAGTTGTGTGGATTGGGTTGACTAACATCTTTGTTGCGTTCTGGTTGAGTAAATCTTGTCTCAATTTGTCCCATGTATAAAGACAAGAAAGTTAATGCTTCATTCACAATATATCCCTCTGCAATAGATCCCTCTGGTCTTGCCTTATTGCGTACAAACTTTTTCAGTGTCCCCAAATATCGTTCAAATGGGTACATCCATCGTGATGAAACAGGTCCAGCTAATATGGCTTCACGAGGTAAATGAACTGCCAAGTGAACCATAATGTCAAAGAATGTGGGAGGAAATATTTGTTCCATCTTGCCCAAAATGTATATTATATCCTCCTCCATTTATTTAAATCAGCAACATGTAAAGATCTCGCAGTGAGTTTCTTAAAGAAGTCGCATAGTTCAATGATTGTGCCACATGTATTTTTTGGTAGAAACTTGCGTATGGCAACTGGAAGCAATCTTTGCAAAATAACATGACAAGCATACGTCTTTAGCCCATATAACTTTCCATCATTCACATTCACATTTCTTGAAATATTAGTTGCATAACCATCGGGAACTTCACAAATTTAAAAAATCGACAAACTTCATGTCTTTCTTCTAAAGTCAATGCGTAACTGGCATATGGCTTAATGAATTTGTCCCCACTCTTCTTAAGATGCAATCGTTCCTTGTGCCCATATCTTGTATGTCTAACCGAGCTTTGATTGTATCCATCGACTTTCCATCTATACTCAACAACGTGCCAACCAAAGCGTCACAAATGTTTTTCTCAATGTGCATCACATCCAAATTATGTCTCAACTTCAAGTCCTTTGTTAAGTTGGTTTTTATACCAACGTATTGAGTACTCTAGACGAGGGATTTTGCGTTGTTTTCGGGTATTTTTAGTGTCGTTTGAGTCGAGTTTGTGTCATTAGTTGTCGTTCGAGAATCGGGACTCGATCTTGATAGCCGAAATCGGTTAAAAACGATTAAAAACGTGTTTGGGTGGTGAAGATCGCATTATGGGAGCTAAAAAGCGGAAATATATCGAGCAAGATCGAAGCGCCATACTTAGTGCTAAAACTCCCCGCACGCAGCAGCTGGGGTCGAAATTGGTACAGCGTTTGAGGACAAAGCGGGCCTTTGCGGTGGGCGACACTTGCAGAAAGAAAAACAGGCGCGCTACAGCGCGCTCAACAACCAAGGCCAATTAGTCACAAGCGTTGGCTTGGGAGAGGCAGCTAGCCAGCGCCATTTCTAGCTGCGCAGTCACGTGCGTTTGGGCCGAACGTATTTTGGGCCTTTTTGGACGGAGTTTTTAGGGTTTTAAGCCTATAAATAGAACAAGGGACGGACAACCAAGGGGTTGGACATTTTGGAGAGCACAAGGGACGATTTTGAGCAAGGAGAAAGAGTTCGGGACGAGATTCAAGGCATCTATCTTCCGGAAACAGAGAAGATTCCTCCTTTAATCATTCTTAATTATTTTTCTAGCATCTTTGTTGAACCCTATCAATGTATAATTACTTCTTCATGAGTTTTTGTACATCTATTATGAGCTAAACCTATTTTTCTAGGGATTGATGTAACTTATGTTTGAACCTATGTTTTGATTTCTAGTTTATGAAATTTGCATGTTTATTAATCTATTTGTGCTATTTGATTTGGGTGCATCTCGGATTATCGATCAATAATTTAGATTGTTTGGCGTGTTTAATTTGACGCTCGAGAGAGGTAATTGAACACATGACCTTAGAATAGCACAACCTAGGGTTTCATAGAGTCGAGAGATTTATGAATCTTTTGAAGTTGGTGAATGAATATTCATTGATCGTATTAGGGTTTAATTTATGATTTTTATAGAGATATCGAAATCAGAAATTGGAACCTATAATCACTTGGCACTCGAGAGAGGAAGTGATAAACGGTAGGAATATTGGCTTATAGATTAATAACTTGTGATTTATAAATCGGATTGAGAACATAGGGGATAACTAGGTGAAATCAACCCTCTAGAATTCATTTTCTACGTGTTTGATAATTTGTCTGAACCAATTCTTAGTTTAATTTTTAGTTTAATAAACAATCCATCTCTTTTCGATTTCTAGATAGAATTAAGCTATTTTAATTATAGTACTTAGTATAAAATTCGATAACAATCCTCGTGGAGACGATAACCTTACTTTCAAAACCTATACTAAAACTTGACACCGTACGCCATGTAAGAAAATCGCGATCAAGTTTTTGGCGCCGTTCTTTCGGGGATTGTTTTATCCTATTTTAAACTAATACTATTACCAAGTAGTCTTAATACTAATCTAGACTAGTTTAGGAGTTATAATTTCGTATTTCTCATTGATTTATTTGTTTATGCGAGATTTCAAAATACTAATTTGCTTCCTTTTGATCCAGTAAATTGAACGGACACTTGAGCAATAAGAGCAAAGAAAGCGAGCACGCATTTAATCGAGCAATGGCAGACGTTGTAGATAATGAGAATAACGGAAATCGGGTTGCGAATATGCCACCACAACCTAATGCACTGAAAGGGCAATCCGGATTACTTTTCGCCCACATCAGAACGTAATTACTCTCGGAATTGTGCGCCAGCCCATTAATGCAAATAATTTCGAATTGTAGGTCCCAAGGGGTGTAAGTGTAAGGTTTAGAAGGGGGTTGAATAAACCTTACCAAATTTTCGATTTAGTCCTTTTAAATCTACAGAGTTAATTTACACAATTTGTGTCCTCGATGGGATGATCGAATTAGTCACTCAAGAGAGTTAATCTCTCAACAGACTCATTTGAGCCATTGATGGAGTAACTCATTTGTTGGCTACAATTTAACTCATTTTGTGGTTTTATTCTCATTGGAAGACTTAACACCCTTAAGTTTGATTAAGCAAGATATTAGAGTTTAATTTAGTACTTATAAATTATCAAATGGATAGCAAATTTATCACAGATATAAGCAATTAAAAGTGCAGAATTTAAATCTTTGAAATGTAAATGACACAAGAAAGTTTTTATAGAGGTTCAAGATGGGGTAATTCTTCTACTCCTCTTCTTCTCCAACTCCCGGAGGAATCCACTAAGTAATGATCGGTTTACAAAGTGGTACACCCGATACAAGTCTTGATCACAACAACCGACTTGATCCTTTGGGACTCGGCCTGAGACGCCTTGATCACTCGGTGGCTTCTCGTTCGACGAAACTTCTTCTTCACAGGTGGCACCGCTTTGCTACTACTGACTCACTTGCTCAAGCTCTTTGGATTTGATCACGAAGCCCTCCAAATGCTTAAGACTTAGTTCAACTTTGAACTTTTCTACAATCCTTCCCGGAAAGTGGACCCCTTGTTTTCAAAGGTTTCCTCTTCAATCAAGTTGAAGCTCTCTTTCCTTCACGGGTAAGTGTTGGATTGATGTACTTCGAATATAGGCTTGAGGATTGAGATTGTTTGAGCTTTTCTAATGTGCTTGTATATCTCACGTATGTGTCATTCATGCTTCTTTTTCTCAAACTAACTCCTCGCCTTTTATAGTGAACTTTCAAAAATTTGCCCGTTGAAGAGATAGGCTTATTTTTGAAAGTCACTTTGCATCGTTGGCTTGCAGCTTCTTGGAATTGCCGTTTCTCGTATGAATTATTCTTTTCACCTTTCAGAGTTCGACACGGTGTCGTGCTTCCCATTGGTTCATTCTTTTGCACGCTTCGGGACCGAGTACTCCAAGAAAGGTTGTATGGAGATATTACTTGTTTAAGTAAATCTCTTGATTTCGTGCAACGGTTCTTTTACTGATTATCTCGACTTGACTGCATTTCCTTGCTTTCCCAGGTGACTTAGAGTCGCTTCCAATCATTGGATGACTCTTTGTCACTTCAACTTGAGACTTGGCTTTTCTTGAGTTGACTTGATCGATGCTCCACTCACCGCATCTCACCGCTTCTTCAAGAGTGTTCCCGTCTACTCTTTCTTTGCCATACTCAAATTGTCTCACAAACAGAGTCTTCCTTCCAGTCTTGATTGTCTTCTTGCATGTTTAGGCGTAGTGTCTTGACTCAGCTTGGCCACTCTATTCATTACAATGCATTTTACAACAAGAATTGGGGTGCCAACTTTTTCTATTCTAAGTTTTACATGGCATTCATCAAAATCTAAACAATAAAATTCCTAACAATTTCCCCTTTTTGATGATGCCAAAACTTAGATCATACAAATATGTAAATAACAAAGATACATACGAGACAAAGTGTATTGACATAGAATGTATGCGTTAATCAATCTTTTTATTGATCATATCATTCTTGTACTTAACACAATCACATACAAGGTGTATCGGAGTATATAAATGTCTTCAAAAAAATTTATAACTCTATTACGTAAGACTTACATTGTATGTATTTACATAATAAAATACATGAAGGGTTGGACAAAGAACACTTCATCTCCTTCATTGTCTCCTTCTTTCATCTTGATTAGCATCTTCTTCTTCTTCTTCTCTTTTTCTCGTCGTCACCGCCTTCTTTTTCTTCTCATATGCCTTCCTCGGGACTTCATCTTTCCTTAGTCTTTCCCCGTCTCTCCGCCATAGCCGAGTTTGTCTTTTGTTTTCTTCTTCTATTCTCTTTGCATACTCGGCGTTAGTTTTAGCCACTCGCAAATTTGCCACTTGGTCAAGTTTGCCCAAAAGAGATCCCTCCTTTCTTTCCAGGATCTACGATTCGATATTCTTGGCGGAGGCCAGTCCAAGCTTCTTCCTCCATCGCCGCTTCTTCCTCTACCTCTCGGGCGTATATATCAGATCGGGGTCTTTCTTCTTCCTTACCGGTGATTGACTAGCAGAGTGACCAAAGAGAGGATCACGGAAGTCATTGTCTGGCCACCTTCTTCACACAATGTGAGACCCTTTTCCCAAGACAAGTCCCAAGCTTGAGCCATGGACATATTTGCAAAATATCCTTCGATTCGAAGCGTTTTGAATTCGGCCAATCGATCTTGGCTCGTCTCCCGACATCCGAAATGGCATACGTGTCTCTCGTCAACCGGAATGCCTCCATGTTCTTTCAAGATGTTCATCACCCGCATCCATTCTTCCTTCAACTTCCTTCATCCCCGCTTCAATTTCTTTTTCTTCTCGGCCTATAGATACAAAGCAGAGTCTTGGAGTGGCAGAGTCACGGGAGTTTGTCGCTTATAATGTCACCGTGACAGACCCGTTGGGGGTTTGTGCTATCATCAAGGTCATATTTTTGTTCCTTCCCCTTAGCAGATTTTCCTTTCTTTAGTTTCAAAATTTCTTCACCTGATTTTCCCTTCTCACCGCTTTTCTCACCGCTTCCTTTCTTTTCTTTTTTCGGATTTTGCTTTCTTTAAGGTATTCCTCTTCCCCTTTTTGGCATCATCAAAGGATAGAAGAACCCGGGGAACATCTTGGCAAGCATTAAGTCGAATCTTCTTGGTTGAATTCTCGCTTCAAGTCTGCGTTGTATGCAAAGACGAATTCGCATCGAGTAGCGTTGGATTCATGAAATCGCTTCATCTCACCATGAGAAGGCTGAATTTTCTCGTCATGTGTTCTTCCAAACGTCAGATATCATTTGCATTTCGCTCACGCAGCAGCCTTGATCTCGGCAGTGTGAGCTTGCATATGCTCAATGTGTTCCTCACCGTTTTGCGATCAACATTCTCGCCTCTCCCACACCAGCCTTGTTGAACAAGGTTTCAAGTATCTCACCTGTTCCACACGCATGGATTGTCGCTGTTGCCACCATTCCCTTATCCCCGACCGTGATGCCTCTCAAGTCACCGTCAGGTTGGCATCTCTGTTGTCCAGCGCATATCCAAAGAGGCCTCGATGCCTCTCCATCTTTTCAACTTCAAAGAAAGAGTGCCTTGAACACTTTTCGAACTTCAGCGGTGATTCTTTGTTGTACGGTGATGGCCAAACAACGTCGAAATCAAAATCATTTGGAACAATGGTGCCTCGAGTGAAAAACAGGAGGTGGTATGTGATATCGTACTTGCTCATTTTTCGACTCTTCGTGGAGTTCGTATCTCCAAAGTGAGAAAGGGAAAGATTCTACAAAAGATTCATCACCGCCGATCGGGATCTGTTCAATGATGAGCGGTGCGCGTGGAGTTCTTTTGGGAATCGATCCAGCTGTAGCTTGAGGAGCCGGAGTAGTGGTTCTTTGGTTCACTGGTTTGGTTGTGAATAGACTCGGCTTGCCGAGCCTCAATGCCTTAACAGCCTTCGTTGGTCTCGGTGATTTTTCCTTTTCGAGACTTGTCCTCGGCCTTATCAAGCAGCGTCATCGGACGATGATGAGATTTCTAAAGGTGGCTCATCATCAAAATTAAAAGTTTGACGAGTAGTCTTGGGATCGACTTACTCGTGCTTGGAACACCCGCACTGAGTCTTTTGGATTTGTCATGGGGTTGACTCGCCTTCTTCTTCGCCTTCCGATCCCAGGAAAAGTGACATCGTGGTTGTCCTGGGAATCATGAAGTGCGCTGATCTCCTTCTCGGATGGGTCGATGATTGCGGGAGGGATGTTCTCAGATTGGCCTCTTTACCCCGGGAAGTCTCAACCTCCCGTGGGCCTTCATTTCCTCCAGCAGCTCTCACTCGCCTGCGAGGCCTGGTCCTCCCTTTTTCGATGTCACTGCCTTAGTGGTCTTCTACAAATGGCATCCATTGGAGTCTCAACCCCATGGATTGCACTTTCATCGCCCAGTGTTAACTCCCTGGCTGTTCCTTCCTCGTGCCTCGATCGCATCGCAGCGTCATTAGCCTTCAGAGCGCTTGGCACCTCACCGAGACAGTCTCAACTATCCGAGCTTCGTTGATGGCAACTTTGCTTTCTTCTTGTGATTGTAATTTCTCTTCTTCGCCTCCTTGCTTCTTTGTGGAGTCATCTCAAAGATCCTCCGACCTTGCGCTGCGAGTGGAGGAGTTTCCTCCCGGCGCACCACCGAGTGACTTGGAGTGGGGTCACTCGTCTCGCACTCCCTACTGTTGCAATTGATGGTTCAGCAAAGTGGGGCGGGTAGCACACCTTCAATAGGGGTTGGCTCGACCGGGGTCCCCACTAGCCCGGTTCATCGCCATTTCCTTATCGCTTTCTTCTTTGAGTGAGTGAGGAAGTGGTAGCAAAGAACATCGGTGGCTATTTATTTTAACCACTCTCATTGGATCGATTTTCCGTGTGTTCGAGGACTCTCCCGGTCCCTCCATCATCTTTTGCTCGTGAAGAATTCTTGATTCATGTAATGCTTGCTGCATTTGTAACTCTTTCGTGGCGCAAAGATTCTCCTGGTTCCTCGTCACTTTCGGAGAAGACATCAAGAAGAGGATGGAAGTGTTACGTGGGTGCCGAGATAGGCGTATGCTTGCCTTTTCACGTGCTTCGCTTCTTCGCCTTGCTTTGCTCTCTCCCCGTCCTTGTAGATTTGCAGGATGTCTAAGCAGCTTGTCCTCATCAAGTCCGGGAGCACGGTAGTTAGTCCAAGGAAATTTAGCGATTCCTTCTTCTTCTTTATGAACTCGGGCCGTTGGAACTGTTCCTCGACTTGCTCAACTTCCATTTTCTCCACTCACGCAGACGATTTTGAATGTCTGGGGTAAGGTGGAGATAGGATCATTACATCACTATCTCGCTTGGGCTGGTTCTTGTGTTTCAAATTTTGTGTGAGCTCTGTTGTGTCTTGGTTGCCTCTCACTGACGCCTTCACAGACTTGGCTATTTCATCAATTACATCCGAGACTCTACTTCTCCAAAGAGTCTCCAGATTTGTGCTAGCCGAGTAATCGACTCAATTGGTTTCTCCTGTTCGGACCGCTTGACTAGTCTTCTTCGTCTCCTGGTTTGTACTGGGAATTTCTGGGTTCGGGAGGCGGTATCCTCTCGAGTCTTGGGCGGCGGGGCGGGTGGCTGGTGTTTGTTTCGAGGAGCCGCCGCCCGGGGGCTTGTCGCTTCTCCTCTTTTGACGATCGGAGAAGGTATTTGTGAGTCCTTTCGACCTCTCTTTGCAGGGGGTGACATGGGCTGGGCAGGGGACTCTGGCCGCAGGGCAGTGCATGTTTGGTTTTCTTTCTTTGTAGGGGCGTTATCTTTTCTTACCGCAGGGGCTTTTTTTTTGGCCGAGAGGAGGGTTGTATCTTCGGGTCACCGATTCCCCTCACCGTGTCGCTCTCTTGGCATAAGCTCGCTTCGAGCACCGAGAGGTTAGCTCAACATCCTTTTGTTAACATGGAAGGCCTTCCCATGTCTAAGAGGGACTCTTTCACCTCCAATAGCCGGCCAATCACTAGGCCATATCCCGAGTGATCCTCCAAATGTGCCATCTTCTTTGAAGGACTTGTTCCCCACGTTCTGGGCAGACCTGCCTGTAGATAAACTCAGCCAGCTTTATCTTCTTTTCTTCCATGATTGCAGCCATCACAACCACTTTGCCTTTGATAGTTGGTCAAAGTCGCCAAATTTGATGTCGATACATTTGGCAACTATGTCCAACAATTTATGATAATCCTCCTTCGCAGCTTCTTGTTTTCGTGTGTATATAATTTTATCAAGAAGGTCGGACTTGGCTATCTCTTTCCATGCGTCGCCCAAGTTTACATCGTTTCTTAATTTCGCTTGCTCCTTCGCAGTAGTGAGCAATATTCACCAAATCCGCGCATAATAGTCACCGCTTCCCCGTGAACAGATGACTTGATTCTTCGTCGTGAATCTCAAAGATTCACGAGAATTGTGCGACCTCCTCCACATAGGTCATAGGATATTCCAGCGTTAGAAACGGTTTTGCCCCGACGTTTCCAACTTCTCCGCGATTTTCTTCACAGGGTGTCGGACCCGCTTCACCATTCCGTCGAAATCCACGGCCGAACCAGGTTTGTTTTCCCAACTTGGTAAAGTCATACGTTGGTGCCATTTCTAATAATTTCAAGGAAAAGTTCGTAAATTTGATTTGAAGGTTGATAGGGTTTCGAGAGTATTTGCCTTTGCCTTTTGAGAAAAGATGATGAACAGTTTTTGGAAGTGTGAGAGAGAAACGGATTTAAAATGGTTTAAATATGGTTTATGAAAGGACGTGCAGACGCGCGGTTTTTGAATTGTGATCGAAATCAACGGCTTGGATTTCGACGCCTATTGAGCATTTCACGCCTCGTATTTAATGCGGCAAAGATTTATATCCAATCATAAGCTTAGTGTGCGGCTTTATGTCCAGTACACATCATCATTATCCGACGTGTTCCTTAAAACATTCCCGCTTAAGTTAAACCGATGCGTTTTTGTCACTTCGCTCATAAGTTATTCAAACTTATCTCTTAGCCGATTTAACTCTACTTTTCACATTTTTCTTAGCGATCATTTCGCCTATCACCGATTCGGTAGTCAGTTTTTCCGATCTGGTGATTTCATCGAAATGATTGCATTTTCGGCTCTTTTTCACTTCTTTTCTATTCTAATACTCTTCTTTGATTCGCCCGAGTGTCACCACCAATTAACCCCAACTCATGCTTGAGTTCTTCAAATCTTGACTCACATAATGGTTTTGTGAAGATGTCACTAGTTGTTTATCGGTTGAGATATATTCCAAGATAATGTCCTTCTTTTCAACATGATCTCTTATGAAATGATATCTCGACATCAATATGTTTTGTTCTTGAGTGCAAAGACAGATTTTGAGTGATTGCAATGGCACTTGTGTTATCACACATGATTGGAATTTCTTTTTCTTCAACTTCATAGTCTCTCACCGTTGTCTCATCCATAGGACTTGAGCACAATGTTTTGCCCGCAGCCTATGTATTCCGCTCACCACCAGAGGTGGCTATTGTTTTGCTTCTTGCTAAACCAGAAATTAGTCTTTCCTAGCATTTGACAGTGCCAAGTGCTTTTTTCGTCCACTCGATCCAAAGATAGTAATCGAATAGCCAATTAGCTTGAATCCACCTTCCTTGGATACCATAGCCTACTTCTTGGCTTCCTTTCAAGTATCTCAAAATTCTCTTAGTTTCTTTGTCATATGGCTCTCTTTTGGAGCAGATTGAAATCTTGTACATACACCTACAAAGAAAGGTGATGTCCGCTTCTTTGTGAGATAGAGCAATGATCCAATAAGTGCTATGTATCTTGTTTGATTTACTGTGCTTGCCATCCGCATCCATGTCCATTTTGATCGATGTGTTCATTGGTATGTTTACGTAAGATTTCTCTTCCATACCAAACTTCTTCATTAAATCCTGGTATATTTTGTTTGACTTATGAAGGTTCCATCCTTCACTGTTTCACTTGAAGTCCAAGGAAAAATGTCGGTTCTCCCATCATGCTCATTTCAAATTTGCTTTGCATGAGGTTTGAGAATTTTTCACATAGCTCTTTGTTAGTGGATCCAAAAATGATGTCATCCACATATATTTGAACAAGCAAAGATACTCTTCTTGTCTTGAATTTGAAAAGTGTTCTATCTACTTTTCCTTTTGTGAATCCATTCTCGAGTTAGGAATTGTGACAGGGTATCGTACCATGCTCTGGGGTGCCTGTTTCAATCCATACAGGGCTTTCTTGAGTTTGTATACCTTGTCTCCAAGAGTCTTCTCGCTCAAATCCTGGAGGTTGTTCAACATATACTTCTTCTTCCAATAAACCGTTTAGGAATGCACTTTTACATCCATCTAATATACAATGAAATTCTTGTGAGTCGATAGGCAAGAAACATCCTTATAGCTTCCAATCTTGCTACAGGGCAAATGTTTCATCAAAATCTATCCCTTCTTCTTGGCAATATCCTTTGGCTACTAGTCTTGCTTTATTCCTTACCACAGAGCCTTCCTCGTTCATCTTATTTCGAATACCCATTTGGTTCCAATAACATTTTGATGTATGGGTCTTTGCACTAGTTCCCATACTTTATTTCTCTCAAACCGATTCACTCTTCTTGCATAGCTTGAATCCAATGTGTGTCATCCAATGCTTGTGACACATCTTTTGGCTCTATTTGCGAAATGAAGCATGTGAACATAGCTTCTTGTTGAGTTCGATCTTGTTTTGACACCTTCTCTCATATCTCCAATGACAAGTTCGTGGATGGTCTCTTAGCCATCTTACATCAGGTTGGAGTAAGTTAGCCGGATTGATCGACTTGCGTTGTTGTTCTTTGGGTCAGCTCTTTCGTGGTCACTTAGCCGCAAATTTTCAGCTACTTTTGAGGTTCAGCTATCTCATCTTCTTCTCGAGTTGATAATCCCGGCTTGCCTTGGCGTAGGGACTCTTCTCGTATGATTGGATGTTTCAACTTATCGGTGACTCTTCAATGTCTTCTCCATTTACATTTGGCTCATCGAATACTACATGAGTGGATTCCTCTGTAACCATAGTTCTTTTATTGAGTATTCTCAGAGGCTTTGCTTTGTTGAGTATCCTAAGAAGATACCTTCATCGGCCTTTAGCATCAAAAGCCTTTAGGTTGTCTTTGCTATTGTTATGGATGAAGCATTTACATCCAAATATTCTCAAATATGCAACATTTGGTTTTCTTCCAGTCCGGATCTCATAGGAGTCTTTGTCATTTGTCTATTTATCATACATCTGTTTTGGGTGTAGCAAGTGTGTTAATTGCTTCAGCCCAAAATCTTTTTGGTAACCCCGCTTCAGCTAACATGGTCCTTGGCCGCTTCTTTGAGGGCTCTGTTCCTTCTTTCTCGCAACTCCATTCTTGTGGAGTCCTTTGCTGATAGTTCATGACCAATACCATTCTCAATACAATACTCGAGTTATTATTCCATTGACAAACTCGGTTCCTCTATCCGATCTTATTTTGATAATGGTTTGACTCTTCTCATTTTGAATTCTCTTCATCACCGTGTGGTAGTTTTTGTAGGGTTTCTTTCTTCTGCACATGAATATTGTCCATGTATATCTTGAGTAGTCATCTACTACCACCAAGGTGTATTTCTTTCCACTTATCTTTGTTTGGTTCCACTGGGCCAAATAGATCCATATGAAGTAGATGCAGATTCTTGTTGAGGATGGGCATGTCTTTTCTTTGAATGACGACTTGATTTGTTTTCCCTTCGACATGCATCACATATACTCTCATTTTGTATATCGAGTCCTGGAAGTCCTTCTACCAGATGACTTCTTGCTAGCTTGTTAATTGTTTTGAAATTCAGGTGACTCACCTTTTTGTGCCACAGCCTAACTTGATTCAGCTGTGCTCTTTTGCTAGAGAGTCTTTGGGTGTTGCATTGACCAATCCACTACATACATATTCTTCTGTCTATTTCCTTGCAAAGACAACTTCATTTGATTCAATATCCTTGATTTGGCATACACCCATGTTGAATCCAACATTGTAGCCCTTGTCACAGAGCCGATCGATACTTAGTAGGTTGAAGTTGAGTCCTTCAACATATGCAACATCTGTGATTTCTAATCCATTCCTCTTGATGGATCCAATGCCTCTTATTTCACCAGAGCTTCATTTCCCCAAATATGACTTTGGCTCCTTTGACTTCCTTGAATTTTGACAGATTTCTCTTATTTCCTGTCATATGTCCGGGAAACAACCACTATCCATGTACCAGGTTCCTTGGCACTCACTATTCCTTGAACCCGCAATCAAGGAAATTAAGTTTTAGGTACCCATACTTGTCTGGGTCCCCGAGGGGTTAGAATTGTAAGATGATCCAACCAACCTATAGCCAAATGATTTGACTCTAAGGGGTTGCCATCTATCGTGCCATAATCATAATTAATTTCGCAAATTGCTTGGGGATTCTAGGTTCATACAAATTGTCTCTTTTGTCTCAGATGCCGCATATGTGTTTTAGCAATTGCCTTCCTTGGGTAATTGTGGTGCTTTTGAGTGTAGTGCCTAGGTGCATGTGTGTCTTTGATGAAAGCTCTTATACTTTTGGAATGGCCTTTGTTGAGTTCTGTGCCTTGCCACTTGGGCTTATATTCCATAAGTCTATGCCGATAGTTCACATTGTTCCAATCAGCCTTGGCTTGGATATTTTCTACCATTCCCATCATATGTATTTCTTTTATGGATTTTCTGGAATTTTGGTAGCTCTGTTTCTTCTTTCTGAGTATTTTCTGTTAGGAGTTTTTCAAGGACTCTATTTGAATCTATTCTCTGTCCTTTCAAAGACACTCAATGGGTATTTTCCTTTTCCTTTGTAACCAAGGCCAGTTTGCTTAGTATTGTGCTTTGGAGTGAATGTGTGTGCAACATTTAGAGTTTTGGGTTTTTCACACTCTTCATGACTTGAAGATCCTTTTTCCAAAATTACTCTTGAGGTTTGACATGGCACAAAGGAATTAAATCCTAAGCCTGTCTTGTCTCCACATTCTCTTTGACTCATAATAAGATCATCCAATGATTTAGATGCCTTAGTGAACGAGGCAATAACATTTTTGAGGTCATTCTCCCTCTTTTCTATAGCAGCAATTTCAGCTACTAATTTAGCATTTTCAAACTTTTAAACTTTCATTTTCAACGCCTATTTGACTTAGAGTACTCGACTCCTTAGTCACTTTGAGTTTTGACTTTTAAGTAGGTGTTTTCCTCATTCAATAGTGTGTGTGAGGATTTAATGTGCTCAAAATCTTTCATCATTTTGCCTAATGAATCATAAAGATCAAGAGGTGATGAAGTGTGTGTGTCACGATCACTATCACTAGTGTCGAGCTTGTTGAATTAGATTGTACCTCATCTTCTTGATCTTGTTCTTTGGCCATTAAGCGAGATCAAGGCTTCTTCTTCGAGTCACTCGAGTAGTCACTTCATTGCTCTCTCAATCATTATCTCTTTTGACTTGGTCATTTTTCAGATCTCTGCAGACCATCATTGCCTTTTTCTTTTCTTGTCTTCTTTCTCTCGACGACTTTTTTCTTTCTTTCTTCATTCCGTACTTGTTGACTACAGGATATGAGCGATCAATGGCATAGTGACTGGTTGTCTACAATTCCAACATAGATATTCAGCCTTTTGATCACTCTTTCTACTCTTGAGTTGTCACCTTTGATACTCAACTTGTTGATGATCCATTCTCTTGGTTGGCCTATCATCCCTTGATTTGGAGGGAGCCGAGTGTCTTCCGGAAGATTCACCCTTTTCTCTCTTGTAGTTCTTGTTAAAGAACTTGTTAAATCTTTTGACCATCGTGGCTATTTTTCCGGGTCAATGCTTCTTTGACCTCGACTCTCTTCCCATCTTTGACAATTAGAGCATTGTTTTGAGTATGTATTGTCTCTTCCGGTCTTTTCTTTTCAAATTTCAAACTCATAGGCTTTGAGGTCCGAGAATAGTTCATGGTTGGATGTCTTTGATAGGTCCATGGAATGTCTCAGGCCATGACCTTCATTTCCCATTCATTTGGAAGACTTTTTAGGATCTTCATACACATTTCTTCTCGTGTATATTCATTTCCAAGTGTAGAAATTTCGTTTGTGATTTCGTGAACCGAAGCGTCTAGTTGATCCAGGTTTTCTCCCGAGATCATTTTGAAATTTTCAAATTTTTGTACTCTTACATCGACAATTTGTTTTCTTTGATTTGCTTTCGAGCCTTCACAGCATTAATGTCACTTGTCCCCATTTCTTTAGCCGTTTTGCATGATTTGACTTTGTTGAACATGGCTTTGTCCAAGGTTTTGTAGAGGATGTCCTTGGCTACATTATCCAGGTTGTATCTTTTTCGTCATCATTTGTCCACTCGCTTCTTGGTTTTTCAACCATGATCGGTCTAGGAGCAACATCTTCTTCTCCTTCAATTTTTGCAACTCACAGACTGGTGTGTTCACCTTTAATATTTGTAGAGGCCCATCTTCTATTACTATCCACATCTCATCATGTAATCTTTGATAGATGAGCGCATACGAATTTTCCAATCATCAAATTCTTCAATGGTGAACATAGGGATGCGTGTTAGATTTGCTTCCATGATAATGACTTTTAATAAAAAGAGTTTTGAAAGTTTAAGTACTAAAGCGGACTTTGAAAAATTTGGAGATCTAGTTCAAGAACGGTCTGCGGAGGGTTCAATGAACCAACCGCTCGATACCACTTGTAGGTCCCAAGGGGGTGTAAGTGTAAGGTTTAGAAGGGGGTTGAATAAACCTTACCAAATTTTCGATTTAGTCCTTTTAAATCTACAGAGTTAATTCTACATTGTGTCCGATGGATGTCGAATTAGTCACTCAAGAGAGTTAATCTCTCAAATGACTCAAATTGAGCCATTGATGGAGTAACTCATTTGTTGGCTACAATTTAACTCATTTTGTGGTTTTATTCTCGTGCCGGAAGACTTAACACCCTTAAGTTTGATTAAGCAAGATATTAGAGTTTAATTTAGTACTTATAAATTATCAAATGGATAGCAAATTTATCAATGAGATATAAGCAATTAAAAGTGCAGAATTTAAATGTCGAAATGTAAATGACACAAAGAAAGTTTTTATAGAGGTTCGAAGATGGGGTAATTCTTCTACTCCTCTCTTCTCCAACTCCCGGAGGAATCCACTAAGTAATGATCGGTTTACAAAGTGGTAACAATCCGGATACAAGTCTTGATCACAACAAGCCGACTTGATCCTTTGGGACTCGATCTGAGACGCCTTGATCACTCGGTGGCTTCTCGTTCGACTCTAAGCTTCTTCACAGGGCAATTTGCTTGCTACTACTGACTCACTTGCTCAAGCTCTTTGGATTTGATCACGAAGCCCTCCAAATGCTTAAGACTTAGTTCAACTTTGAACTTTTCTACAATCCTTCCCGGAAAGTAGACCCCTTGTTTTCAAAGGTTTCCTCTTCAACTGGTTGAAGCTCTCTTTCCTTCACGAGGTAAGTGTTGGATTGATGTACTTGAATATAGGCTTGAGGATTGAGATTGTTTGATTTTTCTAATGTGCTTGTATATCTCACGTATGTGTCATTCATGCTTCTTTTTCTCAAACTAACTCCTCGCCTTTTATAGTGAACTTTCAAAAATTTGCCCGTTGAAGAGATAAGCTTATTTTTGAAAGTCACTTTGCGTCGTTGGCTTGCGTTCTTGGAATTGCCGTTTCCTCGTATGAATTATTCTTTTCACCTTTTCGGAGTTCGACACGGTGTCGTGCTTCCCATTCGTTCATTCCTTTTGCACGCTTCGGGACCGAGTACTCCAAGAAAGGTTGTATGGAGATATTACTTGTTTAAGTAAATCTCTTGATTTCGGCAACGGTTCTTTTACGATTATCTCGACTTGACCGCATTTCCTTGCTTTCCCGGGTGACTTAGAGTCGCCTTCCAATCATGGATGACTCTTTTCACTTCAACTTGAGACTTGGCTTTTCTTGAGTTGACTTGACTGATGCTCCACCACCGCATCTCACCGCTTCTTCAATAGTGTTCCCGTCTACTCTTCTTTGCCATACTCAAATTGTCTCACACAGAGTCTTCCTTCCGATCTTGTCTTCTTGCATGTTTAGGCGTAGGCTGTCTTGACTCGACTTGGCACTTATTCATTACAATGCATTTTACAACAAGAATTGGGGTGCCAACTTTCTATTCTAAGTTTTACATGGCATTCATCAAAATCTAAACAATAAAATTCCTAACACGAATTGAAACTTAGGGCCTCATAAGCATGGTTCAACAGAATCGATTTGGGGGAGTCCAGTGGATGATCCGAATACACATCCGCCACTTTCGGAAATTTGCGACACCATCAAGATGAATGGTGTGACTGATGAGGCCATTCGATTGAGGCTTTTCCGTTTTCACTTCGGGATAAGGCCAGGCAAAGGGTTACAGACGTTCGCCCACTGGGGGAGTATTACGAGGGATGATCGACTCAAAAGTTTTTAGCAAAATTCTTCCTCCCAAGAAGACACTCCAATCAAGAGCGAGATCGCCAGCCCAACATGATTGATTTTGAGCCGTTATATGAAGCTTGGGAGCGATTTAAAGATCTGTTGAGGAGATGCCCACAACATGGATATGCAGTTAAGAGAGGTTCAATATTTTTACAATGGGGTGAATGGGCATACGAGGACGAT
Source organism: Rehmannia glutinosa (assembly GCA_016081115.2). NCBI lineage: Eukaryota > Viridiplantae > Streptophyta > Magnoliopsida > Lamiales > Orobanchaceae > Rehmannia > Rehmannia glutinosa. Next base: position 22,966,156 of record CM071937.1, on the reverse strand, counting down.
ACTAGATGCGGCATCGGGAGGTACATTGATGGCTAAAACACCGATCGAGGCCTTATTTTTACTTGAAGAAATGGCCACAAAAATGACTATCAATGGCCCTCCGAGAGGACAACACCGGCCTGCTGGTTGCGGTGTTCTTGAGTTGATACGATGTCGACTTTGGCAGCTCAAATCTCGAAGTCCGACAAAACAATTGGCAATCATGAATACCGGTAGCACACCACGCAAGCCGCACTCCCACCCGCCGTTCATGCACCCGCCACTCACGAGGCCGAGCAAGTCAATTATGTGAATAACCGGATTTTAATAACCGAGGTAATTCATTACCAACTCACTACCACCCGGGACTTCGCAATCATGAGAATCTCTCTTATAGCAACAACAGAATGTATTGAATCCACCTCCGGGTTATCCAAACCCATCCAGTTCCAATGCACTCGGAGGTGAAAAGAAGTAGTCGCTAGAGGAGATGCTCGGCTCATTCATCGGAGAGACCAGGAATCGAATGAATAGGAGTGAGGCGCAGATTGATGGTCTGAATACTAAGATGAGCACAATGGAGACGATATTAGGTCGATCGAGACACAAATGGGTCATTAGCTCTGTTAGTGAATTCATTGCGAGAAGGGAAAGTTCCCAAGTGATACAGAGAGGTTAATCCGAGAGAGAGCTTTGTAATGCAATTTACGCGGAAAAGGAAGCAAAAATTCACTGCTCCCGAAGAATCACCTATTTATGCGAAACCAGTGGAATCCAATAAAATGAAGTTGGAAGAATTTGAAACCGTCTATCCGAGGAGGAGTGTAGTGCAATAGTCCAGAGTAAACTACCTCAGAAAATGAAGGATCCAGGGAGTTTCACTATTCCTTGTACTATTGGAGGAGTTTGCTTTGAGAAACCACTTTGTGATCTGGGGTCCAGTGTGAATCGATATCTCTCTGGCGATGTGACGAAGTATGGGCTCGGTGAGGTGAAGCCGCCCAACATCACTTTGCGGTTCGCCGATCGATCCATCGCCTATCCGTGGGGAATCATTGAAGACGTATTGGTAAGAATTAATAAATTTGTTTTTCCTGGATTTTGTAGTTGTTGACGCGAACGAGGAGAAGAAAATACCTATAATCTTTGGGCGGCCATTTTTAGCCACAAAAAGGGCTTTGATCGATGTAGAAACGGGGAGCTAACATTGCGGGTAAATCAAGAGAAAGTTGTATTCACCATCCATCCAACCAATAAGGCTAAAATTTGAATTAAAGGATGGTAAGCGGATGGTTGGGAATATTGTCAAGACATTGGAGGTTGGGAAGTTTCTAAGGGAAATGTGGATCACATGCCTATTGAGCCCCAACTTGAGGATAATCGACATACCGTCAAGATCAGAACTTAGCGCTTCTTGGGAGGCAACCCAAGCCCCTTTTATTGCTTTCTTAGTTTTAATATAGTTTAGTCGTTGTTTTTTTTTTTTTTTTGCATTTTAGGTGTACCAAGTTGCATCACACCTCGACTCTTTTATTTTATTTGTGCGTGCTGACGAGTTTTGCTTGATCGATAAACACAGACGGCTCGGGTTCGAACAACTGGGCGCGTAACGTGCGAGGTTTAATAAATATATTTAAAAAAAAAATGAAAAAAAAAAAAAAAAAAATAGCGGCCTAGTCATGGGCAAAAGCAGCAGTCATGTGCGCCCACAAAGCGAGGAATACGGGATTGTGATTGTGTGGCGGCTTTAGCCACATCCGGCATTGCAGAACATGGTTTAATTTTTTTTTTGTACAAAACGCCCGTGTCAGGTCTTTTTTTTATTTTAAACACACCAATACACATCCCTCCTCTCAACTCGACGGGTATAGGGCCATTTTCACCATAACTCACGAAAATCTCCTCTCCTCTCTACAAGGAGCCAATCTAGCACACCACACATCACACTCATCCTCACCACTCATCAATTGGTAAGTTTCTTTCTTCCAAAACCCCACCCCAAGGTCATCCCCAAATTCTTTCATTTTGTGCTAAGGCATTGGGTGGGTTGAGCTAGGGGTGTTCATCGAATCGAATTCGAATTCTTCGACTTCCTCGAATCGAATTTAATCGAATGAACATTTTAAACCTCAATTCAAATTCGATCCTAATTCGATTAATTGAATCGAATTTAAACAATTGGATTTCTCGATTTTGAATCGAATTGAAGTCAATCCAAAAAACCAAATTTATCGATGAAGTAAATAAGGTTTGGATTCATAACATAATATGTTTGGACTATACCCAATAAAATTCCAGATTTTGTTTTTCAAAATTACAAATTATCGACTAACCATTTTTCATTGTTTAATTTAACTAAAGATTATCATAAATTCATAATAAACTCCCTTATAAAAATTTAATAAATCATTTTGTGCCAATTTTATACCAGATTAATTACTTGATAAATAACTTTTATACTCAAATATGAGGTATCAAATTGACAAAGTGTATGTATGTAAATAAAGAGATATAGTATGTGATATCATATAATTTATTATTTTAATATGATCTGAAGATAAATATATCTAATATAGTGTACAGATGTATAATGTATAATGCATATTGTAATAAGAATTTAAAATAAAGGAAAAAAATCAAGACTATATTGTATAAATGTATAATGTATGTTGTATAGTGTATGTACACAAGTTTTGTACTTTTCTAAACAATGGACATAGCTTGTAGAATATTCTTATAGATTATTTCACCATATGCCCTCCACGTGAGATTGTAAGAACGAAACAGTTTTTACCTAAAATATATTTTTTAACACAAAAAATGATTATTTTAATATGGTCTAAAGATAAAAATTTGAAGTAATGTAAAATGTATTTCATATACTATTAAGTGTAATTATTTCTAACAAAAACTAAAAAAACAAGATGGAAAAGAGCATATATTTATAATTTTATATTTTCATTTAAACAATAGTGTTTTATTCATTTACATATATATTATAAATGCATGTGTATAATTTACATATATACAATAAATAATTATGTATAGTGTGAAATATATACATATAAATTTCGAATTGAAATATGAATTCGAATTGAAATAAGAATTCGAATTGTAATACGAATTCGAATCAAAATACGAATTCGAATTTAGTCGAATTTCACCTCGAATTAGGATTTTCGAATAGAATTCGAAAAAAAAACCTCAATTCGTTATTCGATTCAAATATTCATATTCGAGATTCGAGTTGATTCGAAATTCGATTCGAAATTCAAAAATCCTAATTCGAAACTAAAATTCGAATTCGAACCGAATCGAATTTCGAATCCATTCGAAAAATGAACACCCCTAGGTTGAGCTTTATATGTTGAATATTGAATTGTGTTGTGATTGTGTTGAGCTTGAGCATGTTAGAACTAGGTTTGGATGTGAAATTTTTGGGATTGAATTGTACTAAAATTGCATTCATCACTTTCTCCCAATTTCACGCACACGAGGTGTTTGTTAAAATGCCCCATTGAGATTTTGACATTGTAGAAGTGCCATCTTGCATAATATTACTTGTAATCTCGAAATGTAGCTAATTCATACACTCGGGTGCATTTTTCTAACCACCTTGCTTGTTGATTATTCATCCTCACCGAGTTTTATGTTTCCACATGTTGTGTTTGTGTGTTTATTTTGCTAGGTGATCGTCATGGTAAGTGACTAGGAAGGAAGGGTAAGGGTAAGGGCAAAGCAAAGGCATCTACCTCGGCGGACTACGACACAGAGAGATTTGTTAGCCAAGCCGCACGGGGAGACATTTTTGGCAAACTAATGACTCGGCGAATCAATGCCGAGAGGGGCTTCCAACCGGGACCACAGGATGGTCATCTACAGCCGCATGATCCGGGAGCGCCAGTGGCAAAAGTTGTGTGCACCACCCGCCATTTGCACCGATACTTGTCAAGGAATTCTATGCCAATGCCGGTGACCTGGATGAGGACCCAACGAATGTTTATCTACGTGGCGAGCGGATCACTTACACCCCGCGGATATTCGAGAGTATTATTCTTTACCCGATTGACCATAGCCCGCATACGCATTTTCTTGTTGGCCACCGGATTTAGATATGATTGTCCATGCTCTGCATTTACCAAGATCAATGTCGCCGACCCGAAGGTGGGGTACGATGGTTTTTCTCACACGACACATCGAGTCGTTATGGTCGTGCATGGTACCACTTTCTTTGCGAACTTGATCTTTGACTAGCCATCTCGGTGATGTCACACCGCCTCGTGCAAGGTTGTTATATGCTATTATACACGGCATCGATTCGGCCGACGCGATGATTATTATCGCAGAATCTATTCATCAAGCTATTCGCCACAAAAACGGGGCATGTGCATGCCGGCTCGATTTGCGGTTTGGAGTGCGGGCGAAGGTATTGTGTTAGAGAAGAATGAGCCCTTAGAGCGCCCTAAGGCGCCAATTGATTCGGCCACCATTGCGACTACGAGGACACTACATCGATGGTGTCCGATCCTCGGGCGAAGGGTATATTATAGACCATGATCGCACCCGCCGCTTCGCCGATCTTTCGCCGGCTGCTTGAACCGACGCACCATCTCATTCCCATCATGCCGCGGGTACTTCCTCTTGGCCACAGAGCGGTCTCACCCTTCCGCATTTCGGGACGACCCGATGCATGCATATTACCTACGATTGCGGGAGTTGCGGCGAAGCACATCGTCGTTTAGCCGTAGCCTTTCAAGAAGAGCGGCGCCCACGAGTTCAAGAACAAGAGTATGAGAATGAGCGCGACCAAGGTCTTTGCGCAGTTATGGACGATCACATCCTCGGTTTCCCTTCCCTACACCACCGCGGTGTCGCCACCTACATTCCGCCACACGACTCAAATGAGGAGTCTTAGTCCCCGATTATCGGAAAGTACTTTTCTCACCTCTCCATGGGGACCATGTCGTTTTTCGGTTTGGGGGTGTAGTCTATTTGTATTCGAGTCGAGTCTTGTTAAAAAAAAAAAAAAAAAAAAGAGTCTAGAGTCGAGAGTCGGGTCGTTTGTTAAATCGTGAAACCGCATGACTAAGTGAATTTGTTGAATATGAGTTGAACGGTCAAAAGAGCATGTGTTTGAACTGTGATTTGATCTTCTTTCCATTAATTCCATCTATGTGCTTAACTCTGTTGATTTATTTGGGGATGAATCATGCGATTGAGTGTTTCCTTTATGATCCCACCGGATTCTAGAACTTGTTTGATCACTAGTCGAGGCGAAATCCTAGGTGAAGTAACATTAAGGAAGTGATTTAGGCCATCTTTGAATAAGCCAGAGCCTAAATGCCTACCTTTGTATTATATTTTCCCTAGTGTTCCCCTTTGAGCCGTATAAACCCGTTTCTTTGGCAAACCATCTAATACCCAGAGCCTAAATGTGAATATCCTAATTACCCATCACTCATACACACAAAGTATAGAAAAATATTGGAAGTTGATGAGGGTATAATGAGAAGGGTGTGAATTTAATTGAATGAAGTTGCCCGAGAAAATAAAATATGAAACCCCATGTACGCAAAAGAATAAGTTTGGGGGTTCCGAAAAAAAAAAAAAATGAGAAAAATCAGCGGATTGAAGGTTCATAAACATTGGGGATATCAAAAAGTGAAGGGTAGGGCTAATTGATGATTCGAAGTGCTAATTGTGTGTTTGGGTGATTTGAGCCATTTTTTCCTATATTTTCCTATCTTACCCTAAGCCCACATTACAAGCTTTAAAAGTCCTATTGATCCTTGTGTTACATTAGCCTACATTAGTGGAGATTAGTGTGAAAGACAAGCCTATGGAGTCCGGTAAACATCTCATCTCTATATTAAAAAAGTGGATCATTTTGAAAACACTTGATTGCGTGAGTCTATCTGGATAATGAAAACGGAGTTGGCATGAACATTCCACCTTCACGATCACATTGTGAAAATACGTGCTTGATTGATAGTAAAACGAAATTTGACGAATGAGTTTGGTTGTGAAGTTTCGCATTGGTTTCTTTGAGTCATGGCTGCGTCTTCATTTTGTTTTCCTTCATGTTTGTCGTTTTTTCTTAGAGTTTGTAATTGCTTGAGGACAAGCAAACGTCTAAGTTTGGGGGTATTTGTTAAGTTGGTTTTTATACCAACGTATTGAGTACTCTAGACGAGGGATTTTGCGTTGTTTTTGGGTATTTTTAGTGTCGTTTGAGTCGAGTTTGTGTCATTAGTTGTCGTTCGAGAATCGGGACTGATCTTGATAGCCGAAACTGGTTAAAAAACGATTAAAAACGTGTTTGGGTGGTGAAGATCGCATTATGGGAGCTAAAAAGCGGAAATATATCGAGCAAGATCGGCGCCGCTTGGCAAAACCCCAGCGCCCTTGCGGGGTCGAAATTGCGTTTGCTTGAGGACGTGACTGCGGCGCAGTCGCTTACGCGCGGGCTGCAGCGCGGATGGGCGACACTTGCAAAGAAAAACAGACGGGCTGCTGCGCGCTAACAACAACAAATTGCTGCAGCAAGCGTTGGCTTGGGGGGAGAGCGCAAGCAGCCAGCGCCATTTCTAGCTGCTAGCAGCGTGCGTTTGGGCCTCGAACGTATTTTGGGCCTTTTTGGACGGAGTTTTTAGGGTTTTAAGCCTATAAATAGAACAAGGGACGGACAAACAAGGGGTTGGACATTTTGGAGAGCACAAGGGACGATTTTGAGCAAGGAAAAAGAGTTCGGGACGAGATTCGAAGGCATCTATCTTCTGGAAACAGAGAAGATTCCTCCTTTAATCATTCTTAATTATTTTTCTAGCATCTTTGTTGAACCCTATCAATGTATAATTACTTCTTCATGAGTTTTTGTACATCTATTATGAGCTAAACCTATTTTTCTAGGGGATTGATGTAACTTATGTTTGAACCTATGTTTTGATTTCTAGTTTATGAAATTTGCATGTTTATTAATCTATTTGTGCTATTTGATTTGGGTGCATCTGGATTATCTGATCAATAATTTAGATTGTTTGGCGTGTTTAATTTGACGCTCGAGAGAGAGTAATCGAACACATGACCTTAGAATAGCACAACCTAGGGTTTCATAGAGTCGAGAGATTTATGAATCTTTTGAAGTTGGTGAATGAATATTCATTGATCGTATTAGGGTTTAATTTATGATTTTTATAGAGATATCGAAATCAGAAATTGGAACCTATAATCACTTGGCACTCGAGAGAGGAAGTGATAAACGGTAGGAATATTGGCTTATAGATTAATAACTTGTGATTTATAAACTGGATTGAGAACATAGGGGATAACTAGGTGAAATCAACCCTCTAGAATTCATTTTCTACGTGTTTGATAATTTGTCTGAACCAATTCTTAGTTTAATTTTTAGTTTAATAAACAATCCATCTCTTTTCGATTTCTAGATAGAATTAAGCTATTTTAATTATAGTACTTAGTATAAAATTCGATAACAATCCCTGTGGAGACGATAACCTTACTTTCAAAACCTATACTAAAACTTGACACCGTACGCTTGCGGTAAGAAAATCGCGATCATCCTTCAAATATTCTAACTCAAAGAAAATCGACTTCTTAACCCAATTGGTATCACTATCATAATGCTTTTTTTTTCGATCATTGCGGTATTTTTACCAAATATCACCTCAGGTAAAGCATCTAGCTGAGACAAAATCTCACAACCACTAAAGGTTCGTGGCGGGCCTTAATTTTCAAACTTTCCATTGAAGCCCTTGTTTTTTACACTAGGGGTGTTTCAAATGTAAGAATCGACGGTGGTTTGTGTAGCGAATTTTACTCCGCATACCTGGACTCACAGTATCTTCAAGACAAATAGGACACATTTTATAGCCTTTAGTGCTCCACCCAGATACTGGCTCATACGCTGGGAAGTCATGAATTGTCCACATCACAACAACATGTAATTGAAATACTCGTTCAGATTATTCATCGTATGTTTCCACCCCATCATCCCATAACTCCTTCAATTCATTAATTAAGGGATGAAAGTACACATTTATCTCTTTCCCTGGTGCTTTAGGTCCAGGGATTAAAAGAGACATAATCATGTAATACAATTTTGTAATTTTCCATGGAAGCAAATTGTATGGCACAAGTAAAATTGGCCACATACTATAAGAATTTGACATATTTCCAAATGGGTTAACACAGTCAGTCGCCATTCCCAAACGAACATTTCTAGGATCATCTGCAAAAACTTCATGTAATTTATCAAACTCTTTCCATGATTCAACATCTGCGGGGTGTCTCAATACCCCATTGGTTTCTACCCTTTTTCCTTTGTGCCATCTCATATCTTATGTCGTTTGTTTTGACAAAAACAATCTCTTGAGTCTTGGCTTCAAAGGAAAATATCAAAGCACTTTTTGAGGAACTTTCTTCTTGTTTGCATTATCATACTTATATCAAGGTTCATTACATACCGGACATATGTCCTTGCCCATGTGGTTGTCCCAAAATAAAATGCAATCATGTTTACAAGTATGTATGCATTCATATCCCAACCCTAACTCTCTTAACATTTTCTTAGCTTCGTAATGTGAGCTAGGAATTGCATTTAGTTTTGGAAATGCTTCTCGCAATAATTGAAGCAACATATCAAATGACTTATTGCTCCAACCAATTCAACACCTTCATATGCATTAATTTCACTAAAAAACTAAAAACAAATAAAATAGTACAACCCGGGTACAACTCTCTTCGTGCTTCTTCAAACATTGACATATAACTGCCTCCCAAATCTCTTGTAGGTGCGTTCTCATTATTGTCTTCTTGTCGAACCCCACTATTGCCAACAACTTCAGCATCCTCAAGTCATTTAACATGTCAAAGAAAGTGTCATCTTCTTCATCATCACTGATATGTCCGTCTTCATTTATATGATTCATATTAACGCTTGGTATTTTAGTCTCACCATGAAACGTCCACACTTTGTATAATCAATCAATCCCCCACCAATAAAGATGTCCTCGAATGTTCTCAAATTTTAACTTATCAAAATTCTACCCACTTTTGACAAGGACAACGAATCTTCGATAACCCGGACATTGTCATATACTTCTCGGCTATGTCCAAAAATTGGTTCAAACCATTTATGTACTCTCGACTCACTCGATCTTGATTCATCATCCAATCTCGCTCTATAATTGAACAACCTGGCCTCATTTTTTAAGTTATAAAAATATAATTTTTAGAATCTTAGTATCTATGTTAGCTTCTACAAGATGCATCCATGAATTAAACAGGAAAACAAAACTCGTCAATAAATAAAATTTTATCGTACATCACTTAAATATATGTCTGAGTACAAAATTTAAGTAGTACTTTATGGGGAAAAAATCTCAAAGGTAATAAATCATGAAACATGTAGTAAGGCACATATGTTGTTATCATTTAAGTTTTAAAGAAATAATAAAACCTTAGACAAAGATGACCAACAAGGCAAGCAACTAAAAATGGCCAAGTCCCTAATGCGCCTTAAAAATTATGCACCTTAAAACCAAATTTTCAAACGAAACAAACATTCCAGCAGTAAGTACAAGAAAAAATCCCTTAAGTTCAACACCAGAAAGGCAGAAATGCAAGCACTCAAAAATATTCTAGAAATGAATGCAAAAAGTAGCAATTCATTAGTGAGAATACAATGCAGAATCAGTGAACTGTATTGAAAGAATTTGCAGGATGCATCATGGTGATGGACATAAAAGAAAGTTGTAATAATACTTAGAAAGAATTTACACACAGAAGCCTGAAAGTCCATTTTCCCCAATGAATCACAAATTTTATCTTCCAATTAAGATGAAATAGAACCCAATTTTTGAAATAACATTCAAAGCATTTCTCAGTGGACAATATCTCAGCTATCTATTCTTTGACAGAAGAACATGAGATGTATACATTGAGCACTAGAGGACTCAATTTTGTTTTTTTATCAAAAACAAAAAAAAAAAATGAAAGTTGCAACCCAATTCAAAAAAAGGAGTTGATGCTTCTTGAATTGCCACCCACATGGGGTGGACTTAATGCCCAACAATTCTCCTCCTCCACCTCATGTGGGGAATCAACCAAACCTGCTTTGCTTCTGCAAGCTTCAAACTTATCTATTGGTAAAGACTTCGTCAGCATATCTGCACCATTTTCATCAGTGTGCACATTTTTAAGTTGCAGCAACTTTTTATCAAGCACGTCTTGAATCCAGTGCTATCTCACATCAATGTGTTTTGACCTTGAGTGGAATGAAGAGTCCTTACTCAAGTGGATTGCACTCTGACTGTCACCATAGAGCGTGTACTTTTCCTGCATCAAGTCTAGTTCCTGCAGAAACTTCTTCAACTACAACATCTCCTTGCAAGCTTCTATCACAGAAATATACTCTGCTTCAGTTGTGGATAATGCCACACATTTTTGAAGTTTCAATTGCCAAGAGATAGCTCCCCCTGCAAATATCATCAGGTATTCGGATGTGGACTTCCTGGAATCAACATCACCAACCACATCTGCATCTGTGAATCCGTCTAGTACAATTTGGTCATCACCAAATTGTAGGCAATATTTAGAAGTACCTTTCAAATACCTCAATATCCATTTCACTCCAAACTAGTGATCGTTCCCTGGATTAGAGAGAAAACGGCTAACAACACCAACTGCATGAGCAATATCAGGTCTAGTACATACCATAACATACATCAAACTGCCAACTGCAGAAGCATATGATACCTTTTGCATTTATATTTTATCTTTCTCACTTGTAGGACGTATTACACTGAGCTTGAAGTGACCCGCAAGTGGAGTACTAACTGGTTTTGACTTGCTCATGTTGAGTCTCTCAAGAACTTTCTCGACGTACTTTTCTTGAGATAACCAAAGCTTCTTGTTTGTCCTGTCTCTTGAGATTTTCATCCCAAGGGTTTGTTTAGTCGGTCCTAAGTCTTTCATCGCAAAAGACTTGCCAAGTTTTTTCTTCATCTTCTCAATATTGTTGGCATCATGACCTACAATCAACATATCATCTACATACAATAATAGTAATCATTATCACTGAATTTCTTAAAGAATACACAGTGATCGGAACTGGTCTTATTGTAGTCATGGTCGGTCATGAAGGAATCAAACTTCTTGTACCATTGTCTTGGAGCTTGTTTTAAGTCGTACAAGCTCTTCTTCAACATGCATACCAAGTTCTCCCAACCTTTGACTTTGAATCCTTATGGTTGCTTCATGTAGATTTCTTCATTCAAATCTCCATGAAGAAATGCAGTCTTCACATCAAGTTGTTTGATTTCCAGATCCAAACTGGCAGCTATCCCAAGACCAACTCTGATTGAGGACATCTTCACCACTGGTGAGGAAATTTCTTCGAAATCAATACCCTTTTTCTGACTGAAACCATTCACAACCAGCCCAACCTTATACCTTGGTTGTAAGCTTTGCTCTTTAGTCTTCAACTTGTACACCCATTTATTTTTCAGAAAATGCTTACCTTTTGGCAGCTTCATGAGGTTATAGGTGTGATTTTCCTGCAAAGAGTTCATCTCTTCTTTCATGGCCTCCATCCACATATCCTTCTGATCATGTGATATGGCTTCTAAAAAACTCTGTGGTTCTCCCCCGTCAGTGAGAATTACATACTCATGTGGGCCATATCTGGTAGAAGGTTGTCTTTATCTGGTGGACCTTCTAACTGCATCTTCTAGTTGTGGAACTGGAGGGATATCACCAATTGCATCATGGTGTTGCTCTTGCACTCCTCTTCCGTGATTCTAATTTCTATGAGAAGAAACTGGATCTACGTCATCAGGAACATATTGGTTTGATTCAGATTTCTCAATCTGTTTGGCATCTTCAATTGTCTGATCCTCAAAAGAATACAACATCCCTGCTTCTGATAACTTTCTTCTTGATTGGGTCCCATAACCTGTAGCTGAATTCTTCATGGCCATAGCCCGAGAAGATGCATGACTTGGTCTTGTCATCAAGCTTGGATTGTTCGTTTTTTGGAATATGCACGAATACCCTGCAGCCAAACACTCTCAAGTGTTTGTAGGAAACATCTTTTCCAGTCTTAACTCTATCTCCAATGTCGCCACCCAAAGGAAGTGATGGAGAAAGGTTGATTAGATCAACTGCAATCTTCATTGCTTCACCCAAAAACGATTTGGGCAGATTGGAATGTGACAACATACATTTGACTCGTTTACAAATTGTCCTGTTCATTCTTTCTGCTATGCCATTATGTTGAGGAGTTTTTGGAACACTTTTATCAAGCTTAATTCCAAGATCCCTGCAATATTTCTCAAATGGACCCTGGTATTCACCACCATTGTCAGCACGAACTCGTTTCAGCTTGTTTCCTGTTTCTCTTTCAACACTTGCTTGAAAATTTTTAAAGATACCCAACTTGATCTTTAGATTTCAAAGCAAAGCATAGACTTTTCTAGAGAAATCATCAATAAATGTGACAAAATATATTGCACCACGAAGACTTCTATCTTTCATGTAGCACAAATCAATATGCACTAGATCTAGTGGATGTGATTTTCTTGAAGGTAAAAAACTCTTGAAAGCAACTCTGTGTTGTTTTCCAATTAAGCAATCAACACAAGTTTGTAGGGGCATACTGGTTACCTCTGGGAGAAATTTATTTCTATCAAAACTTCCAAGCCCTTATGACTTAGATGTTCGAGCCTTTTATGCCATAGCTCAATGGATGAACTTTTATCAATTGCATTCACCTCTCCATTGGATAATCTGGCTTGCATCAGTACAGAGAATTCTGCTTTTGTACCTTAGCGACAATGAGAGAGCATTTGGTGAGCTTCCATTTTCCTTCACCAAAGTGATTGTCATAGCCAATATCGTCAAGCTTGCCAGTGGAAATAATATTTAGCTGAATGAATGTCAGGAATATGCCTTAAGCACGAGTTTGCTTCTTGTATCAGTGTTCAATATGATGTTACATATGCCAATGACGTCCATCACACCATGGTTGGCCACTCTGAGTTTGCCAAAGCTACCACTAGTGTATAGTGTGAACATATCACGATTAGGTGTGATATGATATGAAGCTCCTGAATCAATAATCCAGTCCGTCTGCTGGCATGTTGAACTGATACAAGCATCATCACAAAACGATGACAACATCACCATCAACTGCAGTGGCGGTAGTGTCTTTGTCATCGATCCTGTTTTCATTATTTCCATTATTTTGATCTATTTTCTTCTTTCTGCAATCCCTCTCATAGTGATTTGGACCACCACAATAATGACATTTGAAGTCCTTCTTATATTTGTACCTCCCCCTGGATTTGTCTCTTTTATTTTGAGAACCTCTGAACTTGCTCCTTCCCCGTTTGTCATTTTCAGCTACTAAGGCTTTTGACTCAGAAGAATGTTCTAGCTCCTTTGTTCTGGACTCTTCATCAAGAAGACAATATTTGACCATTTACATTGTCAGTTCACCATTCGGGACTGAGTTACTGACCAACACCACAAGCGTGTCCCAACTGTCAGGTAAAGAGCTGAGCAACAATAAAGCAATTACTTCATCATCAAGGTATATTTTCATTGTGGTAGATATATTTATCAAACCCTGATACGCATTTAGGTGATCCGTCATGTTCGCACCTTCCGTGTATCTGAGCCGAATAATTTTTCTAATAATAGAAGCTTTGTTCAAGGTATTTTTCCTCTCAAACATGTCGTCTATGTTCTTCCACAGAACATCAACCTTTTTCCTTATTAGCAAAATCATGGAAAATGCTATGCTCAAGGAAACGTCGGATATATCCTATAGTTTTTCTGTGTAGGATTTCCCACTCATCATCACTTGTATCTTCTGGTTTGACAGTATCGCCATTCAAGGACAAATAAAGATCCTTGCAGCAGGGGAGATCCAACATACTTGGTTTTCAAATATTGGTGTTGGATCCGTTGAGTTTGAACATCCCACCAACAGATGTCGATTCCTCCATTTTTTAATCCACAACAACATGACTCTGATACCACTTGTTGGGAAAGAGTGTCAAAATAAATGACACTGGCACAACGGAAATAGTAAAATATTTTCCCACCTAGCTGGATTAAAAATGGGAACCAAATCAAGAATACCAAATAATAATGCAAGACGATAAGAAATAACACACAATAGTTTTTATGTGAAAAACCCAAATTGGGAAAAAACAAGAGATCGTAGTTCGGATAAATCCTCCACTAAATATATAGTAGGCTTACAAAATTCCTCCCTGAAAATAGGGAATACACAAATTATCTCAAGTTATTTAAATTGGAATGCCCAGAAAAATAGGAATGTTATTTTGGGTGAGAACAAAACAAATACTGCTACTTTTTCTCTCTTTTTCTTCACTCAAAACACACACTTATAGATCTCTTTACTCTCTATTTTTCTCTCTTTCTCAGCAATTGCTAAATTGCTTCTTGTTGGTGTGTTTGCTTTACTCCCGAATAAGCCTATTTATAGACAAATGCATGAGAGTAAAATAAATTTGCATTCAATATGGCAACACCATTTTGGTGCCTTTTTCAAACAATTAGTGTGGCTTGCAATTTTGTTCAACAATTGCAACCCAATTCAAAAAATGAGTTGCTGCCTTTTGAATTGCCACCCACATGGGCTGGACTTTATGTCCAACAATTCTCCCCATCCACCTCACGTGGGGAATCAACCAAACCTGCTTTGCTTTTGCAAACTTCAAACTTATCTCTTGGTAAAGACTTCGTAAGCATATCTGCACTATTTTCATCATGTGCACTTTCTTAAGTTGCATCTACTTTTCATCAAGCACGTCTCGAATCCAATTGTATCTCACATCAATGTATTTTGACCTTAAGTGGAAATAAGAGTTTTTACTCAAGTGGATCGCACTCTGACTGTCACAGTAAAGTATGTACTTTTCCTGCTTCAAGTCTAGTTCCTGCAGAAACTTCTTCAACCACAACATCTCCTTGCAAGCTTCCGTCACAGCAATATAGTCTGCTTCAGTAGTGGATAATGCCACACTTTTTTGAAGTTTCGATTGGCAAGAGATAGCTCTCCCGATAAATCTCATCAGGTATCCGGATGTGGACTTCCTTGAATCAACATCACCATCCATATATGCATCTGTGAATCCGTCTAGTACAGTCTGGTCATCACCAAATCTTAGACAATATATAGAAGTATCTCTCAAATACCTCAATCTCCATTTCATTACACACTAGTGATTGGTTCGTAGGTTAGCTCCACGTCATTGATCCCTAACTCGAAACGTAAATGCTTGAGCTTTCCTAATTGCCTTGAGGAAGAAGGACAACCTCGCTTGTTGACTTAAACCACTAACCTTTGAGACAATAACAACTTACGAGTACTTTCTTATATAATTTCTTAATATAAAGATCTATCCCGATCTTTCCATGCTAGTACCCTTACTTATAAATGAGTATCCTAATTGATTGTTTTTCTCTTCAACTAGCAACTCTAATTTGAGTTAAAGGATAGGAAACGACTTATCTTCCTTAGAGATTGTTATGATACACAAAATGATAAATATAAACGGTATGACTACACGAATGAAGGGTATAATAAACTTCAGCTAGACTAGGTAGGATTACACTATTAATAAATTCAGAGATAATATTGTTTACATACTTGAAGATTATACTATTTATTGGGATGAAATTGGTTTTTCCCTATTTCATTTACTTAATTATTTTTAGTTAGTTATTAGTCTAATAAAATTATCAATTGAGCCAAGTCAATAAAAAAAAGTCCACAAAGCCCAACTTATCACATCAAGCCACGAGGCTCAACTCATAATATAAGCCCAGAGGCTCAATTCGTTATATTTGGCTCATGCGCCCGCAGTCCTATGTATAAATAGACCCTCATACATTACTTTTCATTAAGTATATTTTTACGGTTGATTATTTCTGCGCTCTAGATTTTTCTCCTACAATATGTTGACTTAAGCATTGAATGAGCTTTATAGGGACACTCACAAGACTCTTCTAACCATGTTTGTGTGTTGCAGGTCGGTTTCCTACACGTGAATTGGACTTGAAATGGAGTCATATATTTTAGTTTGGATTACCTTTACTTGGAGTGAGTTGTTGCAAATTTTAGCTCATCAATATTGATAGATTTTTGGAGAGTAACCTTCTAGCGCATTATGTTCATATTGGCAATTTCCTTTATTTTTCAAAGGTACATTTTTACAAAGATAATATTGTTCATTAATAAGCTTGAAACTAGATTTAATAAATACAAATTTGTGATATTATTGACAAAATAAAATAAAATAAATATACTTTGTTGTTTCTAAGTAGTAAAAAAATAAGAAATTATCTTTGAAAATTAAATTTAAGGGGCTTTATGAATTATGATATTCAATACTTCATCCGTAAATTATTTTGAACAAATTACTCCTTGACACCTTGTAACACACTGTAGTCATATTAGCTTGTAGGTATCTTTCCTTTCTTGGATTGAGATACCAGCGCGATTGGATATCAAAAATTTCAATTTGCGTTCCAACACAAGCATGTGATTATTTATGAATATTTTCAAGAATATACTATTCATCTCCTATCACTTTTTCTTTTAACAATCATATTTACACACTTAAAAAAATAATTAATACACATTCCTATAAATTATACTATTTAGTGTATTCTTACTCAGATATTTCTAACTACCAATCATATTCAATCATTATTGTACTATTTTTAAAACACATATGCTTTAACCATTACATTTTCATTTTATATTCAATTAAACTCTCAAAAATTCATTAATCTCTGTTTTAATTTTTTATCACCTATTCTTTAATGGAAGTATGGTTGGAAATTTTCAAAGTTTCGATCACGCTGTAAGATCATCTTCAACAGAGTGCTCTATCTTTAATTAAGCAAAAACTTGCTTTAGCATTGCGCCGCCAAAATTTGCACCATTTTGAAGATATGAATAGTAGTGCATCAGTAAAAAATACTTGGCTCTCTCTAAAACACTTTCCTCCCCCTTCTCTCTAACCCCCAAAAAAAACCCCAAACCTAATTTCCTATTCCCCTCCCTCCCCAACCACAGCCGCCACCCACACATCCCCCCCCCTCCTCCCTCCTTCCTCCCCTCCCCTCCATGCTTTCCACCTGGAGAGGCGACGGGAAGCGATTCTTGTGATTTTCGGAGGTAACCGATATTTTCGTTCCAGGGTGAAAGTGGGTCGGAGCTCCACGAGAGGTGTCTCGGAGCTGAGTAGATGATGGGCTGCAGCAGTTGAGTTGGGTGAGGGAGAGGCAATTTTTTTGTATTTTTTTCTCTCGTTTTTTTTAGTTGTTGTTTTTTTTTTTGTTTGTATTTTCTTTTTCCGGTTGATTTGCGAAACTCGTAGGCGGATCGGGTTTTTTGTTCTGCAAAGTATGTAGTGGTTGCTCGTGCCCGATTTTAGTTTTTGGTGTGTTACTGAGTCTCCTTTAAGGAGTCTTTGAAGTCTCTCCCGGAGTGGTTAGTTTGGGGTGGATAGTTTTTTTAGTCCATGTGAATCAATTGGTTTTTTACCAATTCCCCGCTTGCAACTCTTAGTTAGTCTTGTCGGCTCTTGGCTAGTTAGCTACGATTGTAGTTGTAATTTTAGTTTTTGAGTTGTTATAATAAAATTCTATCGTTCGACAAAAAAAAAAAAATAGTAGTGCATCAGAAAAGACTCAACATCGCTATTTTTTTTTTAAATTTTAAATTAATGATTTTAATACAAATATTATGAATTATTTCTTTCTATTACAAAGTGCTTGAGATGGAGTGCAAATTATGCACAATTTTATTAGTGTAAAATTGATGCAAATTGTTGGAAATGGTGTAACTATTCATTTAACAAATGCGATACCACTACTTCCACAGACGCGTGCTGTCACAACATTAGAGCGCGTGAAATTACCTCCTATCTTTCGAGCTCTGTAACGGTGTTCGCCGACGTCATATATCAATCCTCTTTCTGAGAAATTCAAACCTATCGCCTCTCGTCCTCTCCATCCACAAACAATCGAAACATATATTCATATATACATACAGATTCCTATATATATATATATATGGATATATGATTACATACACTATATACATATTTGTGCGTCTTGTATGTGTAAATTATCTTTGTCCTTACGCATGAGCATGACTCATGGGGAAATAGGAAGAAAGACGGAAAAAATCCAAACCCTAATATTTGCTTTGCTGTGTCTCAATTTCGATCCGTGGAGAAAGGGAAAGCCTGGATTGGAATTCGCGTCGATTAGATTGTAAAGGGAGCGAACTTTGTTACGTTTGTTGAGGAATTTGAGATTTTAGTGTTGTATGATTAGGGCAAAATAGGGATTAGTTTCCAGTTTTCTGTATTGGACTGCGGTGAGATTAGGGCAGGGATATTGACCTGGGTAGATCAATTGGAGAATTTTGTAGCTTGTATTGTTTATTGTGGTAAAAATTAACATACTTGAATTTTATTAGCACTGACTTAAAATTGCAAGGAATCAGCTGCATGAATGAGTTCAGTTAGGACGTTCGAAAACTTGAGGTTTTTGATTTGATCTGTAGTGGTCTTTCTTCTATTTGCGTTTATGGATGGTTGAACTACATTTGCTGGAGTTGGAGAGATTCTTGTGATTGGTAGCGCATATTTTAGCTAGTGTGAAGTTATTCATAGTTGCACACAGCAGAATGAGTCTAGAAAATGAGGATTGGAGATCTCCCGACAAGGGTCCTGAGAAGTTTCATGTAGTTCTAAAGTAATTACCTTTGATTTACTTCTATTTATCTTCACACTTGATAACGGGTACATAATACTTGGTTGTTTTGATGATTTAGGAAGCCGGCAATATCATATTCGAGAGAGTTCATGTTGTCTTTGAGTAATTTGGATATCTGCAAGAAGTTGCCAAGTGGTTTTGATGAATCCCTGTTATGGTAAAAGCAACTCAAGTATCTAAAATGCTAGTTACATTGCTGTTTCTTGAAATAAATATAAAAATATCAATTATATTATTGTTCTTAATGTCTCAAAGTTTATTGTGGTGCTTGATTGGAATCAATTCCTGTATCTAGAAGCTTCCTGCTGATTTGAAGCATGTTTATCTGTTGTAGTGAATTTGAGGATGCCATTCAAAGCGTACAAGATCGACCAAGAATTCCTGGGAACCTGCCATTGCAGGGTTTCAGAAGAAATGAGTACGGATCATCTCCACCCACTCGGGGGGATTCTGGTAATTTCTCTAGAGGCATTTATGGAAAATGGGAAAGCCGTTCTTCTGGCCGGAGTGATCGAGATAGTGATTCTCAATCCGATCGGGATTCAGGTTCTTTCAACTTTCTTCCTTAGGTTTACCAGACATCCATATTTGTATGTTTTGGTTACTTTAATTTTTATACAGAAATAATTAAAGACAGGCTTGTACAGTAGCAGATCATGCTTGAGAGTCTTGTTGAACTCGATTGTAAAAAGCCACTCTTGTAAATGATCACACACAAAATTTTGGTGTCTGGGATGAGGACGACTGGATCGCGAGGCATCACATATCCACGATAACCTTTTTTTTTCCGGAGGGGGGGGGATTGTTTAGTTTGGGTTATCTGTAGTCATATTAAACCCAAATGCAGTTGTATTATCTTCGAGTTAGTGGGCTATCATCTGCAAGTCTTGCCATTGCACGATTAGAATGTTTCCATCTTCTTAAATGTGGGCATTTACCCGTTTGACTTTGAAAAATTGCAAAAATTAGATGAAATATAAACTACAGGGTGAAACATCATAGATCAGAATTAACTATGTTGTGATATTATAGACAAATCATCTAATATGGTACCCCTACACTAATTCTTAGTGTTCTACTAGCAGGAGAAATGTGACCAAATTGTATGCGTGGAGAGCAAAATGCACAAGTCCATTTCATGCATATATACAGTTTCAAGCATGTTTCCCTTCCGTAGCTATTAACTTTTATGGTTTTCTCATCATATTGGTATTTGGTAAATTCTCTTTTCACTTCATAGATTGGATATTAGTCAAACACTCTCTTATTTGGACTATTTGACTTGTAATGTGAAGTTCTTTAGGATAAGCCGTGGAGAAGACAATTTATTGATTTCCAAGGGTGAAGGAGCCATTATATCTGCTAGCACTTCTTTCTTAGAAAATTTCTTCCGAACGGGACCATGTAGGCACTCCTGCATCTTGGAAATGCTTTGCTTATGTATATATTTATATATTTTTGGTTGGTAGATATTTTTCGAAGAATGAGGATGAATTATTTTCACCAAACACGATAAGATATAGGAATGCTACTTGAGGTGAATAGCTGCAAAGCATCTTCTACATCTTTTTAGTTTATTCAAAGTACAACCCCTCCCTTAAACCTTTACTGTTGTCTAATCCATTATTTTGACCCTTATTTCTCTTTCCAACTCGAGGCATCGGATATGACAATTTGCCAACCAAGTTCCTATTTATGTATGAGATTATAAATACCTTGTAGTTCATTTTATATGGTCGGATTTGCGTCAATATTTAGCCTTATTGTCAGTTAAGAACCTAATGTTTTTTCACTTATTACGTTTGGCATACTTTTATGTTGGATGAATTATGTATGTCAATATTTGGTCTAGCTGTGAACTGAAGCTATAGCCTTTCTCCATGGTCATTTTTTTCTTTATCGCTTTGCCTTTTCTTACTTGAAAGTTTTTTGGAGTTTTGAAAAGACCTTCTAACTAGCACTTATTCTGTATAGTCGGTTGCTTCTTTTATTGGTGAAGTCTTCTGTGTAATACACCTTCATCCTACATTGAATGATCTTATTTCCTTTTCTGGAATGTTTAAAAGCAACATCAATTAGCTAAAATGGAATTTCTTTCCCGGAATGCCCTCTCATTTAAGGCAATGGCGTGACACCATTAAATCCCAACGCCACTTGTAAAGGTGAAAGTGTAAGATACCAAAACATGTAATTTTTCAATTCTTAGTTAAAAATCTATGCCAGTTCAAATTGGGACATTCAAATTGAGACAGAGAGACTAGTATGTGCATTCTCGATACTATGTTGAAATAAGTCTCCCTGCACTCACATCTACTTTTTATTTTCTAACACTACATTTATGGATTCAATTTCCTCAATTGTGATAACTTGGTCACTTCTCATATAGATTCTGGAAAGCGCTATGGCCATCAATCTCGACGGCCTAGGCAGACTACTGAGCAAGATGGGCTCCTTGGGAGTGGCTCCTTTCCAAGACCATCCGGATATGGAGCTGGCATGTCTGCTCCAAAGGTGAGAGCAAATGAGCACTGTCAACTTAGCAAGAGCAATGAGGTGTATCATCCTCCACGGCCCTACAAGGTGAGTAAAACTAGTGAAATTTCTTAGAATTCTAGTTCCACATTTGAACTTGCTCTTTTTTTTTTCTTCGCAAATTAATATTTTCACTTATAATATATATTTTTTTACATTCATGTGTTAAGAATTGCAAAATTTTGTGCAGTTACCTGAACATTGTCCTGTGTAACTCATAATCTTTTCAGGCAATACCTTATTCAAGAAGAGACACTGATGCCTTCAACGATGAGACTTTCGGTTCAATAGAGTGCACTAATGAAGATAGAGCAGAGGAGGAGAGGAAGAGAAGAGGTGTTATTTTATGCTAATGGTAGTCATGCATGGTTTCTATATTTGTTAGCTATTCTTTTAACTTGTTGTTTGTTTACATTCCCTTTCTGAAACTTTAGCATCTTTTGAGTTGATGAGAAAGGAACAGCAAAAAACTCTTCAAGAGAAGCAAACATCAAATCTGGAGAAGCATAAATCTAGTGATATCTCCAACCTTTTTGAAGCATTGAAAGATAAAAAGGAGGAAAAGGAACATTTTGTCCGGAACAATGAGGGGGAGATTTCTGCTGCAAGCCCTATGTTGGGTAATGATTTAGAGAAATCCTCTTTAGCTTCACACTCTTCAGCATCTAGACCTCTTGTTCCGCCTGGTTTTAAAAACAATATACCAGAAAAGAGTGCTGGATTGAAATCTCCGATTCATCATCCTTTATTAAAGGCATGCTACCTCCACTTTCCTTTTCCGACCCCCCTTAGAATATAGTTGGTTAAATATGCATGATGATTTTACAATGTCTATCAATTGCAGGCTTATTATCTGTGTTAGTAATGTGGCTCAATGCCTTCATGTTTGAGCTTTATGCAATTTTTTTTTCACTTCTCACGAATGATACACCATGAGAAATGGATTTATGCATGCTCTATGGATCTCTATTTGCGTGTTAACTGTTAATGATGGAACATGATACTGTTTTTAAGAGCCTTTCTCCTTTCAAAATATGTTTATTCAGCTTGTTGACAGCTAGTAGTGGTCTGCTTTCGTTTCTAGGTGATGTTCTCCAATATTGAGAAATGAATTAACTATACTTATATGATACCCCCATTGTTCGTCTTCTTTACTGCCTCCTTTTATCGCATTGAAGTCCTCATGCACTTTCTCTTAAGATACAGCTTACTCTTTTCTCCCAAAATTTCGTGCCCTCTTCTTAAATGAGTCCCGACCGTCCTTTATTTTCTGTAGTACACAAATGATGGTTTGATGAAGTTA
This sequence comes from Rehmannia glutinosa, assembly GCA_016081115.2. Classification (NCBI taxonomy): domain Eukaryota; kingdom Viridiplantae; phylum Streptophyta; class Magnoliopsida; order Lamiales; family Orobanchaceae; genus Rehmannia; species Rehmannia glutinosa. Next base: position 22,943,496 of record CM071937.1, on the reverse strand, counting down.
ACTAATAAAAGTTTTCACGCGGCATTACCGGTGATCTTGCTTGACACAATGATTTGAGTTTAAAATGGATTAGTCACTAAGTTTGGAGAATACTTATTTGCTTGTACAGAGCATCTAAACCTTGCCAATGCATTTTCCTTCATAAAGTAAGTGTTGTATTGTCACATACTGTATATTGAGCTGATAATGTGCCATACTACCGGTGAATATGTTTTTTGTGCAATTGTTTTACTAGTACTTCCCTGTTTCTGGGTGTTATTCCAGTGACGAAGCTCCTCCCATGGTTTTTGCTTTCTAGGTGGAATTCCAGTAGTAAAGCTCCTCCTATGGTTTTTGCTTTCTGGTTTTTATACTTAAGTCGGTACTTAATGGTTAGGAGGTTGGTTGGTTTATAGCTGAACGAAACCTGGATCTCAGAGAGTAGGGGAAATTGAGCCGTTTCTTCACAAAAAATGTGATCCATTTTTCTAGTAACTTTTTCTTTCAAAGTTGAAGCTAATGTAACATTCTTCCTCTTCTATGATTGGTATGAATTTTTCTTGTACTTATGTCATATTTTTATTTTTAGGTGAAGTGAATGTCGTCAGTAGTTATTCTATTGGCATAGCTTTCCGGCAAAACATAACTTCTATCTGATATTTAAGAACATATGCAGGTGGAGAGATAAACCAAAACAAAGCTCCATTTACATTTTCCAAAACTTCCATCTAGGAGTCTGTAATAGAACAAGTAGACCAGAATAGAATTAGAAATGGTTTCTACTCATTAATACAGGTGGATTCTGATTTCTGGCCTATGGCCTGACGCATCCCTCCCCCATCCCACAAACACACATTACCCAATTAAATAAATGAGTAACAATAATAGTAGCGAACGAAGCTGGAGATGTGGGGATAGAAATCTGAGACATTGTGGGAGCTGGTTGCAGAAAGTCACCCCATCCAGCACCGCTTTTGTCGTCCGTTGCTGCAGAAAAATGAGTTTGGAGAGGGAACCCTTCTCTTTTGTAGGAGGATCTGTTTCTGCTGGTGTTTGTTGCTGTGCTCCATTGCTGAATAATTTGTTTTAAGTTTAGTTATAATCAAATTCTTACTTGGTTTTGTTACCTGCCGTTTGTCTTTTTTATTTTTCTTCTGAGTATCTAGTGCTTTTGCAGGAGGTAACAGGGGAAATTCTTTTGGATGCTCAAGGCAACTTTGTTCAAAATAACATGAATGATGATTTAGAGAGACAGTTATCTCAAGAGATCAGTTTAGATTCTCATGGAACTTTGGATGACGAGGAAATTGTTGAACACAATGCTGATGTATTGGAGGACAAATTAGTAGGCAACTCCAACAAAAAAATTTCAACTTCAATTTTGGGAAAAATATTTGGAAGCACATTATCCATGACTAACGATGGTTCTAATTCAGCTGAGGTAATTATATACCTGAGTGAATTCCTGCTGGATGCATCCTATCGTACTGCTGCTAAACTTTCTGTAGTCTAATCCATTTCATGTTTCTCAAAATAACTAGTATTCTCTGTCTGTGAAACTTAAACTTGCTAAAAGGATGTAAATTCAAAAGAGTTGATCCCCTTTTCTTGTTCAGAGAGAAAAAAAGGAGTAAGAACTCGGAGGCGTGTCGCAACACCTTCTAGGATTGATGTGTAATGTGGGATGCAGAATCACCAGAACGAGTTGGATAATCATGTTATAGCCCATTGAGATGTTTTGCTATTTATAACTGGTTAATCAATTTGTTACCAAATTACTGTAGACTATGACCCAGATTAATCTAAAACTGTGGTACCACGTACTGACTTTTTTGCTTTCATTTGTTGGTTATTTGAACACATGGAGAGAAGCTGAAGCTATCTTGAATTTTACGAAATGTTATTTAGGCTGTTAAACATAAAACTGTTACATTACCTCACTATACTTAAGCTACCTGTGATGGTGAAAGTTTAGTAATACCAGATCTTAATTTATTTCCGCGTTCTGCTAAGATGTCTTACATCAGTTGCTTTATTGAAATTAACTATCAATCTCAATTGAAGTTGGGGACGTCCATGGTAATACTTGTGGCTGCCCATATATTTTATTCAATTGACACAGATGACTGAGGTTTCCATGCATTTTTGGTGAATTCACGTTTACCAAATTTATGAGTAAAATTGGATGGATATTGATGTGACTTTTCTTCCTAACGATTGGTTGACTGATTTACAATGAGGTTAGAGTTTAGACTCTTCCTGTTTTACTAATCTTAGTTGGTAGTGTGGGATACATGATGCCATCTTGGTCAAAAGAAGAGGCAAATTTCTTCTGTTTGTTTTACGTTCCATCAAGCCTTTTGTCCTCTTCCTTCTGATATGAATGTCTGTGTCCATTCGTATTAATTTGTTCGTTTGATGTGTTCTTTTTTAGCATCATGATAGTAAACCTGATGACACATGGAACCCCAATTCTGTCCAGACATCAACGTTTTCCCAATGGTTTCATGAAGAAGGTGTGGCGATCAAATATTTTATAATTTAGTTTTTGAAAATGTTCTGACCACTATTGTGTCAATATGGTTCTAAGTTTTCTATCTCCAAATATTGGCAGAAGCAAAGCCTGCAGATGATATCTCACGTGGAAGGCCAAATGATTTACTGTCTTTAATAGTCAGTGGTGATAAAGTCAAATATCAAGTTTCTGACCCAGAAGCAGCTGAGCACTTTCCGCATGATATCTCTTCCAACACCTTAGAACAATCTAAAAAGCATACAATTGACTTGCAATTTGCAGCTAATGGGGTCTCTGACCAGGCATACATTAATAACAAAGAGGATACCATTCCTAGCATGCTTACCTGTGAAGACCTTGAACAGTCGATTTTAACAGAGTACAGTACAAAGACTACGAACGCTCAGCCACTCTTAAAAGGCTGGAGTACCACTGATGCAAATACTGAACAACCAAGTGAACATATTGATGATCATGCTTCTCTACACCTGCTTTCTCTGTTGCAGAAGGGAGCAGACCAGAGTAATGTGACTCTAAACTCCAGTAATGATATTAATTTGACAGATAAGCCTCTAGTTTCTCATCAACATGATATGGGCACAGCAGTCAATGAGGCAAAAGGCAAACAGAACGGTAAGAATATTCCGATTTCGGGGGAGACCCTCACTCTCGAAACACTATTTGGATCTGCTTTTATGATGGAGCTACAATCAGTTGAAGCACCTGTTTCCACCCAGAGAGGGTCGACTGGGCCAACTGAAGTTGATGTCCCAGATCCTCGTGCACTACCTTTTTCAGGGGCAGATAATGACATTTCTTCTTTGGCAATTGGTGAAATTGGCCTTCAAAGACCAAGTCATGACCATACGGTTTATCAGAGCCAGCAGCTGGGTAAGGCTGAGAACTGGCTACGTTTTGATGGTTCACAAATAGGAACAACGTCATCAAAGCATCATCTCCAAGAAGTCCCCAAAGGGGTTGGTGAATTTCAGCTGCCTGGAGAAAATATAGGCGATCCTAGGAATCACCGGATATCGGCATTTATGCTGCCCCATAACTCCGTTAACAATGTGAATTTTTCTTTGGGTGCTCCTATCGACATAATGGACAAACTGGCAGCTGTTAGTGCTATTGCTAAGGAAGAAAGAGTTATGGTAGGTTCAGAAAGTCCTTTCGCCTGCGGCCCTTACGGAAAAATGGAGCCACAGTTTCAACCTCCACAAATGACCCAATCGAGACCACTATATAATCACTTGGAGTCAGATCTTGCGCACATGAGTTCACAGATGAAGTTCTTGCGTCCAGAGCCCTTGGTTAATCATGATTTTCTAGCCAATCGCCAATTTCCTTCAAACATGACTCGGCGTCCAATTCATCACCCAAATGTTGGGATTGCCGGGTTTGATGTTCCATCCCATCATGCAATGTTGCATCAGATGCAAATGTCAAGCAATCATGCTCCTCACATGTTGCCCGACTTTCCAAGGGGCGGTCCAGTCTCTCATCATGGCAATCAAGCTACTGGGTTTATTCAAGAAACGAACCAAATGCAAGGTTTCCCCTTGGGGCCCCGCCAACCAAACGTAGGCAACCATGGGTTGCCAATACCAGGTAACTACTTTCATGTTTCATTTTAATGATATGAATTAGCATACAATTATCTTTCTTTTATGTAAATACTAGAATAACACACGTGTGTTACACGGGATTTGTCCAAAGATAAAATTTAGTGTCACAAATTTAAAAGACAGTTTAGATAGAATCTTGATTTTTAGATTATTTATTATCTCTTAAATTTGTTATCTTTTAAATTCAATAATATATATTTTGAACTAATAGAATATTTCTCAAGAAAAATATATTCGGATAGATTTGATCTTTTCCAAACTAATTGTGAAAAAATCCTTTATTTTTGGGATTACATTTTATCTTTCATAATGTTGATTAAATTTGTTATCTTTTCAATTTGTTATGTTTTAATTTTGTACATAAAATTTCCATATAGATAAATGTGAAACTGCCATGTGGAATTGGGAGGATGAGAAGTTGACAAATGTCTAAGATTAATGAGGTGATGACATGTGTCAACTTGTTTTTTCTTTTAGTACACATGGTAGATTTGAATCTGTAGTAGCAAAAAATCAGAAACTAAAAGATGCATATAAACCAAATATATTTTTGAAAGATAATATTTTTAAATATATGTCAAACCCCAAATTCTATTGGTTGTTAGATTCCTTGATGTGTTTCTCGAATTTGTTGAGAAACATATATAGTGGTTATTTGATAGGATCATGTAGTATAATCACTATGTGGCCTCGGATCGATAATTGAATAAATTGATTTATTTTAACTTTAATTGTTGTGATAGGCTCATTTATATCTAAGATTAATGAGGTGATGACATGTGTCAACTTGTTTTTTCTTTTAGTACACATGGTAGATTTGAATCCTATAGTAGCAAAAAATCAAAAACTAAAAGATGCATATAAACCAAATATATTTTTGAAAGATAATATTTTTAAATATATGTCAAACCCCAAATTCTATTGGTTGTTAGATTCCTTGATGTGTTTCTCGAATTTGTTGAGAAACATATATAGTGGTTATTTGATAGGATCATGTAGTATAATCACTATGTGGCCTCGGATCGATAATTGAATAAATTGATTTATTTTAACTTTAATTGTTGTGATATGCTCATTTATATCTATGATGATCAGCTTATCTAATTTGATTATAATTTGGTTTGAATTATTTATTTAATTGTGAATATAATTGGTTAGCGGGTCAAAACTGGATTTAATAAGAGTAATTTGAAATATACGTTGGATTTAGCATAAATCGGAAATTAAAAGATAAACCAAATATATTTTTTTTGAAAGATAATATTTTTAAATGATAGTGTAAATAAATCCTTGATATTTAGATTACTTCCTATCTCTTAAATTTGTTACTTATCTTTTAAATTTGTAATCTTTTAAATTCAAAGATGTATTATCAATTCACCTTTAATTTGTAGATAGGAATGCCACTGGATAATTATAAAGTAGACATGTGGAATTAGGAGAATGAGGAGTCAGGAGTTGACACATGTTGATGACATGTGTCAAACTTTGTTTTCTCTTTTAGTATGTAGGGTTGATTTGAGATGATTACAAATATTACAAATAGTGCTCCTGAGGTTTAGTCTAATTATAAAAAACTTCAATTATCTTTCCAAATTAGCCCCCTCTCCCCTGGAGATTTGTATTTACCTAGCAAATATCCTCCTCTTGAGGGGGCTTTTGTAAAATAGAAACAAATGTCAATGGGGCATTTGTTATTTTGATAGACAACTGTTTTTTTATTTTGTCATTAGGCTAAACCTCATGATAGTTTTTGTAGTTATCTCTACTATATGCATATTTCTTGACCTCATGATAAAATAGGAATTGTTTGAATAATCTGGATTTGTTGATTGCTTTTTGTGAATGAATGATGTAGTGCTTAAGTACTACCTAGAGATAGCAATGTTAATTCGCTACAGTGCACTCGTAAAAGAATAAAAGAAATATGCTTCTCTGTGCTACATATGTCGAGGAGTCGCTATCTTTCTGCATCTTGGATTTTCTTGTTTATAGATATCTGTCATACAGGAGAACTCATCTTTCTTCTAGTTCTTCAAATTATGTTTTCTTCATAAGAGCAATTAGCTAGTATTAGCTTGCCCATAGTTTGTAATTTTTATTTACACTCCCTCCTCTAGCTTGTAGCTGAATCCAAGTTTTGGGTTTGACTATGTCTCCTGGTAACATTCAGTTGAAAATCTAGTCGTCTTGGTGATAAATTATTTCTCTTAGTTTTTTTATGTCGAAACTTATTTATCCTATTTGCAGTTGGACCAGCACCCGACATCAATTCTGGAGGCCCCCCGGAGGCTTTCCAAAGGCTAATTGAGATGGAGCTCCGAGCAAACCCGAACCATACCCACCCTTTTCCTTCTGTCCACAACCAAGGAATATATGGTCGCGAGGTAGACATGGGCTTACGCTATAGATAGTTTGATAACAATTGCACGTGGAGGGTAAATCTATATGGAATCTGTTCCTCTGTAACTTTAAATCATATTGAATTGGGGTGAATAGCCGGGATGTGGATGTACATGGTTGTCATAATTTAACTGATGTTCTCTTTACTCTCTGGTTTTAAGCTTCCACGCATGGCTCAGCAGCAGCTTACTGCTTATAGGCGTCGATATTGTGAAATATATTGACCGCGACTAATAACACACGCGAGTGTTGTGTTATTTGATTTCCCATTTTGCATCAAGGGATATGCAGGACAGGGTACTCAAAAATCACCAATCAATCATCATTTGGGAAACCAGTCTTGTGTTTGACCCTATGATCTTCCATGTGGTTTGAGTGATATTTTATCTGATGCTATGGGAGAACTATCTTGAAAAATGCATGTCTTGAAGAGAAAAATCTTTGCCAATGATGTTATTTCTAACGTTTACGAGGGCATATTTTAGAAAATGCATTGAGAATAAATATGTAAATAACTAGGTCTATCTGCGCTGCTACAACTTGCAATGTGCCGGGTTGAGTTAATGTGTGCAAAGAAATGATAGCGTGGGATAATTACAAAAACCACCACTGAGATTTGGATATATTTCAAAAAAACCCATAGATTTTAGGAAATTAGAAAAAATCTCTTGAAATTTGATTATGTATAACACTTTATTTCATTCATGAGCAAAAGTATTTCAAATACTCCAAAATATTACAATTACTCCTTTGCAAAATCTCAAGGTGGTGCTTTTTTTTTCTTTTTTTTTTTCTTTTTTTTTTTTTGGTGGCAATTAACCAAAAACTTTAGGGGTCTCCTAAAGAAAGAAAGACTTGCAAACAACAATAATGTTCGGCACAAAAACTGAGACAAATCAAATGATATAAAAACAAGTTCTCAACAAATGGCGCACTGCACTCTACTCAACCAACATATCATGCATGATTACAAAACTGCCAAAACAGGAGTACCAAAACTTCCAGTTAAGAGCATGCATACACACTATACTCGACCTGCACAACCTTTTATTTATCAGCATATCTAACGAAATAGCTAATACAAGAGAAATACAGCTCTGGCAAATCTACACAAGCTACAACTCCAGATATTTCATCTCTCAAGGACTCTACACAACCCAACTCAACTCTCACACCCTTTCACTTATGTACATACACATGACGAATCGACAATACGAAAAGCATGAAGTAGGTCACGTGAACACATTCATGGCTGCTGTGGGTGTCATGAGCTGTAACACGTTAGCAGAAACTTATCCAGCTTCAAACCCAATTTAAGCAAAGCTCGTCAATAGGGAGTATGTATATGGAAATATGAATGTGACAGATCACTTGCTTTACCACAACGTCATGCAGACTGGATCTTGCACCCCATATCATCACTTTCAATGCCAACGTTACACGATGTTAGCAATCTCCTCTGTCAACAATTAAACAGGCACAAATTAAGAAAATGATATACCTATAGTATATGCAACTAAAGTTACATCTTCAACTGGTTTTCCAATGTGACGAGAAAAAGAGCATATTGATGCGGACCTTAAATTTGCAGATCAGGACTAGGGACATATCAAGGTTGTCAAAGTTGTATATGCATAATCAAACACCCGTTACAACAATAGACAAGTTTCAGGAAATCCAAATTTAAAGTGAGCACCAGATTTCTGCCAAACTCCAACCAATAGCTCTTATATGACTTCCAATACAGTGATTTAATTACCCAATAGTTATATTCATTTGCCAATATCTGATATCTAAATGATCAATAAGTTTCTCAAACTGTAGGTAGTAGACCCTGTTTACGGAAATATAAAAGTTTGATTACCAAATAATGTGATACACATAAAGAGTGAGAACATATAACAAGCAGAAACTATGAATATTTTTCTGTTGAAGTAGAGACTAGAGTGGAGATTGATAGGATTCATCGAGTCAAAGTAACTAATAACTTCAAATTTAAGTAAGAAATTGAAGTTTATATCAAGAAACAACTTGCATTATTTATGGCATCTCACGCACAGAAAAGATCTAATACATACTAGAAATCACAACCACACCAATCTCATGCAGCCAAGCAAATGGAGCGAAACATGAGCTTGAAAGTGCATGCTCTACTACTCTTCAACTAAAAAACCCACCCACAAGATGTCAGTGAAAAATAAATATTACCACAGGAAGCCCAAGGTGGATTTTGTTAAATACTGGTATCCAACAATAATAGAAGAGTTATACCCGGAATGTGGTAGGATAGGATGCTGGAGCAAAAACTTCGGAGAAGAGTAATAGAGTAAGTCCAATTACTAAATATTTACAGCCATATGGCCAGCAATATAACACAAAAATTAGACAAGGCTGAGAATTCATAAAGCGATCATTAGCCAAAAATAGTAAAGGTACAACCAATAATTTTCATGTCAATATCCTCTTATGAAGTGATCAGTGCAAATTCGTGCATAGATTGGCACATCCAACAATTGGAACTTTGCTCGCTCAAGCAATGATTAGTTCCATGAGATTGAAAATAACAGTCATTGTTAGCAACCTCTCAAGTGCTACTAGGAAGAAATCATCAACCTCTCAGGTGCTACTAGGAAGAAATCAATGTTAGCTGTAACTTGTAAGTACTCACTCTATGTGGTCGAAATCAAACAACTTCAAAGTTGTATGTCAAATACTCTAATTAGATTACAATAATACTAGTCTGCGAACAATAACATAGAACTAGAGAGTTAAACTTACATGATCTTCAAATTCAGGGCTCACCAAATTGACTGAGAGATTCTTCATCAACATCAGCGCCTGCAGTAAAGGCGGACAAACTGGTCAATCTGGTCACAGCTCAATAGTATAAACAATGCCGAGCAAGCAAAACACAGATATACATTCGCAAAAATATTGACATAACCTAATGCGAAATCATGGACCCAATGCAAAGGTCCAATTCTGCATATGCCAGGAGTGAGGATCCCAACTTTTCATCTCAAGTAACCCCACAATCAAATTGTGCAGAAAGTTGCATTGTAGGGTGTGTGTGTGTGTGTATGTGAGAGAGGTAAATGAAACTTGAGAGAGAGGTAAATGAAACTTGAGAGAGAGGTAAATGAAACTTGGGTGCTGCTAGCTGTCTGAGACAGCAAAAGACATATGTACTGTTTTTCTGCTACCTATCAAGTTAATTGAATCAATTCAAACAGCAAACGACTAAAATGGACGAAGCAGACGACTCATAGTAGGCAAGCTGCTGATTAAATAAAATGCCATGGAACAAGTGGCATATAGCAGGGGTGGCAATTTCGGACCTGACATGCAAACCTGACACGAAATTAATGGTTATGGGTCCATGCTTTATGGGTCTGGGTCAAAATCGGGTCGAACCCAAATAACCCGCCAATTAAACAAGTCGGGTTTGGTTCAACTTGCTATGACCCATTTAACCTTGATCTAGCCCGTTTGTGAATATAAAAGAAAACTAAGTAAATAACTAATTCTAAGAAAAACCATTAAACAAGACATGTCCTTTAAACTTAAATGCTAAAACCTCCTTACATATATATGTTATAGTTGTTTTGCATGTCTTTTTGTATTTTGCCCTCAAAATATAATTAGTACATTATGTTATTTCTTTTTGTATGTGGTATATGTGATATTTTGTGTTGATTGAATAGTGTGTCATAGTTATTGATTTTAAAAATTTTAAAGTTATACAGTAGAAATTATTAAATGTATATAAAAAAAATATATTAGACAGGTTAAATGGGTTGGGTATGGGTTACCTATGAAATAATCAGGTCGGATTCGGGTTCAAGATTTTGACACGAATAATTAACCAAGTCGGGTCCGAGTTGGCTGATTCCGACTCGCGGTCCCATGAACCCAAATTGACACCCCTAGCTCATAGTGTAAACTTCTGACCCAACAGTTTGTTATCCTCTTCTTATAACACTCATCAGAGTATTCAGGGATCCAAAATCAACACGACTGACGGATTATGGCAGGCTAATTAGAAGAGTTTATATTTTAAGGGGAATTTTGAAAAGGCTAAAGCGCAATTCAAAGAATCTGGTTAATAATCATAACCAGTCGTGGATAAAATGCAAAAGCTCCGGGACATATGTAATTCTGATTCAGCCACAAAAATTTGACTCACCGTCTCGACATTTATAGGGTCCATCTTTTTAAGTCTTTGCAAGTGATCACTTGCACTAGGGTCAAAGACACTTCCAATGAATCTATAAACTTCAGCAAAATCTGGCGTAACTGCATCAACAAAAACCAGAGTAAAATCAATAATGGCAGAATTAGAAGATACAACACTCCATTCAAATAAACAATAATAACACTCTTGGAAAAACTGAGACTAGCTCTTCAAACATGGAATATCCTTCTTTCCTAATAAAATTAGCTGTATATTAACCAAACAGAAACTAGATGCAATCATACATACAGAACCAAGCAATAAATTTTCAAGAACAAAAAAGAGGAACTGCTCAAGTTCAGCTTTAAACGGTTTTGATTTAGACACTGACTAACAGAGGAAAACAAGACAAAGAAAGGAAACAGACCTCTTGTCGTACTGTTGCATTGTGTCACTTCGCGATACATCTCATTAGATTTCCCTACACGTGGCGTGCTTTCATTGCTGCTGCTGCTATAATTATTGGTAACACTGGCTAATCCAACATCATCTGAAAACCCGAGACAATCATTTCATTAGTGACATCTTCAAAGAAAATAGAAGATTTGCACTTCCAACAAACAGAAAGTACCTTTTGAAATATTTGATAAACAGCCTGTTGGCACAACATTGTAAGTCCAAGAAGACAGAGGTGCACTGCTGATTGGATTTCTATATGTTGACAGCGAATCAGACCCACAGCATATCCACGCTCCAGTCGAGCAGCTGAAGTTGGCAAAGGGCCTGTGGCTTGAGACGCAACTGCATAGGGCGACAAATACAAGGTGAAAATGGTTTGAATCTCATGATATTCTGGAGAAAAGAGCACTAAATACGTTGAAAACACAAAAGATAGTCAACCATTTTTCGGGGCCTTCTGGGGATAAGGATGAGCTGCTTTTCTCTTTGGCCGTGGGGAGGTACATGCTCGCTTTTTCCATTCTTCTGGACTTTCAGAAAATATTTCTGAGCATGGCTGCGAATCTGCAGAACATTCTTTTTAGCTCTGGAAAATCAATGCAGCATGCACAAGCATTTTTACAAAAAATCCTTCCACATATCAATTTAGTCATATATTTGTAAAGACTAAAGAGGTACAATAATTAAAAACCAAATCTCACTATATTTGAAATGATGAAAAAAATCCCAAATGGAAATGCAACCTTTAAAACTAAGGTCGATTTAAAGCATTCAATCGACATAAAGACAGAAAAAAATAAATAGATGAGAGAATAATTGAACAAGAAAATAAAAAACACAGGCTAAGTTAAAGCAATCGTTATTGAAACTGAAGGAATAACCACATGCTCATACAACAACCCTTAAAAAGCGAAAATTGACCCTATCTACCATGAGTCAAAGTTTCCCAGAGATCCTGACTGTTAAAACATAAATATAATTAGGATGTCAGAACGATCATTCATTACCTCTTTAATGGATGATAAGAGTCTAAATAGTTCAAAATTTTAGCATTGGAATGTAAAATTAGAGCCACTATACCTTGCATTTACATTATCAATGTGTGAATCAACTCGGGATTACCTGGATAACCGTCTTTGACCCAACAAACGCTTCAATCTTTTTCCAGTCACGATCAAATCTGAAAGTGTGAAAATCAGAAACCACAATAAGATCAGCACGTCTTTAACAACATAGAAAACTTATATCAAAACTTAAGTTCCATTCAATTTCCAATCAATTTAGTTCTTTTGCCACCAAGTACCCAATAAGTACCAATATGTTACACAAATAATCTACAAGATAAAACAAACTGAAGAAAACATAAGTAAAACATAAGAGAACCTCATATTTTTCAAAGATCAGAAAGTTCACCAACTTGAATTTTCGTCCAAAAAAAAATATTTATTCAGCAGTCAATTCCCACTCAACGAAGGTAAAAGGTTTAATAAATCAAGAAAAACGCGTATAGATTCACATAAGTTCCACATTTCACCAAATAACATTTCACCAAATATTTCTGAAACCTTCTATTACTCAACTCAAATACACACACAATATTAATATATATATATATATATATATATATACACGCAAAGAGAACTCTTACAAATGAAGGGCTTCAAGAAATTTTTCATGCTCCTGCTCACTCCAGCTCTCTCTGGACTTAGTAATCGTGTACGGCTTTCGGATCTTCTTATTCGGATCATCCACACCCGAAACCACATTCCCAACCGGCGGCGCTTGAAGCAGGTTGTTCTCACTACTAATCAACCCCGGGATTTTCATCGGATTCCCGCCCGTTTGAAAACCGTAAAAATGTGTAAAATCTTGATCTGGTGGTGGATTCGGATACACAGACACCATGTATGATAAATTTTTCAAAAACCAACACCTCAAATATCAAAAATCCAATAAACGAAAAGAAATAGAAACGGAAAAATGAAAGAGAAAAATTTGGAGTTCTACTTCGGCTGTCTGAGTTGAATACAGGTTTCTAGAAATTTCTCAGGGGTTTTTTGTCACTTAGTTTGAGTGGTTTTTGGCAAGCAAGGAAGAGAGAAGAAATATGTGGAGGTTATAAATAGGCAAGGTAACCGACTTTATGTGGGAGGTGATAAGAAGATCTGAACCGCACACGTGGGGGGAGACGGGTGATGGTTTGTTTAATTTACCCCGATGAGGTGTCAGTGTTGTTTGTTTGGATGGTTGGAATAATTGGTGCTTTTTTGCCGGTAAAAACTGCTTTGCATCAAGGTAGTTCATGTTTTGACTTGTTTTACATACACCTTGACCAAATCCGATTTCTTTCTTTTCTTTTTTTGTAAAAAAAAATTTATTCCATTAGTATACTAGACAACTTCATAGTGAGAATCTTATTCTAAAATTATAGGATAGAGAAAATGAACAATTTCATCCCTATTCTATGCGTTTAATAATTTTAGACTATATACATTTTTCACGACTGTACAAAATTTCTATGCGTTTAATAATTGTTCATGAGTGTACAAAATTTCAGCATATACATTTTTCTTATTACTTCTTTTCTCACGTTACTATATTGAGATATAATAATAATAAAGTGTGAAAATGAATTGTTATTGTTTACTAAGTTCTTTTGAAGAGCTTATTTCCTATAAAAAAAAATATTCCATTTCTTCTTGTGAAGATTTGAATCTCAATGCAAATTCTACTCTGTGGTTTGGTATTGTTAATAGACTTGAAAACACAATAATATGGGATTATGAAATTCAGTGTGCATCTGTAAAGGACAGCCGAATAGGTGGTGTGGAATTATATGAAGAATGTGTTGGTAATGTTCTTACATATTTTCAAGAATTGTTCCTCTTATTCTTCGTGATTTCCTAAGCCTAGTAATGACTAAAGCATATTATCTGAGAGCTAAGTTGCTTATTCTATTCACTTTAACTTACAATAGAACATGTTATGCGACTGAAATACAAGAAATCAATGTCAAGTTGACTATTATAAGTTTTTCATGGTACGAAAACTATAAAAAATATCATACACAGTAAAAATTTGGCAAAATAAATGGACTTATAGTTTTGAACAGAATACGATTATCTCATTTAGTGCAAATTCTGTCACCAAGATTAAAAGTTTATTTTAACTAATAATAATTTGCACACATTTGGTAAACAGAATTGCACAGCAACGAGCAATAATAATTGAGTCTACTTGAAGTGATCGCAGATGGAACGTAGATGTTCAGATGAGGCAGCAATCATTACCCATTTCCTTGCTTCTATTGCAAGAGATGTCGGTCCACACACACAGGAAGATTATGGACAAATAAAATAAGCAAGCAAATAATCTGAATTTTCAATTACAATAGGTATATCTCTCAACTACAACAATATTATCTCCAGGAGATTAGCACGCAAATAAAAAAGCATATATCCCATCATTCCAGTGTGATGATAGCATTCTTAACAAATTACGAGATTTTGGCAGGCAGCATCACAAAGCTCAGAGTAAATAAATTGTCATGCATGTGTTAATTTCTTTTTTTAAATATCTGGCTCCATTTGACTAATCAAGCCAGCGAGTCACACCATCTTCACCTAGAGCTGCAACAATTTCAATGCGTACATCTAACACTGCCTGCAGAAGGTGGAGATTTGAACAAATATTAGCTCAAAGACTTCAATTAACATCCATGAGACTGCATGAGGCAGATCCAAATGCACTCATGTGCATTTTTTAATGGGATAATTACAAAAACTACCCCTGAGATTTAACATAATTGCAAAAACTCAGTTATCTTTCAAAATTACAAATACCCCATTGACATTTATTTTTATTTTACAAAAATGCAGCCTCAGGTGGGGGTGTATTTGTTAGGTAAATACAAACCTCATGAGTGTGTTTATACCACCACAAGGGGGTATCTGTAATTTTGAAAGATTAATAGAGTTTTTGTAATTACGCTAAACCTCGGGGGTAGCTTTTGTAACTATTCCTTTTTTATATCTCGAAAAAAAAGGATACGAGAAAGATATCTTTCTCATTGCACTACTTTGATTGTAGTACTTCAGAAAATGAAGAAAGCAGTGCTTCCATACAAACAAATGACAGTTCAGGCGTAACGAATTGGCATTATTCTAACTGGTGCTTTTTCACCCACTACATGAAATTGTGCTCCTCAAGGTCATAGTTGCTAAACTAGATCAAGTTCCCTGATTTGCATATCCCCACATTGTTTACTTCTAAGATTAGGAAAACCTTTTAAATATAAGCCTTCTTTATAAGGTCGCTACATATCCCTATTTGTGATCTTTGCCATTATGGCACCATCACAAATTCAGGGCTTTATGTACCAAGAAGTGATGAATCAAAAAGCATACTGAGCAGAGTAAAAATGAACTTACTAGAGGATTTCTGCAATTCACCAGCCTGCATTCTTCCAAAGAACCTTCAAAGGTCCAACTTTCCCAAACATCAAAACTATGGCTAGCGAATACAAATTCCATCCTCCTATTTATCTGTTAAGTCAAAGTGAGAGTTCAGACAACAAAAATTCAAAACACAAAATAATGCAATATGCACTTCAGAGCATCTTCACAAAGAGTAAACAGAGAAAATTCTCATTTGCATGATAACAGGAGCCACATAACATTTCTGTGAGAATATCTCCCTTATATCCACAAATCCACAACTGAAAACAGCCACAATTCTCAAATCATGTAATTGTCGCGCCTATTTTCATCCACACTTGGAGAACAAGCTATAATCAAACGTAAAATAAATTCCAGTCCCCATTCGTCAAATTTCATTGTCCTGAGATCACATATACCAAAACTTCAAATGAAATTCCATTTAAAACAATCCAGACCCCATTTTCAACAACTGATAAGCCAAAAAATGAACTATTAGCAGTAGCATTGCTACATGTATCTCTTTATCTCTCTCTTTAATCCTTCCCCTTTCAAAATTAAGAACCTCATAAACTGACAATGAAAGACATATCACAACTCAAATACTCAATTGCTAGTGATACCTGCAATAACTTCCCCCCAGCAGTAAATGATCTAAAACCAATTGTATCCTGCAAAATAAAGCAACAAAGAAATCAATTAGCTATCCTAATTTCAATTAGCTCTGGTTTCATTCGGACTTTTTTGCTAAGTACCTTCACAAGCAATGAAAGTAGTAAAATGACAAGACATAGTCAAAACACTATTAAACTTCTCATCCACGCACCTTGCTTCTAAATACAACCATGAACTGTGCTGCAGGATCTCTTTTTGTTACATTTGACAATGTGTCAAGGAACCAACCACCTCCTTTAACTCTTTGCCTCGAGACATGAAGTGCAGGATGATCTCTTGCGTGTAAAGCTACAATATAGCCATCTTTCAGCAGTTCACCTGATTTCTTACTAAGCTCTATGCTTGATTGTAAGAGCAGCTCTGGAGGTAATTCTGCTTTTGAGTCAACAGGTGTTTTCCTGCTCCTTGAATCTTCAGGAGAAGCGAAGCGTGAACTAGAACTCAACACTTGATCAGTGCCACTCAGATTGGCATCATCTTCTCTGTATGAAGTACTCTCTTTTTCGAAAGTCAAAGCATCATCAGCTTTATTCTGAGATTTTTGGCGCCCATGCTTCTTTTTAGCCTTCTTACTTGATCTGCTTCGCTTTATTTCAGATCTATTTGAAGTACTCTGAGACAAAACAGAACCTTGATTCTGAGATGACTTATCTTTTGACAGATTTAAGACCTTCTGAGAACTTTCAGCCACTAGTTGAATTTCTTCAGTCAGTCTATCACCAACTGAACCTTGGAATGACGTTTCATTGTCTAGTGTGCAACCCTGTTCATTCTCATATCCGACGTCTCTTTCCTCCTCTTCTTCCTCGTCAGACACAGCATCCTTGGGGATGACATTATCAATGAAGAATTGCTGGAGTATGGAAATCGTCTTTTCCCTTATCTCCGTCCATACTTCTTCACTGTAGTCTGCACTCCGAGGAAGAATGAGAACATTGGGCATCTCCCGAAGCTGAAATCAGGTCAAAGTACTATTATTTTAGGGTAGGAAAAAGAAAAAGCAGTACTATTGTCCTGAGAAATTTGAAAATATATAATATATTTGTTTCAGTGACAGTATATTTAACTCACACAGTTATATTTCACTTGAGAAAATACTACAGTTATAATGTCTGTTTTAATGTTTCAACAAAATCTTTAACCAATATGATAGTGCTAGGCATCAAATGACAGGAAATAGATTAAAGCATGTATTTTAATTTTTAAGCTTTTTTAGGTTGCACCATCCACAAGTTGTTCCCAAAACCTTTTAGAAATGGAGAACACACGTGCTTATGGAAAAATGCAAGACAAATGAATTAAAGTAGCTCTCTAATTTTAGGCGTTGCTACATGTGTCAAGCAGTAGCACAAGAACAGCTAAAATAAGCTGAATCAGCAGAGGACATGCAACAGTCTCCTCGACGAACAAATGCTCCATACATGTTAGCTTCGTCTCACTATTTTGCAATCAATTTTATACTCTTAAACCTATCAACATACAATACATCTTACTTTTTTGATTAGCCATCGTGTAATGGATACTCTCCCCTAGGACAAAAATGTTCATGCTATAGCAATGAGCTCCAAAAACTTCAAATTCAATACGTTTATGTTTTATGATACCATAGTAATTCCACCCCAAATTTTATGTTTTATGATACCATAGTAATTCCACCCCAAATTTCCTGGGCAAAAAGTGCCAGAATAGGGGATGGGTTCATTAAATGCAGCAAGAGGGTTTATTCGCTCAAAGCAGACAAGACTGGATAATCTACATTAATCCAATGATGCAAAATGAGAATGGAGTAGTCTTTTATTAGAGGAAAGAGCAATTCCATGTAATTCATCAATTTTCCCAGAGCTCTATTCTTACAGCGTGAATGAGTTAGAAACTAGAGGAACCCAGGAAATTTCCTCATAACAGAATACGAGCAAAGAGTCTTCCCATTCCTGGAAGCCGCTAAAAGCATAGTAGGAAAGGAAGGGACTTTTCTCCCACTCAAATTCCCATTTAAATAGAGTTCATAGGGCAGGGAAAAGTCCCACTCATCAAAAAAAGGAAAACACGTACAAGAAAATGGAGTAGAAACCCTCAAAAGAAAGGAAGTTACATCCTAATATCAAACAATCAAGCAAAAAGTTGTGTAATTTCATGACACAGCTTCATCACAAACAATAGCAAATTTCTGAAATACACTTCTTAATGCATTAATACGCTACGACTATTTATCATACCCATGCTTCCATCCATTGTGGCCCTTCAGCACCATCCAGGGCACAGCCTGCGAGCGTGCCGTCAATCAAAAGTTGTTTCACAGCACAATCATCCAGCAGCTGGCTGCTCCCAGTATTTACAAGAAATGCGCCTTTAGAGAAGTATCACCTCATGAGAGAGATGGTAAAAAACCAAGCATAGAAAAACCATCATGAACATACTTTAAATAATTTACCAGGCTTTATATGCTGCAAACAATCTGCATTGATAATTTGGATAGTATCATTTGATAGAGCACAGTGCAGCGATATGAGGTCACTTGCAGCAAGCAAATCATTAAGTGTATCCATTCTTCTGGCTGCAGCTGGGAATCTTAAGGAAGATCTGCTTATTCTACCATTTCCCTACATACAGATATAATGACCAAGAACTTAATTTACAAAAAAAAAAATAATAAAATCAACATACAGAATAGCATATATTTTCTTGTAAACATTTTCTCCAACTTAATATCACCAAAGCCAATCTATTCACACCTAATCATAGAAAAGAAATAAAACTCAAGCACTCCAACGAGATTGATGTTACTTGCATGTCAAACTTAGTGTAAAACAAAATCTGCCAACTCAACCAAACTTGATTGCACAGTGTTTAACAATTATAATCAACAAAACCTCATCAGCTAGACACACACACACACAAAGAAGAAGAAGAAGAAGAAATATCATACTAATTTCATGGTCCAGCAACCAAAACCATGATTAAAGTGTTACAAACTACTAGCACGCACAACAATATGCACGAATCAGTAGAGTAATTACAACAAAAGCAGAACTGCACAACCAACACTATTTCAGCATGAAAAATCTTTAGCATCAATTGACATACATTATCAAGAAAAGAATCATAAAGCATTATCAAAAATAGATAAAATAAAACGAATATCCTAATAACATCGTAGTTCAGTAACCTAAACCACAAGTATAACATTGCAGACTAATAAGACACTTAACAACTTCCACTAATAGAAACCATAATTTTGTAAAATCACAAATACAGAATACAGAATTAAGCACGAACAAGAGACTTCTACAATCTGTACAAGTAAGCCTACTTCACAATTTTCACCAATTGAAACGTAAATTTTACAAAGAAAAAATATATGACACATCAGCAAGAAAAAAGAAACTTCCATAAACTGCAAATCAATATTAAAACATATTTTTCTTAAGATTCGCTTATTTAGCAATACCTCTTGCACATCAAAATACAACACACTCATCTTGAACGCCAAGCTCCTATTTGCCAACGACGTTGCAGAAGCAGATCTACCTACAATCCCCAAAACCAATCCACGGCATCGCCGCATTCCACGGCAGAGCGGCTGCACTGAGCCGAGCCATCCGGAAGCCGAGAGTGCGTGTCTTGAGAGCAGATGCGTACGCCTAAGTAGCCCCAAAATGAGCGCCATCACAGTATCCGCCACCTCCTCGGCTCGGCTCACGTCAACGTGGATCAGCCGGTTCAACCCGAGGTCGGCTGCGAGAGCAGAGTCCACAGCGCGGTCGGAAGATCCGAGGCATAAGATCAGCTGCCAGGGGCGGAGCCGGCGCTGCGCTGCGCGTGGGAGGAATGAAAGCGAGTGAATAAGAACCGCCGCCGCCGTCTCGATCCGCGACTCCGCCAGCCGGCTCAGCGGCACGTGCTCCACTTGCGCCACACCAGACAGGCATTCCTGCTCTAGCACTGTGTCTTCAATGCAATTGAGTGTTACTACTAGAGGTAGGGGCTGAGATTGAGGAGCAGCGCTGCTACGGTGAGGCATTGTCGCAGGAAATCTCCCTCGCTCAACGGTAGATCTTTGCAGAGTTTTCACACACTAACACGCAATCGAACGTGTACTTCTCGTGATTATATGTGAAGAAGGAGAAGCATATTGTGCTTGTGATTTGTGTGAAAATTTTAATTTGGGAAATGGTAGTTCCGAAGTATTTATAACTGAGCTCTCCAGTGGTTTTGGAAGGGGGAGTCGAAAGAAAGACCCTACTCTCTCATACCACTGAATGTGTGTTTGTGTGTGGTTTCCCAGTTACTGTGTGAAATTTGGTGCTTTTGACTTGGGTGTGTCCTTGGAAATTTGTTATTTCCAGTTAAGTCCCACATCTTTTATGGGAATATTCTTCATTTATACTTAATTCATTTGGTTTAAATTAGATGGCATGACCTAGCCAAGGGATTAGTGAAATTGAATTGTGGTTTTTTACTCAAGTGACCGTTCATTACATAATTCAATATATTAACATACTAAAAATTTCGAAAGAAAATCCTAACCTCATTTTCTCTCAACCTGCTTTTTTTATTGTAATTCATCATCAAGGGGTAATTTGTGGTTTGGAATTATCACATCTACATCTTTTTTATCAATTTACTTTCTAATTTTGTATGTGATTTTGCCTTCTTGGTGCGACATTTGGTTTGTCGTTGTCTTGCAGTGATTTTCTTGCACAGACGATTCAGACAGTCAAGTTTTCGGTCAGACATAAATAACAAATCATATTGTGGTTTTCAACATGAGTATTTTCTAGCTATTGTAAATTTTTCAAAGTTGTAGGCCTTAAACCGATTTTTATTATTAACCTAGATGCTATGAATCATTCATAGTTTTCTTTTTATAGTTTTTAACACATATTTTTTTTGTGTTTCTATTGATGTATCGCTAGTTTGAATTAATGAAATTATGTTTTTATGTAAAATAAAACATACTAAAATTTATAAAGGGTGATCAATTAGATCGGGATGAAAGCATAAATCTAATTCGTGCATTTGATACTTACTGATTAGTAATAATTTTATCAGGCAAGTGTAGTATATACTCCATCTACCGGATATCTAACGTGTGTTATTAGTGTATTTTAGTTTTGCATTCATTTTGTTGTTGTGCTAGCTTGTTTGTTGATTGAATCATTGCTCCACAAGCTAACATAGACATAATACTCAGTTGGCATACCGATAAAAAAAAATGGAAAAATACTCAGTTGGCATCTAAAATTTAGTATAGTGAAGGGGGGAAAAAAAAGACAATAACAATGATAATTGGTCTTCTTGGTATTTCTGAAAAACCTTAGGAAAGTGATTCTGGTGGCTTTGAGTCTAAACATCTCTTCCTAATGAGCAACATGACACAGACTTTTTATCTTAAACTTTAAGGGAATCCGTGAGCAAACCAGTCATGGTAACAGTTAAAATTCAATCGCTCGGACCAGTTCAACAACCAGTCCAACCGGTTTGATAAAAAAGAACAAATTTTTCTTGTTATATTGTATATAAGAATAATATATATATCGATTATTATGTAATACATTTTTTAAATGAAAATATATAAACAAACAACTAAAGTAATATCTAACATAGCTTAAAATTCAAATCATCATATAAATATAGCAAAATACAAAATTTAAAACTCTAAAATTGCTAAAAAAAAAAAAAATTGAACATGGGTCTGGACGAATCACCCAGTTTTTGGCCAGTTCAACCGTAGTACAGTTTTGAGGCCTAACCGGACCGGTACGACAACCTTCAACCGATCGAACCGGCTGGTCTGGTTTTTAAAACATTACTTTAAGGTGGCTCTTTAAAAAAAATCTAAGGTGGCTATCTAAATAGACAAAGTACACGAGAAGCATATTACCTGAACCAAGAAAAGTGAACAAAAAAACATATCGTACAGTTTGAGATTCACTGCTTACAAGCTTGCAAATTAAATAGGAGAGATAAAAGTCGATGATATAAAATCATTTGGGGTCCAAAATATATGTCTAGATCTCAACTGTAAACTCATTACTGACTGGACAATAGGAAAATAGTCTACAACAGGAATAGATCAGGAAGACCTCTCGATCTTGGGGAATTAAAGTACAGCAGCAAGTACACTTAGATGCATTCTTCCTTTAAGCAGGCATTAGAATATTTTCTCAACTTTTATTTCTAAAATAAATTTGCTTCGCTCTGCTTCTCATTCATTTGAAGCCGCATCTTCTGCTGGTGCAGTAGTTCCGTCTACATAGAGATTAACAAGATTTATTTAACCACCTTTGTTAGAAAATCAAAATATCAATAGTTTAAAAATAAAACTGATCGACAATCAAAATATCAATAGGTTAAAAATAAAACTGACGAAATTCTTGAAAAAAAATAAATTGAGAATTTCAACATCCTTCTCTTTTAGAAATTTAACAAATCATACATACCTTCACCTTCTGATGGTGCATAAGGAGATTTGCGGTATCGTGTTTGCTGTTGTGTTGGCTAAAAAACAACAAATATAAAAGAGAAGAATGTGTCAGCACAGAGGGCAAAGAGGAAAGAAATGCATTCACTTGCAGTCCAGTTTCCTTAGAACCATGAAATAACATCGCAGCATAAAACAACGACTTCACTTATTAAGCGCATGTTTGGGAGAACTTTTGAAATGAAAGTGCATTTATAGGATGGACTTTTCAATGCTTATGGGTAATGTTGAGTGTTCGGGTAAAGTACATTTTGATGCATATTTTGTAGAAGTGGTAAAGCAGAAATCCAATAGTCACAAATTTGCACTTCTCCAAAATGGGGAGCTTATAAAAAAAATTCACTTTTCTAAAAGTCCATTTAAAAATAACTACCAAACATACAAGTTTTCTACAAATGGACTTCTACACCTAAAAGTCATTTGGAATGAGTTTCCAAACACCCTCTAAATCATAGATGTCCAACATAACCTCAGGTGAGCTCAAACTCCCAGAATCTTCCACCAAAATGTGCTAAATAACAAATTAGGTTTGCCAAAAAACCTGGAAAGTAGAATAAACCATGTACTAGTCTACTCATAGGGGAAATCCTATGTCATGAGCAGTGGTAACAGGGATTTATAGCATGACACTTGCAATTAAGAAGAAAAGGGTAATGCAGAAAAAAGAGATCACTACTAGGACATTGACTGTTCAAAAACTTCTCCATGATATTATGAATGCACTAAGCATCTTAAGAGCTATTAATATATCTTTACATATCTGCGTTCCTTCATCAGAGCCTCCTTTTAAGGCCAAGAACACCAATCAGAAGTAATAACAGCACAAACTAGCTAACATGGACGGAAAAGAGTGTTAACATATTAAGAAAAAACCTTTAATGTCTAGATGATTTGCACCCAAAAAGAAAAAGAAGTATGATACCTGTAACTTTGGCCGGAGAGCCTCAAGGGGTCCTTTGGGCTTCTCTACACCTTGCTGTAGTCATAAAACATCAATAGGTAGTAACAAAATTTTAATAACCACAGTTTTACCAGTATAAAAAGCTTCAAGACTGCAAAAAATGGTGCAAATACCAAAAAAGAAGTACCTTTCCCAAAGCCCAATCAGCAGAGTCAAAATAGGCACGCTCGTGATCCTGACATCAAATGGAATCATTTCAGAAAGAATACTGATGATACATGACAAAAGTATGCAAGAAGGTTATTAATACCTACCTTAGAAATCAGTGGTGGTTTCTTGGGCAATATTCCTCCATATTTCTTCTTAACAGCTTCCTCCTGCAAAAGAACGGGTAATTAATCTAGTCAGAACATGAAAAAATACATGTAAACAATAACCGAAAAGAACATGATCTGAACACAACTTCCTGCTGTCTTGATGGCAGGGACTTGTCAGCATCCTCCATAACAACTTCTGCTTGTTCTTTGACTTCCTCAGTGCCTGACATATTCCTGCCACAAGTTCCCTATAACGAACACCTGTACTAAACATGAACCACCAATTTCATCAATGGTTTCATGAGACACCTTATATTTAAACAAAAATGCGCTCCTTGAAGATAGAAAAAAGAATAATCACAAATCGACTATTTCTTCAAGAGAAACAGAAGACGAGCAGAGAAAATATATCATATTCAAACCATCAATGCAGTTCCAACTTTTCCATACATGCTTATCCATAAACCTTGAGGATCGCAAAAGATAGATGAGTTTCCAAATCTTAGTTTGATCAAAGAAGAGTTGAGGCAATAATATGCATTTAGATTGAATTCTTGGGCATATAGCCATGCAGGATTCTTTTGAATTGCATGATATCAATGCAGCACAAGCATAGTTGCTAAAGACGCGCCTCGCCCAAGGGTCAAGGCCGGGCGCACGCCTCAACCCGCCTTGGTGAGACGCGCCTCAGTAAGAAGTTTTGAAAAACACTTTTTGTTGGCAAGAAAAGCGATTTTCACTATTTTCCTTTGGGTGGGGGGCGATGAGACAGAAAGATAACAAAATAAACAAAAAAAGAAGCATTGACGTCTGGAGACAGAAACAGAAGAAAGGAAACCAAAAAAAAAAGGGTTAGGGTTTTTGTAGAAAATCTTCAATTTTTTTTTTTTTTTTTTGAAAGGGAGAAAATCTTCAATTACTTTCACATACTTGGATATCCTCTAACCAAACTTGAAGGGCAGTCAACCCATCATGCTTGACTTATGCTAATATGCTTGTATTGAAAACTTTGTGTTTTTTAATTTGAGATTTGGTACTTAATCTGGTCACTTGAAGTGTGTTTTAATCAAATTTATCGTGTATGCGAGGCGCGCCTTGAGGCGCTACCTTGGCCTTTGTGCCTCGGGTGCGCCTCGCACCCTTAAAGTATTTCAAATTCGAACCAACACCAAAACAATAAGAAATATACAAAACTTCACCGTCCTAGTGTTCAGGAATGCTGTTCCATTCATGTATTAAGAGATTGGGGAGCCCTAAGGCTACGGGGCAGAACTGATTGGCTAAATTTAATGTCGGTTCAGTAGCATCGAGTTAATCAAAAAAACTCTTGACATATTTCAAACGATCATATCTCAAACCGCAGAAAATCAAATCATCAATATAAAACAGTTGAGCTATACACCTCAGCGATAGGCATCATATGATCCAACGACAATTGAGTAAAAAAAATCATTAATCTCGAATATTCATTTCATACAATCTCATCAGCCAGATCCTTCGAGATCTCAATATAAATTCTCGAATCAGTTTGGTATCTATATGAATCGCATTAACAAACAAACATGCAAACAAATTATCAGGAGAGCTTGGAAACCCATAAAATAAATTAAAAGAATAATTAGCAATATCAAGATCGATACCGCAGGCAAATTGAGAATCCAAATCGATAAAAACAGAAATTAAATTGGGAAAATAAATTGAAAAAAGATGGTATTACCTGGGGGAATCAACTCTGATTTCACTTTAGATCGATTGTGCGAGTGTGTTTGAAAGAGGGACTGTTTCTGAGCAGTAGAAGAACAAAATATTAAAAGGAATGGAAATGAAGAGTTAAATTACATTCATGCCCTCGAAATCCACAAGATTTTTACATGCACTGTTTTTCAGATTTATTTTGTAGTCACAGACAATGAAGAATTAAATATGTGGATAATCATAATATACACTTGAAAATCAAATAGTGATATTTGGAGCGCGACCTGAGATTAAAACTCAGATAGAATAAAAATGTGTAAATCAAGTACGATTGTTTCTATTTTATTAAACTATAAATTTCGCTCAATTTGCTAGATGAAAATAGAATTTAAAAATGACATCAATAGAATTTTTAAATTCCTAGTCAGCTAATTTAAAAATGACATCAATAGAATTTTACTGCTAATATATCGTTATTATGAGTAAGGGTGTAAACGAGTCGAGCCGAACATGGTATTGTTCAAATTTGTTTGAATTTTAATTGAGCTTCAAAAATTATGTTTGAGCTTGGTTTGATTATTAATCAAATCGAGCTCAAACAAGTTTTGGTCGAGTCGAACACAAATTGAGTTCGAGTAGCTTGATATTTTCACACATATTTTATTCTTTTTTAACTAATGGAGTCGAACTCGAGCTAAGTTATACATCTTCCAGCAGGTCTCTTGTGAGACGGTGTGAGACCGTGATATTTTTGTGTAACAAATGATATTTTTAACAGTGGGCCGATTTTTTAGCCTTTTGAACAAACAAAAATATTTTTTAGTCATCTTTCTCAAACACATGTTTTTTAGCCATTTTTGAGTGTGAAATTCCAGAAATGCCCTTTTGTTACTTACAAGCCATTTTCGAATCAAGGCCAAATTCATAACTCGAAAACAAACAGTGTCTCCTTATTTGAAATTCGACGACGACGACGAGCAACCCTACGAAGACAATGGAGAGTGTTTCGACTTCGTTAATGGCGGTTTGGGGGTGGAGATGAAGACGACGAGGGTTTGCGAATGTAACTCGTCATCCGCAAACTAACTCGATATTGAGTTAGGTGTAACTTGCCATCGAGTTACACGTGGATGGCGAGTTACATGTGACTCGATATCCAGTCACATATTTAGTAAGTAACTGGATATCGAGTCATATTTCGAGTTACATGTATCAAGTTACATGTAACTCGATATCCAGTTACATTTTTTATGTAACTCGATATCGAGTTACTTATTGGCAGCAACTTTTTTTCATTTCTCAGATAGTTAACATAAAATGCTTGTTGTGTATTTGACAGAATTGAGCATGGAGATGGGGAGCAGCTTAGAACTGGAATGGAAAGTTGAATTCATATTCCACGTTCTGGCTAATATCGGATATCATGAACGAGTTGATGACTTCCGTGATTTTAGATCAGTTTAGGGATGGTCCATTTGACGCATTTGTGAACTTTAACTTGGAGCATACTACACAAGCAAGGGGATGTTGCGATTGCTCGGTAGAGAGATCACAATTGATTGATCGGAGCGGGGCGAGTTGTGGTTCCGTGTTGGTGGGCAGAACCTTATATTTGGCCCTTATATTTGGCCGATGGGAGTTCTATATGATGACGGGGCTACGCTTTGGCGCATCAGCACTTGACCCATGTTCCTCTCAGCATATCCCACCGACAGCTGGAGTTTACCGTCAGTATTTCGACGGGAAGTCCATGATAGCAGTCAAGATATTGTCGCTTTTCACCGAAGGCCATTTTAGAGCACAATCAGATGATGATTTGAAGATTGCGTATGTTCTGTTTGTCATGATGCACCTATTGGGATTTGATTCGGGGACCCCTGTCCCATTATAACTATGGACCTTAGTTGAGGATGTCCCAGAGTTTATGGCAATATTCCCATATGGATCCTACATGTTACATGTATGAGCATCTCATTCATTATATTGACACTAGAGTTCGAGCCCCTGATGGTCCTGATAGAGCCGTCCAGTTCCATATCTATGGCTACTTTTACCCTCTACATATATATATATTATATTATATTAAACATGTATCACTTTTAACATGAGCATCTCATATTGTAATTGGGTTGATTACTAATCTGTTTTTTGTTTGATATAGTTATGGGCATATGAGACTATTCCTGCATTCGGTCAGGCCCTTGCCTTGACATCTGGGTTGGAGGGCTATCCTAGGGGCAGACGATTTAGATGCCTCAATAGGGGCTTCGCTGTGGTGGCTTTATTTGACAGCCCCCAGGTAAATTTCATTTTTTTAAATAATCATGTGTAATTGTGGTATTTATTTCATTTTTTTCGTAATTAAGTAAGATTTTCTTATTTTTTGACAGATGATGTGCATACATATTTAGCCCATCGAGGAAAAGTTACGACTCCCCTATACGCAGGTCATTGATATAGACATATCACAAGGATTATGGTATGTCTATATGGACATGTTCCCAGCTCGGGTTGCTCCACTTGACCCTGCTACTGTTGCTAGGAGGCTTGTTTAGGAGCTGGGACGTACTGCCAGATCAGGACTACCTATGTCTCGGCGTCCAAAGAGGCAGATGACCCATACCCAACCTACACACCTTGATGATGATGATATTGAGGTTGAGTATGATCGAGCATATATTGTGGGTTTGAGTCGTCCTTCTCAGGCACGCTCTGCTCTGACTCGTCCTCCACATGTGGCTCGACGTTCGTCCTCTCCATCTCCACCTCCGCCTCTACCTCGACGCGTGTCCCCTCCACCTCCATCTCCACCTCCACCTCCGTCTCCATCCGTGTCTCCTTCTTCCACATCTACAATGGGGATTTCCTTGTTCCTCTACACAGACCGGTGCACCACAAAGAAAAACTGAAATAAAGTACTGTACGACAAAAAACATCAATAAAAAGCTGAAACAAACTACTGACTTTATCACGAGATAACACACGATATCGTGTTATATTACTTGGGTATCGAGTCATACAACTTGAGTATCGAGTCATATAAGTTATACAATTAAATTACAAACTTTATGGATTACATGTCCAATTTATTGATTGACTTCAGGAGCTTTATCAAGACAAAGCCTCCTTATGTGTCCTTCCTTCTTACAAATGCCGCATTTTCTTGGAATTCTTCTAGTAGGTTGATCAATAGTGTTGCTTCCACTCGCACTCATTGCATCATGGCAAATAGGGAGCACCTCATTACGTGTAGAACGATTGTGACCCTTTTGACGACATCTAGAGCATAATACGGACCGTCGTGAGCTACTAAATGGACCACTAGATGGAATCCATCGAGTCCTCGATCGGCCAGCTTGTCGAGGATTTAAAGGTGCCTTGACAACCAAAAGTTGTATCATTCTGGCACATTCCAGTCTTTAGGATGTGTAATGGGCATGGTGATTGGAGGTTACATATTTGCGCAATGTATATGTTTTATAGTAGTCGTGCATGTAACTATAGACTGATTGGTTTGCCTTACTGAAATACATAGCAAAAAATGTAATTTGAGGATATCGTAGACGCGAAATAATTCGTAGTTAAAAAAAAAGTTTAAATATACCTGATTGCCTTAATCGCATGTGGACACGACAATAGATCAAGCTGAAACGCTCAACAAGTACACGTTCTCTTGGCCAAATCAATAACAAAAGAACGCACTTCATCCTTCACAGAAAAAAATAGGCTACTAACAGGTGACACGTGCATCTTCTCAGCCAGCGCACCTGCTTCCATCAATATCTTGATTGTATCTGTGGTGACTTCATTGTTCATGTTTTGGGATGGAATTTGTCGCTAGTGGAACCACCACTGAATCGGGTTTTGAATAGAATTGAGCAACAAACAAATTGACAATTTTCTCGACTAGACAAGTCTAGCATTAAGGACCTCTACTGCATTCGATGTCATGAACTTATAGCGTCTAACAGGACAACGTGCACGTGTCCACCTTTTTGTTCCAGCCCTAACCAACTCCTCGTAGGCCTTTTTGTTTGCATTTTGAATCAGGCCCATAATCTTCTTGAATCTTTCAGGTGAATAAGTGTACGCATCCTTTTGGTATAAGCTCACCACTTGACCTCGATAATTTCTAATATTTTGCCTCAAGTGATATGTGCATATACCACGCGAAGCGTCAGGATATACATTGCCAACTGCATTCTTAATACTTTTGTGATGATCGGATACAATGTGCATATTTTCAGAACATCCGTATGTATTGCATAATTGCTTCATAAACCATTCTGATGATTCGTTCTTCTCCTTATCAGACACACCAAATGCTAATGGAAACTCTTGTTCATTTCCGTCTTTCGTAATCGCAACAAACAACATACTTTTAAACTTGCCCTTTAGGTATGTGCCATCAACAACAATTACAGGTCTATAGCACTCACTGAATCTTTTAATTGATGAATGTAAGGCAATATAAACATACTTGAATCTATCATCGTCATCAGTCTTATGTAGCGCAAATGTGCAATTGTACCAAGGTTCTCTTTTTTCAACATGTACAAGAATACATGCAACATCCCCCAAAACTGTAAGTGGTCACCATGTATGTAAATGTAAGTACAATATTGTGATTTTAGTACTTTGTCATACAAAATATTTATCTCATGTTCAACAGACAAATAATCAATAATATCCCTAGGCTTAAGGGATCGTCCCTTCTTTAGTAGTCTTAGTGCAAACAGGGCTTCGATAATCTTCGAAGGCGATTATCGAGGAGCATGTCTGCTTAGGTTCACTTCACATGTATGAGGTTGTTCTAATTTAGTCACCTTCCAGCTTCCTCCTTGGATATCATTTGCATGAAGTAAGAAGGTGCATCCTTTATGTTTGCAAACTGCCTCATAACGTGAAGTCGAAGACCGTGTTGTTCTATACACCACGCGATGGTATAGATGGTAGAAGCCCAACTTTGTTACCAAACTCTTCCTTGTTTTCAAGTACTGCACCTTTAAATAAACGCTCGATGTTAGGTGGTTCTTGTGGAATGGAAATAGGGTCGGGATAGTGATATGAAATTCCAGGAACCATCCAAGCATATTGCGACCTAACCATTGGGAGCTCCGTATGTTCAACGTTCTCATTATCTACTTCATTGGCATCAAAAGGAGGTACTTTATGGATTGGAAATCATCTATTCCGAAGAACATGTCCGTCATTGTCTCATATTACTATTATTTCATTGTTCATATAATTCCCTTCACAGTCATTCAGAACAAACTAGTCATCTTTTTTCCATCCAAAGTGATCATAAATAAATCGACGGACTAGTTCATCGTCAACATCATACTCTCGATTGTCATCTTCTTCCTCGAATGTGTCACCATCATTGTCCCCCGATGGAACAAACTGTTTATCTTGTTGGTTATGTTCATCACCAACACATCCTGGTCATCTTGGTCATCATAATGACCACCGCCCCCGAAATCATCATACCGCCCAAAATCATCATTAAATCAACCACCACCACCACCATCATCATCATTGTCACCATCCCCATGACCAGTACTATTGATTCCCGATTGATGCTCCAAGATAGGATTTACTTGGACAATTATCGGACACTACATGTTACATAGACGTTGGTTGAGGCTCCAAGGTCCGAGATTTACAGTTATCGGGCACATTATGTTCCATATAGGTTGGCATACACTGTGGTGGACCATGTATATAATTCTTTCCGCGGTGAGAATTATATGGATTTAAGGGTATGAATTGAGTGACGATACCATAAGAATAAGATTGAGCAACCATGAGGTTCATAAAACCATTTGGATTGTAATTTTCGGTGTACGAGGTCCCCGCCATCCCATGATCTTTTGGTTTCAGGTCACCAATATTCGAGGATCTTTGAAAATTTCAGCTACTCGACGAAGATTTCGTTCACACATAATCAAAGACTTAACCTCAGAACCACCCCCAGTTGGCATTAAACAGTGTAATTTGTATTCACACAATCACTGATCACCATTTACAACCTTATGGACAATATCCACAAACCCACTATATGAAATTATCTATAACGACGTAAAAAGAAGTACTTTTCACCATTTCTATAGAAACTACCATCCCAAAAACCACTATAGACAATTATGACTTTATCATCCTCCATCTGAAACCAACACCAACAGATTATCAAATAAAAAATAGAAAAAAATATAAAGACTGACATGTAACTCGACATCGAGTAAGTAACTCGAAGGACATCTAACTCGATGTCCAGACACATGTGACTCAACATCGAGTTAGATGTCGAGTTACACTGTAGACTGGTGTTCGAACTTATTTCGATCTGGTTTTTCAAGCCTATGGTTTTCAAATCTAGTGTATACCCAACCCCAAACTAACTATGATATTGAAATGAATAAAAAATGAGCTAGAGAACAAAATGCTTACATTGTTTTAAGATTCCGTCGAAAAAAATGGCCGCCGAAAAAGTGAAAATGAGAAAGAGAGGAATGTGGCCTAATGTAATATGCTTAAAGGGTATTAATGCCATCTACTTGACCAAAATGGCTTAACAAATACGTGTTTACAAAAGATAACTATATTTTATTTTTACATTATGGAATGAGCCATTTTGACCCATTTTCAACTACTTTTAATGTCAAAAGTGATTTTTTGTCTAAATACACTAATTTAAGTGTATTTCGACAAGTATACTAAAAGTATCATTTTTAACGCTAAAAGTATCACCGTCTCACGGACTTTCACCGTCTCACATAAGTTTTTGTGTACATCTTATCCAACAGAAATATGCGTTCAAGCTTGGTTCATTATGTTAACAAACCACGCTCGAACAAGCTTTTAACAATGGATCTCAAACAGAATATTGAGTAGTTTGGTTCGTTTTTCAGCTCTAATTATGAGTGCTAATTTTTCCTAAATTGAGACCTGAGAATGAAGTCTAATAGTTTTATTTATTTATTTAATTCTCATCCTTTTGAGGCATGATACTGCCGCTTGAGTGATAAACCACCAATATCGAATATTAATTTGTTCTTTCCTAATTTTCATCTCAACTGTTGGAAATTACATGGTTGTGTTTTCATGTGGCATTTCCATATTTTAACTATTTCGAAAAATGAGAGGAAAGTTTTAAATGGAGATAAAGTCATTTCAATTCTCACTTTTTGGTGGAAGTAGGATTTTAAACAAATCTATATGGTAACCAAAGAGTTTTTCACTATAATCACATATCAAAAATTCACTTTAAAAACTATAATTACACATATACCATAACAAAAATTAAGACAACAAAGCATACATATTCTAAATTCTCGCATGAAAATCAATAAAGTCTTGAAAATTCTTTTCTCAACTGGAAACTAGAATGGACTTAAAAATACATCCACATACATCTTGAAATTCCAAACAAATTCTATTAAATATATTTTAAATAAATGTATGAATGTTTTTTTAGGAATAACATTCTCTTTCTCGCATTCCTTAATTGAACAATAATGCTACTAGCATTAACACTGGTTCAGTCATGTCCTTCCAGTACAAGTAGGGGTGATCAAATGGAACCAAAACCCAATTCTAAATCGGAATCGGAATCGTGGTCAACGATTTCGAAACCATTGACCGATCAACGGTTTCAAAACTGGAACTAAAACCGTGTAATCCGGTTCTGGTTCCTTGGTCCCAAAAACCGTGGAACCGGCGGTTTTAACCGTTGGTTAGAATCGTCGATGGAACCGTAGTGGAGCGGCGGTTAAAACTGCCGGTTTTGAGGTTAAAGCCGACCATACTTTTTTTTTTGTAAAAATATGCTAGAAAATATGTTAAATATTTATTATGATGTTTAATATTCGTAACTATACCTTTTAAACCAAATATTGTAAGCAAATTACGTGAACTTTGATTCCTCTATACTCCAATAGTATATATATACACACAATTTAATATTATTATTTATTAAATACAAAATTTAATTAAATATTAAGTCAAAGTCTTTTTCTTTCTTTTCCCTTCTTTTCTAACTGAAGTTGATAAATCATTTAAAAAAAAAACGGTTCCGATTAAAATTGGGCTGGGAACTGTGGAGGAACCTTAGGGTTCCCGTAGGTCCCAGGGTGTGAGTGTAAGGTTTTGAAGGGGTTGAATAAACCTTATCAACTTTTCGATTTAGTCCTTTTAAAAGTTGAGATAATACTTCACGCCTAAGTCCTTGACGGATGACTAAGTTAGTTAACCAAACAGAGTTAGGCACTCATGCACTGATCGAGAAATTTGTTGATAGAATAACTCACCGCTTAGTCTAAAACTTTACTTGATCGTGATATGATTTATTGGAAGACTTAACACCTTGAATTTGGTTTAAGTTTGTTTTAATACTTGGTTTTAGCACTTTGTTGATTATCAATGGATAACAAATTTATCAAAGCCAAATATTGAAATAATACGAGAAATTAAAGTCTTTGAAATGTAATGACACAATAAATTTTATAGAGGTTCGAAGATGGGGTAATTCTTCTACTCCTCTCTTCTCCAACTCCTGGAGGAATCCACTAAGTATTGATCAATGTACAAAGTGGTTATCGGTTCGATGATCAAGTCTTGATCACACACGGTGACTTGATCCTTTGGGACTCGATCGGAGACGCTTGGTCACACAGTGGCTTCTCGACGACTCGCCTTCTTCACAGGGCGTGCGCTTGCTACTACTGACCCCCTTGCTCAAGCTTCTTGGATTTGATCACGAAGCCCTCCAAAACTTGAGGCGGTTCGACTTGAACCTTTCTACAATCCTTTGTGGAATGTAGACCCTTGATTTTTCAAATGTTTCCTCTTCAACCGATTGAAGTCGTCTTTCCTTCACGGTGAGTGTTGGATTGATTTCCTTCGTAATGTAGGCTTCGAGGATTAAACTTGAATGACTTGAGTAGGTTATAGTTTGAATAATAGCTTGAAAGTTCCAGGTGACAAAGTTAACATTTTCTCAATAGATTCTCGGCCTTTTATAGTGTTCTTTTGAAAATTTGCCGATTGAAGAGATAGGTTAATTTTCAAAAGACACTTGTGGTCGTTGGCTTGTCTTGTTACTGATCCTTGGAATTGACATTTCCTCGTATGAATGAGTCTTGACTTTTGTAGTTTCGACACAGTGCAGAGCTTCCCATTGGTTTATTCCTTTTGCACGCTTCCTCGGGATCGAAAGCACTTTAAGAAAGGCAAGATGGAAGTATTACTTGTTTAAGTAATTTTCTTGACTTATGTGCAACGGATCTCTTTCGAGTTGTCTCGACTGACCGCATTTGCTGATTTCCTTGACTTCGAGGTCCTTCCAATCATTTGGATGACTCATCCATCACTTCAACTGAGACTTGGCTATCTTGAGTTGACTTGACCGACACTTCACTCATTGCATCTCATTTTGCAGACCTTGATCGAGTTCTGTCTTCTCTTCTTTGCCACACTCACCGCCTCACAATGTGAGTCTTCTTCTAGTCTCCAGGTTGACTTCTTGATATTCTCGCATAATCGACTTAACTCAAATTTCGACAAATTTGACCCTATCTATTACAATGCAATTTACAACAAAAATGGGGTGCCAACTTTCTATTCTAACAAGCGGCACCAAAACCGTGATTAGGTTTTGGAACCATAACCGTGAGAAACGATTCCGGTTCTGGTTCCTCATTGGTTCCAGTTCCTCCAGAATGAGGAACCAGAACCGGCAGTTCCGAAACTGTGGCCACCCTAATCACAAGAACCTTCAAATATAGAATAGAACAAAAACAATCCGTATTATAACATACCATTCGAATATCATTATTGAATAAATAAAAAAGCTCCATCCATAAAACAATTCAAATTTAAACAAAATCTCCGATCTCAAACAACATGACAACATTATGTTATAGAACTCTACAACAATGTATTGTTACAAAGCAGTAACTTCTTCTACCCACCATGGCTACTTATTCGGACAGTCCAGAAAGAACAAATTTTGGCTAAAATGGAAAAAGAAAATATACTCGACAAAAATGATCCAGCCAAAAGACTTACATCAGAGAGAATATCTACGAAAGACCGAAGCACGAAGATACAGACCATCCACACATGAACCCAGCATCCCTTTATGGCACACCAGGCCAAATACTGTTAACATATAACACTGATACACAAAAACTCCCGTTTGGCACACGATGCAACATTCATCAAAACAGCATCTTTATGAGTATATTCTGTGCTTCTCACTTCCTCAGTGGTGTTATGATTTTTCTCGATTAGCAATCCCAAAGGAAGTGTACTGCCAGCTCAAAGATGATAATTTTCCTCACTAAGAATGTCGAAATTAGAAAAATCTCCTCCTGAAACTCCTAGTTGTAGCTTGATATGATCGCATAAGAAGGCCAACACCAATTCCAACGCCAAGGCACATCCCGAGCCCTATACCCACACCAACTCTTACACCGGCATTGAACCATGAAAGTTGGCCGTCTTCACCAGGGTACATTTCTTCGGAGTAATTGCTGTATGCAACTTTCCCATCTGACTCGTAGTCATCCATATCAGCCGCCATGAACTGCAGAAAAGCAGTTTAGTGGAAAATCAGAGGACCAAAAACATGCAGTGTACCGAGGGTCAACTCTGTTCTTTGCAGATACCCTCAAAAAATGTAGTAGCCCACAGACCATAGCAAAGTAGATACATCAATCAAAAGAACAAGTTTGTTGAGTGGTTATAAAAAAAAATATAAGTTTACGCCCTACAGCTGAATGGCAAAAAATAATCGAGCAAATAGTTCAAGTATTTCCAAAATTTTTGGTATATAAGTCAAACCAATGTGTTGGGTATGGGAGCTTGGGGTGGGGTGGGGTTAACGGCTTATCTGGAAAAAACTCAGTAAAATTATTGGTTATTGCAACATTTCAGTGCCCACAAGCTCCAATATAGACTACTATTTCCAGTGGGCACTGATACTTTCAGGAGAAAATCACAATGAACCAATAAAAAGCTAACATGTTAGCTTCAATTAGTTCAAAAGCAGAAAAAACTTTCTTTTGGTCTTCCAGATTTTTGAAACAAAATATATATATCAATTGTGTTTTGATCAAACTCATAGAATCTCGTATTTAGCAAATGAGATTGTATGATTATTTTCCAATCGCAGACAAGAATGCTATTGTCCCACATCAACCTTGCCTCCTAGCCTAGGTTCTATCATCATTACACAAAATGGTTGCTCTCTAACAGTACTCTCTCTGTTCCAAAGAAAGGACATCTCCAAAAAAGTATCTTTCTGAAAATTACTATTTCAATTAAGCACTACATTCCAAAGCAATAGTGTTATTTAAAATTTAAAAGTACATACAACTTGCACCTTTTAAACTTTCACCTAAAGCTCCGGCTTGTTCAAATTGGACTCAGTATGTGAGACGGAGAAAGTAAAAGAATGCAAGAAAATATGGACATTTTTCACAGGTTCTGGCGACTGGCGAGTATCAATTATTTGTTCGTCCATGGGTCATAAGTCAAAACTGCAGGTATTAAACTTTATATAGATGGAAAGTAGAGCTAGAGCAACACTTCATTGTCATTTGGTGGAACATAATATAGCACAGAACAAAAGAGAATGTGCCCAAATGAAATAAGTTCCTTTTTTAGGATATATAGCAGTGGTAGACTGGTAGTGAGAATTGAACCTTAGCGCACAACAATCCTTCACATAATGGAAAGTATACTTCATTTTAACTTTGACATATGAAATCCTGTTGTTAATAACTTTCCTTGACCTAAATTTGATCTTTGTTGTAGCAACTTAAATACGTCCTTTATTTGGGAATCGGATAGTGGTTCAGTGGTTAAAGACGAGGAAACCCAGGGCAGATGTCTGGGGTTCGATTCCCACCTAGCTCCCTTCGCTACCAAGATTCGTAATTAAAAAAAAAAACCCTTTATCTAAAGTTGAATGACGAGGTTACACTTTTGCTGCTAACTATGTTGTTTTCTGTAGCATCAATTTGTTAACGTGCATTATTCACAGAATAATTGTCTTCACAGTAACAATGGCAAAAGGAAGGTTGCACACACATAATCTTACTATAAAATTAGATAAAATTGAAAGAGGTTGTGGTTGTAGCAGTGTTATTAGAGGCGAGAGGCGCGCCGAGGCGCAAAGGGGTCCGTAGTGCTTGAGGCGAGAGGCGCGCCTCTTGAACACGAGGCGCCAAAAATAAAATATAAATATAAAAAATAATATAAGCTATTTAATTCAAAAACAGAGAAGAAAATTAAATTAACACAAGCTGAAACTAAGGAAGCACTGAGATTAATTAGTAAATCAATGAAAAGGAGGGAAGAAAACAAAAAAAGGACTTTCCGATGGCGAGAGGTGGCACCCGGCGGCGAGAAGTAGCGGGCAGAAGTGCTGGAGTGCAGAATCTTGGAGAAGCAGGGGCTTTCATTTTTCTTTTCTCAAATGAAACCCTAGTTTTCTTTATTTTTGAGTTTTCTAGGTTATTTTCAATGTTAAAGTGTAAGTTGTTATACCAAAGGTTAAAAGTGCATTTCTGAAATGTTATTAAACTAGCAACTTTATACAAAAAAAAAAATCCCAAAAAAAAAAGAATTGTGCAGGAGGCGCGCCTCGACAGTGCCAGAGGCGCACCGAGGCGTGCGCCTCCGAAACATGCATCGCCTCGGAGTTCCAGAGGCATTTTTCTGTGAGCCTCTTGCGAGGAGTGCCTCGGGCTGTAGAACATATAGGGGTAACAACAAAATTGAAAACCACACTGTAGACTCACAGGAGGAACTACTATTAAGGAAATAGAATCTTCAGCTTTGGAGCTCAAGGAGATGGTATTATAAAGGGCAATAGCCTTACTGCCTTATTTGTACAGCTTTATGGATGAGAATTAAGAAAAAAACATATCATATCGGTAAAAAAAGGCACAAGCACTGCCAACAAGAATCAATCATCTCAGGATTTGAACAATTTACGGTTGGATTACCTACAATTGTGAACCTAGGTGTTGCATTATCTGATCGGTCATCGATTTGTTTGTCTTAGTTGTCCTACTATATCTTTCATATCAATTAACTAGCAACCAGCAAATTTTTCATCTGTACAGACTGTACCATTATTCCTTCGTCATTCAACAATGATGTTGCACATGAATGATGAAAATAACTAGCTATTAATAACCAGAAGTATCCTAATTGAGCCTGCCAATGTAATTAAAATACTACCATGATCACAATTAAAATAAAATTTACCATGTATAATTTGCACTAACCTAAAACCAAATTTCATTTTCATAAAGCACAATGATTAAGATGCTTTTGCAGAAAAACAGCCACAGGCATTAGGAATTAAATCCACCATCTAAATCCTACTGGTACGCCATACATATCTCATTGCAGAGTCCCAAATATTGGCCTACTTATTCTTATGATTATCCACTTCAGTTGTTGCTTCCCTTTTGTTACTCTGAAAATAGCTGCTTCAGCTTCAGCCGCTCATATTCCAATATTCCTTTTTATTAGTCACTACATAAATGGCATCATCATTTAGAACTCCAGATACTCACCCCATGTAATTCAGAAATACATAGCTGAACGAATACTAGCACCTTCATCCTTAGCTCAAATATGCAACTATCAGAACAACTACATGTTCTTACTCTGAGAAATAAAAGAAGTAAAAAACAATGCCAATAAATTTCAGCAAAATCCAAATTACCTGCAATTTCCGCTGCCTCACCAACCCGTTACACAAATTCCTTTGCTCCTTCCCCATCTCTTCGTCCTCGGGAATTGCATCTAGCATCATCCCTTGCCTCACTTTCTTCCTCGGGCTAATCAAAACCGTCTTCATCAAAATCACCGGCGTCCCCGAGCAACACCCGGCTATATATACTTCAATCGACGGAGAACAAACCCCTTTCTTCGGCTGGACAAGCGCCGACCTCCCATTCGCAATGGAGGTCGCCACATAGCACTCCAAACTCCACCCAGTTTTCGAATCATTATCTAACGCATTCTCATTACTCCACGCAGCCGCAGGATCAGCTCTCTCTAGCGAGCCACATAGAATCAAATCCATATCACCCCATCTTCGCATACCTCGAATTCCGCGGGACCCGAGATTTTAACACTGTCGGTGCTGACGTATGTCACCTCGGACGAATCCTTATCGACGCGATCTCGGCGGAGGTTAATGGAGACGGCGTCGGATGACGGGATACGCGTGCCATTGATTTCTAACAAAACTCCGACTTCGCGGCGTAGGTGGCGTAACTTTAGCTGGTCGGGAAGGTTGTCCACCGCGCAAGGAGTGATGCGCACGTAGAAAAGACGAATTTCCAAGCAGCCACCCGTGAAACTCGGAGGTCTGTAGATAGCTAGTTGTAATTCATCGTCCCTTCTGTCCATTATTCAAAACCCTACGATTCGAATAACTTAATTAAACGATTACAGGCAAAATAGGGTTTTCAAAGGGGAAAATCACTACGGTGTAGGATCATTTAGGGAGATTCAAGAAATCCAAATTCGGGAATTTCAGGATTTTGAGGTATAGAGTTAGGGTTCATTTGTGGATAGTTGGAAATGATGGAGAGAAAGGAGAAGCAGCCAAGGACAAGTGGAGCGTGTTGTCACACGCGTCACACGCGTGTGGAGGGGCGCATGGGGAAAAAATCTAATTGCCCCGCCCATCCACGTGGGGCACACAAGGTGGGGCTGTGGTTTACCGGGTCCCACCCGCCAAGAAATAACATTTCGACAATCCGTAAATAAAGGAACTGACAAAAACCGGAGGACAATCGGGTTACGTCTATCCGGTAATAAATGCTTGGGTTTTTGGGTCGGAGCTTGAAGGAAATGAATAAAAGTTTCGAGCATATAGGTTGAAATTAGGCTGATTATTCGAGTAATATACTGGAATCCATTTGTAAAATTTTGTTCAGTTATTCTTAATATAATAAATTATATTTACATTATTTCGTAGAAATTCAAACTTCGACTAGAATAAATGTTTTGTAAACTATCCTAGATTCGATTAAAACAAAAATCAACTATTATAGTTTTTTTTTTGAAAATAACTATTATAGTTTTAGTTAGTTAAATACGGACCACAAAAATCGGGTATTTTAATAATATATACGAGTATATTATGAATAATTATTAAAAGTAATGATGAAAAAAATTGGGAAAAATACAAAAATAATTGATATAGGAACTCTTAAATGTATGACTAAAATACACATATAAAATAATTGTTTGGAATTGACATACGACTTATCTTTGAATTGTATTTATACTTATATATAGATTACATAAGAAATAAAATAAATTATTTGATATTAATTAATTTATAATTATATAAGATAATTATTTTAAAATAATCAATATATGTTATGTGATTTGTATTTATATTTACATTTAAATTTTATAAAAATGAATATAATATATTATATTATAACTTAATATTAATTAAAAATAATTATTAATATTAATTAGTATATATATAATATCAAAATTTTATTATTAATGTAATATTCAAATTATATTTATAAATATTTTTGAATAGTGTTCAGACTAATTTTATAAAATATATTAAAATGAAGTATCATTTGTCAAGCATTATGCGAATAATTATAATACGTGTACTAAACATTTACTTCAGCAGTATTACGAAATATTTAACGATGATTCATAATGTATATGAGAGTTTCAATCATTCATATATACGAGTATAATACAAGTTTTAACAAACAAATATTATAATAAAATAAACTCAAATATAGAGGTGGCAATTTGGGTCATCGGGTCGGGTTTGGTTTGGTTTCAGGTTGATTTCGGGTTATGCTTAAAATACATCGAAAGTTAATAAAATATAAAATTACTACGTTTTAGACAAATTAGTAACATCGTGTCGGGTTCGTGTTAGTCGTGTTCATATTCAGGTTTCTCGTATTCGGGTTCGGGTTTCTCCCAGTAACTTCGAGTCAGGTTCATGTCGGGTTATCGTGTCGGATCAGGGATTGCCACCCCTACTCAAATATAGGGATGCTAATGGGTCCGAGTTATCCTAACTCATCTTATTTTTGGTAGATCTGGTACAAATAAATGGATCTGAGGTGAGTGTTGTGTAACGAGTAAAGGGTTTAGTAGGACTCAGTCCATATAATTAATACATAGTATATAATAAATGGATCTGAGGTGGGTGTTGTGTAACGAGTAAAGAGTTTAGTAGGACTCAGTCCATATAATTAATACATAATATATTAGGTCTGTACATTTCTTTCCATGAGAATAAACCTTTTTCTTAATTTTTTTTTATAATGTTTACTTTGGCAATTAATATATCTATTGAATTGCAACAATATCACATTTCACATAATTTCTGGTATTAATATTTTGAAAAAGAAATTATACAAATAAGTTCAAATATGTAACATAGGCAAGTTTAATAGATCTAGCGAGTCTTATCCACTAGACATGGTTCAGTTCTAGAAGTGGCGGGTTTACTGTAGGTTCCCAAGGGGTATGGTGTAAGGTTTAGAAGGGGGGAGGGGTTGAATAAACCTTACCAAATTTTTACTTTTTAGCACTTTTAAAAATATTCAACACAAACAAATCGCCTAAGCCCTGGGGGGGACAATTTAGTTCACTTTCTTCAAAGAAAGTTACCCACTCAAATGATTTCGATTGAGTTTGTTGATAGTATAACTTAGATGCGTTAGCTAACACTTAATTTTTAGATGATTTGGTTTTAAACAGCGGAAAACTTAATACCCTTTGTTAATTTTAAGCACGTTTTTAACACTTATTTTTAGCACTTGTTATTATCAGTTGGATAGCAATATAACTTATCGTGCCAGATATAAAAATATAAGCAAAGAAAGTAAAGTCTTTGAAAGTAAATGACACAAGCAAATTTTATAGTGGTTCGAGGATGGGGTAATTCCTCTAATCCACTCTTCTCCAACTCCTGGAGGAATCTACTAAGTAACAGATCAAGTTACAAAGCATTTCTCAGTCTAGAGATAGCCTTGATCACATAGCTGGCTTTTCCGCGACTCGAACCTTTCTTCACAAGACAATTTGCCACATTTGACTCTCTTCAAGCCTTTGGAATTGATCACACAACCTTCCAACAAACTTGAAACTTCTGGTTCGACCTTGAACCTCGCTACAACTCCTTTAACTTGGAGAGTAGACCCCTTTTCGTTCTTTAAAACTTTTCTTTTTCAACTGGTTGAAGTATTCTTTCCTTCACAACGTGTGTTGGATCGAATTCCTTTGAGTGTTAGGCTTGAGGAATATCTTGAAAAGCTTTGAGAATGTTTGCAGTTTTTGCTTGCTTGTAAGATCGATTCATGGTAACCTTTTCTCAAATGCTTCCTCAGCCTTTTATAGTGCTCATTTGAAAATTTGCCCGTTGAGCAGATAGGCTATTTTCAAATGAAACTTTCTTGTTCGTTGGCTTGTCTTTTCTTGGCCTGCAACAATGTGATGTTGACCCTTCCTCGTATTAAATGACTCTGCAGCTTTACAGGGTCTGACACATGCTTCAGTGTTTCCCATTGGTTTATTCGTTTTGCATATTTTTGGACCAAACACTTTAAGACCTGCCAGTTTGGACTTATTACTATATAAAGTAATATCCTCGACTTCCTTCCAACGGATCAATGTCAGTTGTCTTAACTTGACTGCTGCCTTTACCCATTTGACTTGAGTCTGCTCCAATCATATAGAAATGACTCAAATGTCAATTCAACTGTTAGACTTGGCTTCTTTACTGACTTGATTGACACTTCCACATTCTTTACACAGCTGTTCCTCAGATGGATCTCCTTTAGTCGAGTCTTTGACTTCCATCTTGGTCATACTCAGCTGACACATAGTTGGGTCTTCACTTTGGTCTTCAGTTAACTTCTTGCATTTTTCGACATAGCTGATTTCACTCAGCTCTTTCAGTCCTATCTATTACAACATAGAAATACAAGAAAAATGGGGTGCCAACTTCCTATTCTAAGTTTTACTTGGTATCATCAAAATCTTAACAATAAATTTCCTAATAATTTCTTTCTTTTTGATGATGCCAAACTTAAATAAAAATACAACAAACACAAGCAGTGCAGTAACAAAGAATGTATGCTTTAAATATGTCATTTTATTGATCAT
Organism: Rehmannia glutinosa; assembly: GCA_016081115.2. NCBI lineage: Eukaryota > Viridiplantae > Streptophyta > Magnoliopsida > Lamiales > Orobanchaceae > Rehmannia > Rehmannia glutinosa. The sequence continues at coordinate 22,899,635 of CM071937.1, read as the reverse complement.
AGTATTCTTGTCCTTTACAAAGTTGTTTACAACAATATCCCCTATACATTGTATCAGAGTCTATACATACATTGAATTATAATATGTATCAGAGAAAAATTACAAGGAAGGTATCAGAGCTCAAAGCTAACATACAAGATACTTATAGCTGTGTATTTACAATAAAGTAAAATATAAGAAGGGGTTGCAGCCGTCTTCAATGCATTGGCTGCTTCCTTTTTCTCTCTTTATCTTCAGCTCTCCTCATGTCCTCATCTGCTCTTCTCCTCTTCCTTTATTCTTCATCCCTCTTCTTCTTCTTCTCATAGGCATGCCTTGCAGCAGGGTCATTCCTATGCTGCTTTTCCTCCCATTCTCGCGTGACCCTTTCATTCTCGGCTTCTTTCCTTCTCACAGCCTTCTTCATTCTTCAGATCGGACTTCCAAATTTGCAAGATGATCATATCCACCTAGTAAGTAATCCCTTTCTTCTGTGGATCAATATACTTGATGTCATGTGGTTTTGGCTGCGGTTGATAGCTTCTGTCTCTTCCACTGCCACCAGATCTTTCCCTTCCTCTTCCCGACTCACCTCCTCCTCCTCGGGAGTGTCATGATCTTGGTGCTTTTGTTTTTCTAAGTGATCGTTAGAACTCTCGCGCACCTCACCAATTACATACATCGAGACCTTCTCCCAAAGACATGTCCCAAAGCTTACGGTAGAGTCATATCTTTGAAGTAGCCTTTTGTCTCTAGAGTTTGAAACTCCTCTAGTGATCTGGGCTCAGACCCTGCATCAGGCATAACAATATCTCTTGGGGGCTTGATCGCAGGAAATCTTTGCCTGCTGGGGGACCATCATATTGTGTCCTTATGTTTTGGATACGTTCAGAATGCTTCTCAGCCATCTTTTCGAACTCAGCTTCGATGTTCTTGATTCTTTAAATGTCAACTCAGCTTTCTGTTCCATTGACAGCTCTTTCGGTAGCTTGCTGAGAAGTGAAGCTGTTATTTCTCCTTGCTGAGGAGTCTGGGAAAACATAAGCTTCAAATGGGGTTTTTTCGAGCTTCATTCCCCCTTAGCTGATACTTCCTTCTTCTCCACCTTATGACTCCCTTTCCCTTCCTTCAATTTCCTCATAGCCTCATCTCTCCCCATTTTGGCATCATCACCGAAAGATAAGGTCAGTCCAGGGAACATGCCACTTAGAATGAAGTCAAGTTGGCTGTTGGTTGAATCATGTTTAACATCCGACTTGGAGTAGGCTGTTCGAAACTCGGACCACATAGCCTTTGACTCAGCTTCCATTAACTTCATTTCCGTTTGGAGAACACTGAGCTGCTGACTCATGTTAGTCTCCAATCTTGCAATCTCGTTCTTGTGTTGCAGCTTAAGTAACTCCATATCCGACTTGTGAGATTCTTCAATTCTCACCATGTACTCCTTCTGCCTCAGCTGAAACTGTACATTATCCGCACTCCAGACCAGTAACTCCGCAAAGAGTGACTTGAAGTAATAGACTTGCTCTCTTCTCAACTGTCAATTCAACTGTTAGACTTGGCTTCTTTACTGACTTGACTGACACTTCCACATTCTTTACATAGTTGTTCCTCAGCTAGATCTCCTTCAGTCAAGTCTTTGCCTTCATCTTAGCCCTACTCAGTTGACACACAGCTGGGTCTTCACTCTAGTCTTCAATTGACTTCTTGCATTTTTCGACATAACTAACTTCACTCAGCTTTTTCAGTCCTATCAATTACAACATAGAAATACAAGGAAAGTGGGGTGCCAACTTCCTATTCTAAGTTTTACATGGTATCATCAAAATCTTAGCAATAAATTTCCTAACATCTAGGATGAGTCTGGGTCCTTCGTAATCTTAACTGGGCAGGTCTTGGGTCCAGGCGAATGCAAACTAAACTCAATCCACTGTCATCGTTACTCAAATGACAAATTTCCAATGCAAATTCCAATAGAAAGATATTGCAACGGTACTTCCAACAGTATTTATCCATTAGAATATTTAACCATTTGAAAAAAACTCCAACGGAGTTATACTATTGGAATTTAATCCAACGGTATATCCATTAGAATATATAATCGTTGGAAAAAACTTCAATGGTTATTTCAACAAACTTGTACCTTGGAATTTAGTCCAATCCGAATTCCAGTGGTATATATTCGTTGAAATATTCAATATTTCATCTCATTGTCTAATATTTTTAACTTCCTAGAGGGTCGTCCATCATCAACTCGTCTCAAGTCAAGTATGTTTAACTATGTAATTTCGATATGATTGACTCCAGATATAAGATATATTTTATTGATATGGATAATACTATCAATCTTTTAACCTCTATTGAAATTTTCTAACGGTATTGAAATTTCCAATGGAATTTGCCAACAACAAGTTGTAGCGTTGGAATATCCGTTAGAATTTTAAAAACTCCAACGGAAATTCCAACGATTAATTCCAGCGTTTTGTTTACCATTGGATCCTTGTTGGAATTTTCCAATGATATGCTTTAACGATAGAATTTATGTTGGAATTTTTAAAATTCCAACAATATCTCCAATAGATTATTCCAACGGTTTAATTACTGTTGGAATTTCCCAACGGTTTGTTATTGTGTTGGAAATTTTGTTAGAATTTTAAATTTCAATGGAAATTCCAATGGTTTATACCAATGGTTTTATTTGTCGTTGGAATTTTCCAACCGTATAATATAGCATTGGAATTTTTATTGGAGATTTAAAAATTCCAACGATTTTCCATTTTGTTGGAATTATTGATTGTTTTCTTGTGGTATGAAGTGTGTATTGCTAAGACAAAAGGTAAAAGAAAACTAAAATAGCCATCTGGTCTTGGACTAGGCCACTATGTATAAGAGATTTAGGGCATCTCCAACCCATGATACTAAATTTGGTGTGATTTTCACACCAAATTTGGTATTTTGGTATAATTTTTCAAAAACCATCTCCAACCCATTACACCAGATCTTACACCAAATGAATATTTTAATATTTTATTTTCACTTGCGAATAACAAAGTTATTTGTTTATGCAATTATTTTTTTTGCTTATATTTTATTACTAATTAATGTAACTGAATAAAAATTTCATTTAACTAATTTACATTAATTAATTATATTGCAAAATAAACATTACAACTATACCACAATAAATAAAAATACTAAATTGCAAAATAAATAAAAAGTGACTTTGATGCTCTTTTAACTAAATTGTAATTTTGTTTTTTAATTACTGTAGTTTATAGAGATTTTTAAATTTAAAATATAATAATTTATTGGTAAATATTAACTATTGTTAGTTATTATAATTGTTTATTCCAAAATAATAATTATAAACAAAATTTAAATAACTGAAATCAGGTTACAAATGAATTATATATCAAATGTAGGATACAATTGGAATTTATATTTGAAGTAGAAGAAATTGGAGGGCAAAGATGGAATATTTGTATTACACCAAATTTAGTGTAAAGGAATAGTGCTACACCAAATTTGGTGTAACAGTATTCATTACACCAAATTTGGTATAAGGTTTAGAGTTGGGTTGGAGAGTGTTTTTTACATATTTGGTATAATTAGGGCCGTTCCTATATTTTATAGGGTCCGGTGCGAAAAAATATTTGGGGCCCTTTGTACTTATATAAACAAAAATTAAAATATATAATTAATCATTGTTACAAAAAAATAATTTCATTGGTCGAAACATAAAATAATAAAACATTATATATTTCAATTTCAACGTATTCAATTTCATAAAAATATACAAAAGAGACATTTAATGCCCCTCTTTGAATCTCGATGCATTCTCCACTTTGTCTTCTTTTCTCATGTTTTTCATGTGTAAATAGATATTTTCAAGTAGGAGACATTTATAATTTTCTATTGATGGAAAAACACAATTTAATGTAAAGTATTAAATACAAGTCCTCCATTGCATATGTTCTACTTTACCAATTTTTTTTTTAATAAAATTGAATAGATATTGAGAAGATAATAAAACTCTAAGATAGACATTGAAAAGATAATGAAACCCACAAAACATAATAGACATCGATACAATTAAAACTAATGGAAAAATAGAAGAACTTAAGATAAAGAATTATGAAAGGAAAAAAGTATATTTGCTTGAGATTTTGATTAATATTGTTTTGAAGATGAAGCATATGTATATGCCCATGTTTTTTTTTTCCTTTTTCCTATTTTTTTCTTGTCTATGTTTTTTTCTTTTTTTCTTTTTGCTGCTTTGTGTTTTTCCTTTCTTTCGTGCCTCAAGGCCCATTCTTTATCTGCTGTTTTGATTTGGAATTGAGTTGGGCCACAATTTGAGGTAAAAAAAAGGAATTTTTTTGCAGCGGTTGGGAGTCGGAGTCATGACTTCAATGCGCATGAAAAGAGAGCAAACCACCAGGTCGCCAAGCATTATGATAGTATTGAGTAGTCTTTATTGTACATACTTGCTTTCTAAAACATTCATTTTTTTTTAAAAAAAATCCCGGGGGTGGGGCCCTCGCCGGAGGGGGGCCCTGTGCAGCGCCGCCGCCTCGACCGCCCCTGAGACGACTCTGTAATGGAATGGGATATAGAGTTGGGTTGGAGATGACCTTAGGACACGCCAATGTTTTATATTCATATAGGATCAGCTGGTCGAACCGGTTAAATTGGAAACCAACAATGACACTGGCTTGAATATGGGTCTAAAATGGTGGCAAGAAACCTGTAACGAATTGGTAAAAATCGATCGTCCCGAGACCCATTGATCTGGTTCAACTATTCTGTTTTTCAATTAACAAAGAAAAAATAAAAAAATAAAAGACGCAAACCTTTCCAAGATAAGTCAATAACAAAAAATTGAACAAAATTAAACCCTATCCTTTTGGTTTCAAATTCGCTTATGCGTTAAAATTTACATTTCCCATTCGGTTCTTCCAATTTCTTTTAACATTCAAGATATATTTGTCTTTTTACATAAATATATATAATATTATATATCGATATATGTAATATATATAAATTTTAGATACATATTTAAAGATAAAATTTTCAATTAAATACATATTTTTTCATGAATTTAATAAACTTAAATACAATAAACTTAAGTACAATTGTAAATAATTATGAGCTAACCCACATAACAACTATACATATATCACAAATATCCAAAATACATGAATATATAAATTATAAATTGATGTCTAATAGCCCGAATGCATAATTTTTAAAGTCCATTACAAACTAAAATTTTGAGTAATATCTTATAGAATTTATGTTTAGTTTTTATTTTATATATGCAATATGAGTGTCAAACTGAAGATCTTAAAAAGATTATTAATTTGATATATTATACGTCCAAAATAGATTAAAAACAAAAAAAAATATTATTTAAAAAAACAAATATAATAATTAATAGAGTGCACGTACATAAATTTGAAAAGAAAAATTTTCATGATTATAATTAAGAGACCTTAAAAGTTGACTATAAAATTCCTCCATTTTTCAATAGTAACCATCCTTTTTTATTGTAGATATTATAATTATTTATATAATATTGTAAAATGAGGGGAAATTTTTCATGATATATTTATATACATATATACTAGATGTGACCCCACTGTTTTTTTACTGTAACAAGTGCATTTTTCTGTAGTTTTATGATTTATATCTTTCTGCATTGTAATGATTTTAAAGTAGCACCAGACAATAGGCGAGAACTACGATTTAATATTTTTTTATTGATGAAGTCACGATGAAGTCAAAAATGAAAAATAATATCATACTTGAGAATCATGAAAAGTATATTCAAGACTATATATGTATTTGTCTTCTTACAGAAATATAATATAATGCTAATAATGGATATTCGTAATATATATAATTTTTGGATACATATTTTGAGATTTTTTTCAATTAAAATAAATATTTTTAATAGAATTTAATCAAGTTAAATACAACATATGTGTGTATATATATATGTGTGTATATATATATATATATATATATATATATATAAAGAGAGAGACTATTCTCAAAATAGTAACCATAAAACTTTCCCGCTCATTTTTCCTTGCTATAAAAAATAATTAAAGTTTGAAAAAATGGGTGAAAATATTTATAATTTCATGGTTTAGAAATATGTATATTTTATTAATTTAATTTTCCAAATAAGTGTGTGTATTAAATTAATTATTATAATTGTCTTTTTTAAAATTTAATAACTTTTTCGTTTTTGATTATTTTTTTATGTATAATATATCAAATTAATCATATTTTTACAATCTTTAGAATTTGACACTCATATTACATATATAAAATAAAAATAAATATATAAATAAAAAATACATATTTATTCTAAATTTTCTTTTGTAGTGGGTTTTAAAAATCGTATTTTGGGCTATTGCACAATTTGTATATTCATGTAGTTTGAATATTGTAATTTCTTATTTTAAGTAAATCGGGTTTCACCCTCAACATTATTTGGTAATCTGATTATTAATGTGAAATTATTTTGACAACAATATTTATACTTTCTTAATTTAAAAAAAAATAAAAATTTCTTAGTTTCAGTAAATCGGGTTTTCACATAATCTGAAAATCCATATTTTTCTAATTTAAAATAAATATTTTTTTATCTCCAAAAAATAATGAAGATATGTATAAAAAATGAATGAATGCTTATAATACTATAATTGGTAAGCTTTTTGACATGTCCTGAATCATAATTTAATACTTAACAATTTAGTTTTTTTATTAACAAAAACAATATTTTATTTTATTTATTTTCTTACCAAAAAAGAAATTTTGCTGGACTATTATATTCTATCGTATTTTTTCTTATTAAAAATATGGAAAACACAAAAAACCCGATCATAATATTTTAAAAAAATCCGAACCATACACAATAAAATCTGTAAAATAATCAATACTCCAAAAAGTTGAACATGGAATATAAATATGGGCAACAACGTTGGAAATAAAAAACTATCTTACAAAAGTGTGAATAAATATAATATATATATATATATATAATTTTTTTATGTATCTATGTAGTATATTTGAGAAAATAATCCACTACATTAAATATGAAGATCCTATATATGTATAATTATTCGTATCTATGTAATATATTTGATAGAATAATCAAATGTATAAATATTGAAAAGTGCTTGAAATATTTAAATGTTATATATATATATATATATATATATATATATATATATAGTTATGATCAAATGTGGTAGGGGGCTTACCGTGTGGCAGTGTGGATTGATCCCATCCATCCACACCTTTTATTCAATGGTCCAGATTGCTATTAAAATAACTGATTTATCAATTAATTAATAGGTGGAAATGGCATAATAGTAACTAGCAAAATAGCCATAAATCATGCTCCTACAATCAAGAAATTGATTAATATCACGTTTTCATAACTGAAATTGTGCACCATTTTAATAGATGAACTATATACCATATAATAACTGACTGTACACCATTTTATGTAACATTGTATCATTGTATAACTAATTGTACATCATCTAAAAACCCTATAAAGACAAAATGGTGTAACCACCTTCCCATAATGACGCCCTACAATCATGGATGTGATAAAGATCACATTTCCATAACTGAATTATGCACCTTTAAATAGTTGAATTGTACACCATTTAATAACTGACTGTACACCATTTTATATCTAACAGTGCATCATTGTATAACTAATTGTACATCATCTAAATGAACTATAAAGACAAAATGGTATAACCATCTTCCCATTTATTAACTTAATTGTGCACCATTTTATGTCTAACAGTGCATCATTGTATAACTAATTGTACATCATCTAAAAACCCTATAAAGACAAAATGGTGTAACTACCTTCCCATAATGATGCCATACAATCATGGATGTGATAACGATCACGTTTTCATAACTGAATTATGCACCATTTTAATAGCTGAACTGTGCACCATTTAATAACTGACTGTGCACTATTTTATATCTAACAGTGCATCATTGTATAACTAATTGTACATCATCTTAAGGAACTTTAAAAACAAAATGGTGAACCATCTTCCCATTTAATAACTTAACTGTGCACAATTTTATATCTAACAGTGCATCATTGTATAACTAATTGTACATAATCTAAAAAAACCATATAAAGACAAAATGGCGTAACCACCTTCCCATAATTATGCCTTACAATCATGGATGTGGTAAAGATCATGTTTCCATAATTGAACTATTTTAATAGTTGATCTGTGTACCATTTAATAACTAATTGTGCACAAATAATGAAAAGTGAGAACAATCGTAAAATCAAATCCCATAAAAATTGTTGCGCTGGGATTGAATGGTGTACAATTACTTATACAATGATGCACTGTTAGATATAAAATGGTGTACAATCAGTTATTAAGAGGTGCACAGTTCAACCGTTAAAATGGCGCATAATTCAGTTATGGAAACGTGATATTAATCAATCATTTGATTGTAGGGGCATGATTTATGGCATTTTGCTAGTTACTATTAATCACTTTCCACCTATTAATTAATTGATAAATCAATTATTTTTAATAGCAATATGAACCATTGAATAAAAGGTGTGGAAGGATTAGATTAATCCACAATGCCATACGATAAGCCCCCTGCCACATTTGATTCTAATCCTATATATATATATATATTTGGTAAAAGATTCAACTTATATATATATATAATTTAAATATTATATTGTCCATACTTTTTTTGAATATATAATAAGTAAATACTTATTACATAAAAGAAATAGTATTTATTTGTTCTCTTACGTACTTATGTTATTATATTTGTTTTTTTTATTATCAAACAATAATCTTTTATGTTATAAGATAATTTCTTAAATAATCATGATTTGAATTGAATGATATTGCTATGGAGAAATAATGATACTCTGATTTTATTTATTAAATCAAAATATATAGTAATTTGTTGGTATAATTTTCAACTACGTTTCAACTGATTTAATTTAATTTCATTATCGAAAATTATTAGGTAAACACTTAATTTTTAAAGTTGTAGACAACTCAACATGTGTTTATTTTTTTTTATTTTTTTCTAAAGTTTTAATTTATGGTTGGACATTTAACATAATATTTTGTTAAAATATAGTAAATTGGTATAATAATAATAATTAATAAATCTTAAATTATTTTGTTCATGTCAAGATGTATCATCCTGCAACCATTTCCTAGTTCAATGGACATGGACGAGATGGGCCTTGTGATACCCGCCCTGCCCCGCTCCATTACCATTTCGATAATATATCAAATTTTTAATATCAAAACTATATAATACTTTATTAAATTACACTCCGTGCATCACACATGTGATATACTAGTTGCATATAACACTATACATATATCACAAATAGTCAAAATACATGAATAAATAAATTGATGTCCAATAGTCCGAATGCATAATTTTTAAAGTCATTACAAAATAAAATTTTAGTAAATATATTCTATAATTTTATGTTTATTTTATGTATGCAATATGTGTGTCAAATTGGAGATCATAAAAAGATTATCAATTTTATATATTATACGTAAAAAATAGATAAAAAATAAAACAACTATTAAATTAAAAAATATAATAATTAATGCACTACACAAATAAATTTTGAAAACTAAGTTTTATATAATTCTAATTAAGGGACCTTAATTTTTTTTTTCATTTTACAGAATATAATTACTTTTTATAGTAAATGAATATGGATGGGATAATTTTGGAGATACTATTTTTAGATCATCTCTTTATATATATATATAGATACATACAAATATATTGACTATTTTTCACAACGATTCTATTAGTCGAACTAATAATCCAATGACCGGGTAATTTTCCGACTCGATGTCCTGTACAAGTTTAAAAACATTGGGACATGCTCAACTCTATGTTTCAAATTGGAGTTGTATTCGGGATCAACCTTGCGCTCCAGTGGTTGAGACGTGTGTTGATAAGGCGAATGACCTGGGTTCGATCTCATACGAGTGCGTGTACCCCCTCCCAAAATTCTCCCAATTGTACTAAAAAAAAATTGCAGTTGTATTCATTTTATTCTACAATGACCAGCCTTATAATCTAAGGTCAAATGTCCTCCTCTAAGGCTCCAAACCCCCACCCAAATTGGTCCCATTAACGATGAACATTCATTTTTTTCCTTTCTAAAGGGACAATATTTAGTATTTGCTATTATTTTATCACTCTGAATTTATTATTATTTAAATTGAGGATTTCATATCACAAACTTGTTGGGTAAAAATATGGAAAGGTTTCTGTTTAAGGAATGACTTAGTGTTTGGATGTTTTGGCTTAGTCGAGACCTGAATTGAATTCAGTCTCCGCCAGACGAAAAACGCCCCGTATACAAAGTGCTAACGGTTCCGACGTTCGTCTCTAAGATACAACGACTATTTCAATTTCGATTTTACAACACTTGCAAACCCGAAACACATCAAACAACAAAATATTTCTGACTTTCAAGCTTTTAAACAGGAAGGTAGATCAATATGCAGAAATTGTTAGAAAAATATTTTTATCAAGATTTTGATGATTTTGTTTAAATGAGTTTTTATACCAAAACAATGTTTATAAATGTTGTCCAAATACTCCTAAATGATTTAAAATATTTTTACTAATTTTTGGAGTATTTCTTAGAGTTTATTATTCGATAAAAATTGGACAATACTTTTGATGATTTTGTGTTAATTGGTTTTTATACCAAAACAATGTTTTAAATGTTGTCCAAATACTCCCAATTGATTTAAAATATTTTTACTAATTTTTTGGAGTATTTCTTGAAATTTATTTTTGACAAAAATCGGACAATATTTCAATTTTGAGGTCGACCGGTACCTGGAGAACGCACAAAATAAAACAAAACGTACTCGACATGAAAATGAGGAGGGGACCGGTCAAAGGAAGGACCGAGGCCGGTCGGACCCCTCCAACCTGCACTGGATCGCACTAAATTCTTTCTAACGTTCAAAATTTTCTATAGGGCAACCGGTCGCCCTGTGTATTTTTTGACAGCAAAAATTGTGCCGTTTGAACTCCATATCAACAAGATTTGCTTTTGATTTTTGTACATTATTTCTACATCTTGTGATCCTCTTTTTGTAGACAAAAGTGAAGAAGAAGGAGCCTATGTTTATAAAGACTCTTCTATAAATATAGGATGATTTGAAGACACAAGACAACAACACACACAAGCAAATACACAACAAGAAATCTGCAAATTTCTAAGCTTTCATATTCAACACTTTTGTTGTATTTATAGCCTAAGTATTTCACTTTCACATCTTGAGGTCTAGGCTTGATTCTTGATTACACTTGCACTCAAAATTGTAATATTCATTATTGAGTTGTAATCTTGATTTTGGTTATCATTCAACACAAGACATCCTTGTGAGTATTCTTGTGGAAAGAATACACTTGGGTGATCTAGGTGATAGGTGTTTCAAGAGTATGATGCTCTTGAGGTGTTGAAGAATTTGGTGTTCTTCAAGGCTGAAGATTGTGGTAATCTTCACAAGGTGCCATTGGAGATTGTGGTAATCTTCAAGAGAGATTGTGGTAATCTCAAATGTGATGTTGAAGAAGAGTGTGGTGCTCTTCAAGGTGATGTTGTAAGGTGTTGTATTAATTTTGGTAATTAATAAAATCTTTTTTCTTTTTGAAATCCATCCTGGATATACTGGGGTGGTAGAGGATTAGGCCCTAGGTGGGTTGAACCTCTATAAATCGACGCGTGTTGTTTACTTCCCACACCTTTATTATTGTCTTGGCTTATTTGTTTCAAGAAAGAGGGCATAATTGAAAAGATGGAGATAATCTATTCACCCCCCTCTAGATTATCGTAGCCGCTTGGACTTACAAGTGGTATCAGAGCCAAACTCTTTGGCAAACTCGTTCCACATCGCGAGTAAAGAGGAACGATCATCGGCTACGAATGAAGTCTACCTTATTGGCGCCTCCACCACCAAGCCACCACTATTTGATTCCAAAAATTATATATTTTGAAAAGAAAGAATGGAATGCTATCTACAAGGTTGCGGGTTCGATATTTGGAACACGGTCATCAATGAAGAATCTATTCCGATAAAAGATACACCACACACCTCCAAAGTCCTCAAGGAGCTCGATGATGAAGAGGAAAAAATCATCTCCTTAAATGGTAAAGCTCTTAATAATATTTATTGTTCACTTACCATTTTGGAATATTATCATATTGTAGGAATTAAATCGGCACATGAAGTATGGAGAAAGTTAGAAGAAGTATATGCAAATGAAAGGAGCAACTCAAAAGCATCTACTTCTCAAATGGGTACAACATCAAACCCAGCAACATGGGATGAGCTTACTACAACTTCCGACGACGATGAAAACGAACGTTGTCTTATGGGCTTCGAAGAAAACGAGGTAAGTTCTAAACCTTCTACTTCTATTGATAATGAATTACATAATGATTATAGTGATTTGCAAAATGATTTTGATGAGCTTCAAAATGAATTCCAAAGCTTACTTATTAAATACAAAAAACTGAAAAAGGAATTCAATGTTTTGAAAAATGAAAAGGATAGTTTATTTACTTCCTATGAATCACTATCATGTGCTCACACCACCACTCTTGATAAGGTTAGAAACCTTGAGAAAGAAAATAGTACTCTTGTTGAGGATATTAATTTCATGAAAAAGGATCTATCAAAATCCAACTTGAGTACCGATAAAATGACCAAGATTATTGATATTCATAATTGTGATAATTTGAAACTAGAACTTGATCATAAGCCTAATGTTGTCAATCATATGAAAAGGATCAAGTCTCTATGCATGTTGGTCATTATTCTCCTAGAATTACTACTTGTTTTTATTGTGGTAAAATAGGTCACACGGTTAATACTTGTCGGGCTAGAAATAGATCTAATTATTATTGGAGACCTAAAAGTCTCAAAGCTAATTCCAAAGGACCCAAACACTTGAGGGTACCACAAAGCAATGTCATATTAGGTACCCGGCGAAATAATATTCAAGGAAAATTCATACCGCCTAGAAGACATCAAATGACCGTCTCATTTGATCAAAGAAGAAGACATCACCAAAATGAATTTCCAGGAGAAAGACACTATCAACAATGGGAAGGATACAATCCTTGGATATGGATCAATTGGAAGAGCTATCATCAACAAGATGATTTCCAAAGGGGAAGATATCATCAACAATGTGAAATACATAACCCATGGAAATGGTGTAATTGGTAAACCGTATCTCCCTATTTAAATATAAATTTTATTTTTCATGTTTTTATTGTGCTTTAATTGTCAAATAAGTTTTCAAATATTTTTTTTAAAAAATCAAGGTTTTCAATAAATATTTGTGTTTTTAAGATCTTTTGAAAAGGAGACCTTGCATGATGTTTTTAAAACTCTTGTGCATTTACTTAGACTAAAGTTTTATAATCTTCTATGGATGCTTATAGCATAATCATACTTGTGACGCATATTGTTTTTATCCTATACTTGTATCATGTTGTTTTGTGCAAAACTTGTTTAAGAATTGTGTAGGATTTATATCTCTTATTCATTGGCTATCTTCTCATAATCCATCAAGAAATGATTAAGATATCGAGGTACGCTCACCATTGTTATTTTTCTCTTAGACTCGATATATTTTTTTTCCATATGCCTATGAGCTTATTTTTCAAGATATTTCAAAGTATTTCATACAAGTGCCATTAAAAGAATTTTTTCGATTGTTGAAAGGCACTATTCGATAAATCTTGTTTTATCCGAGACTTGTAAAGGATTATATTTTTTGATAAAACATTTGATTTTTATCCTCCTCTTAAATTATGCATTTGATTGCACATATTCATTCTTGTCAAAACTCTTGTTCAAATGCTTCTTTTATATGAGGTCTCAACTATATACTCTTGGATTTTCATATTTCAAAAGAGACCTTATATAGCCTCCTATAAGCTTAGTTGAACTCACATGTTTTATGAAACTCTTGATGAATTGTTTGAAAGCATAGTATGTGTTACTTATTATTGTATCTCTATTATTCGATATTACTATGCTCGTGTGCAAAGACATCTTGTTAAGACTTTGTAGAAATTTTTGGTATTTTGGAACAAGTTTGATGACCAAGGGGAGGTTAGTAGCTCAAAGGTAATGCCAAGAAGAAGGTATTGATTTTGATTAAACATTTGCACCCGTAGCACATTTTGTAGCTATTCGCATTTTACTTGCCTATTCTTGCTTTAATAAAATTGAAAGCTTTACCAAATGGATGTTAAATCCACTTTTCTAAATGGTTTTATTCTAAAAGAAGTTTATGAAAAACAACCGGGGTTTGAAAAAATTTTCTAGGCCAAATAAGTTTTATAAAAGGCCTTGTATGTTTAAAACAAGCACCCCGTGTATGGTTTGATAAACTTAGCTATTTTTTTTAAAGTGGTTTTACAAGAGGTAAAGTTGATCTATTCTCCTTATTTTTGAAAAAGGGCAAAATTGCTTACTTGTGCAAATTTATGATATTATTGGTGCTACTAATGAATCTTTGTGCAAGATATTTTCTAAGCTGATGCAAGGTGTATTTGAGATGAGCATGATGGGGGAGCTCAATTTCTTCATTGGAATTCAAGTTAATCAATGCCAAGAAGGTGGTTATAATTCACAATCAAAGTATACAAAAGTACCTTTGAAGAAGTTAGGCATTGAAGAAGGAAGAACCATCTCAACCTCTATGGCTACCAATGTAAAGTTTGACAAAGGTTGATGAAGGCATATTGATTGACAAACATATTCGAGGTATGTTCATTAACTTTTCTTATTCCTTTAGACTCGACATTCTCTATGCCTTATGTCTATATGCTCGACTTCAAAACTATCCCAACGAATCTCATTAAAATACCGTTAAAAGAAATTTTCAAATATTTGAAAGGCACTTCTTCTTATGGCTTGTATATCCGAAATTTCA
Source organism: Rehmannia glutinosa (assembly GCA_016081115.2). Classification (NCBI taxonomy): domain Eukaryota; kingdom Viridiplantae; phylum Streptophyta; class Magnoliopsida; order Lamiales; family Orobanchaceae; genus Rehmannia; species Rehmannia glutinosa. Next base: position 22,884,605 of record CM071937.1, on the reverse strand, counting down.
AAACGTTCATATTTTTCGGGATAACATGTCCGGTGATTATAATTTCTCAAAATATGGTTCGTCATAATCGAACTAAACATATTGAGATTCGATATTTTTTTAAGGGATTGCGTTTCTAAAAACGAAAAATTGAGATGTGTTTAATTCCGTCTCAAGGATAACTCGCGGACATTTGTTTTCAACCATTTACCGCCGAGTCTTTTACCTCATTTCGAGCTTGATTATGACATAATGTATATTGAATGAGGTCTACATTTGTATTTTGCACGTTTTTAAAACTTAGGGGCAAAAAATCGGAATTTTGGTGCAAAATTCGGTAAAAACAAAAGCGGTGTTCGTGCACGGTCGACCCGATTCACGGTGCACCGGTCGCCTACTACCCGTCGGTCGATCGGTCGCCTAAGCAATTTCAGTGATAAAATTGCTTATGTCCTTCATTTCGTATTTTTGGTTGTTTTCTTCCAAAATCGAACCCCTTTGCATTTTTCACACACAATTCACTCAAAATGATTTTCTTGTTATAAAATCTATATAATTTGAGTTTATGTAACTTCTATTTCATCCATATCATCTGACTTCTTCGATCAATTGGTAAGAATTTCTCCTTTTTATCTCAATTGGGTTGAACCCTTGAGAATGTGCTTGTATCTTGCTATTTTGATGAAATTCTTGCATTAGTATAATGTATATGATGATTGTTGATGGATGAATGTTGTTATATTGCAATTGGTGATGATTTTTTTTTTCTTAAATGAAATACAAAGGCGTTATATATCTCTTGTTTTATTCGACGCACGCCAAGTGTTCGACAAAATATTTCTATGAAAAATTCATCACCTACATGATTCTCTTGATTTGAAAAGTCTTATAATGTTATAGAGATCATGTTTTATCAATCAAATGAGCTTTTACAAATCAAATGAACAACTTTTCCCTTTTATTTGGAATTTAAGCTTCATTGTACAAAATGCTCGATAAATCGATTAACTTGTGCACTTTGATATGATTGTATGATGTTTTTATCGTGCTAACATTATTTTTGATCATTCCAAAGGGGGAGAAATAGGAAAAACGCTCATATGCTCAAAGAAACGAAAATAAGCTTGCAAGAAAAGCCATAAGCTAAAGCTCTTAAAAGCCAAAAGCTATGAATGATACTTAATCCATTTGATGAATTATGGACTTTTATGATTGACTAATGATGTCTTGTGACAGGGGGAGCTTATAAGCTCATGAAATTCAAGCTTAAGTTGTAAAAACTAAGCTTTTAGTTTTTAATTATTTGCTTCTATACTTATTCTTAATGTGCATATTGATAGGGGGAGCTTGTGACATGGGGAGCTTATAAGCTCATGAAATTCAAGCTTAAGTTGTAAAAGCTAAGCTTTTAGCTTTTAATTATTTGCTTCTATACTTGTTCTTAATGTGCATATTGATAGGGGGAGCTTGTGCAAATTGTTTTTTGAAAAATCTTTGCTCCTACTCTTGTGTGTTTCACTTATGATGAATGTTGCTTGTAATGGATTGATGTTTTAGACCGGAAAATGTGTTTTGTTTTAAAATCGATATCCTAAAATTATTTTGGTTTGTAATCATCAAAAAGAGGGAGATTGTTAGAAAAATATTTTTATCAAGATTTTGATGATTTTGTTTAAATGAGTTTTTATACCAAAACAATGTTTATAAATGTTGTCCAAATACTCCTAAATGATTTAAAATATTTTTACTAATTTTGGAGTATTTCTTAGAGTTTATTATTCGATAAAAATTGGACAATACTTTTGATGATTTTGTGTTAATTGGTTTTTACACCAAAATAATGTTTTAAATGTTGTCCAAATACTCCCAATTAATTTAAAATGTTTTTACTAATTTTTTGGAGTATTTCTTGAAGTTTATTTTTGACAAAAATCGGACAACATTTCAATTTTAAGGTCGACCGGTCGAACAAGAGGTAGACCGGTACCTGGAGAACGCACGAAATGAAACAGAACGTACTGGACATGAAAAATGAGGGAGGGCGACCGGTCAAGGGAAGGGCCGATCGGTCGGACCCCCCTCCAACCTGTACCTGGATCGCATTAAATTCTTTCCGACGTTCAAAATTTTCTATAGGGCAACCGGTCGCCCTGTGTATTTTTTGACAGCAAAAATTGTGCCGTTTGAACTCCATATCAGCAAGATTTGCTTTTGATTTTTGTACATTATTTCTACATCTTGTGATCCTCTGTAGGTCCCAAGGGGTGTAAGTGTAAGGTTTAGAAGGGAGGGTTGAATAAACCTTACCAAATTTTCGATTTAGTCCTTTTAAATATTTAGAGTTGATACTACACAGTTGTGTCCTTGATGGACAGCCAATTTAGTTAACCAAGAGAGTTAGTCTCTCAACGGACTCAATGAGCTGTTGATGGAATAACTCAATTGTTGGGTCTAAATTAACTCAATGTGGTTTTGTTTTATGGAAGACTTAACACCCTTAAGTTTGATTAAGCAAGGTTTTAGTGCTTGGTTTAGTACTTAAAAATTATCAAGTGGATAGCAAATTTATCGCCAGATTTAAACAATTAAGATGCAGGAATTAAAGTCTTTGAAATGTAAATGACACAATGAAATTTTTATAGAGGTTCGAAGATGGGGTAATTCTTCTACTCCTCTCTTCTCCAACTCCTGGAGGAATCCACTAGGTATTGATCAAGTATACAAAGTGGTAGCATCCCGGATACAAGTCTTGATCACACACGGTGACTTGATCCTTTGGGACTCGACCGAGACGCCTTGATCACTCACGGTGGCTTCTCGTGACGACTAAACTTCTTCAAAGGGCGTTGCCTTGCTACTCTGACTCACTTGCTCAAGCTCTTTGGATTTGATCACGAAGCCCTCCAAAAGCTCAAAACTTGGTTCGACCTTGAACCTTCCTACAATCCTTCGTGGAATGTAGACCCTTGATTTTTCAATTTCCTCTTCAACTCGATTGAAGTTATCTTTCCTTCACGGGTGAGTGTTGGATTGATGTTCTTCGTGGTGTAGGCTTGAGGATTGAGAATATTTTGATTTTCTAATAATTGCTTGAACGTTTTTGATTCAGTCTCTTCTTGTGTGTCACTATTCTCAAATAAACTCCTCGGCCTTTTATAGTGATCTTTCAAAAATTTGCCCGTTGAAGAGATAGACTTATTTTTGAAAGTCACTTGCGATCGTTGGCTTGTCTTGTTGCGATTCTTGGAATTGCCATTTCCTCGTATGAATTGTTTATCACCTTTTGAGTTCGACACGGTGTAGTGCTTCCCATTCGTTCATTCCTTTTGCACGCTTCGGGATCGAGCACTCGAGAAAGGTGGTATGGAGATATTACTTGTTTAAGTAATTCTCTAGATTTACGGCAACGGATCTTTTACGATTATCTCGACTGATTGCATTTCTTTGCTTTCCCAGGTGACTTAGAGTCGACTTCTAACCATGGATGACTCTTGTCACTTCAACTTGAGACTTGGCTTTTCTTGAGTTGACTTGGTGATACTCCATTCATTTGCATCTCGGTTGCTTCTTCAAGAGAGTTCCCGTCTACTCTTCTTTGCCATACTCGGTTGTCTCGCAATGAGTCTTCCTTCTAGTCTCCGGTTGTCTTCTTGCATGTTGGGGCGTAGGCCGACTTAACTCACCTTGGCAGCACCTATTTATTACAATGCATTTTACAACAAAATGGGGTGCCAACTTCCTGTTCTAAGTTTTACATGACATTCATCAAAATCTAAACAATAAATATCCTAACAATTTCCCCCTTTTTGATGATGCCAAAACTTAAATCATTCAAAAATGTAAACAACAAAGATACATACAGATAGTGTATTCACATAGAATGTATACGTAGAATCAATCCTTTTATTGATCATAACATTCTTGTTCTTTTACACAACTGTTTACAAGGTGTATCAGAGCAAACATTTGTCTAAAAAAAATAAAGAAATTGTACCTTTATTACAGAAGACTTACATAGTATGTATTTACATAAAAATACATGAAGGGGTGGACAACAACACTTCATCTCCTTTGTTGTCTCCTTCTTTCATCTTGGTCAGCATCTTCTCGCTCTTCTTCTCTTTTTCTCATCGTCACCGCTTCTTCTTCTTCTTCTTTTCATATGCCTTCCCGGCGGACTTCATCTCTTCTTAATCTTTCTGTCTTTCCTCCCATAGCTGAGTTTGTCTCTTGTTTTCTTCTTCTATTCTTTTTGCATACTCAGATTACTTTTAGCCACTTACAAATTTGCTACTTGGTCAAGACCAGCCAGAGATCCCTCCTTTCTTTGCCGGATCTGCGTATTCAATATTTTTGGGCGAGAGCCTAGGTCCGAAACCTCTTCCTCCACCATCGCTTCTTCCTCTACCTCTGGGCGTGTATTGTACTGGGGTCTTCTTCTTTCCGGTGAGTGACCAACAGAGTGACTAGGTGTAGTCTGCTGCTGTCGCCTTCTTCACATAACGTGAGACCCTTTTCCCAAAGATAAGTCCCAAGCTTGAGCCATAGACATATTTGCAAAGTATCCTCGGGATGCGAGCGTTTTAAATTCATCAATCGATCGTGGCTCTGTCCCGACATCCGAGATGGCATAAGTGTCTCTGTCTCTTTGGAATGCCTCCATGTTGTTTCAAGATGTTCATAACTAGGGCATCCATTCTTCCTTCCACTTCCTCATCATCCTCGCTTCAATTGTCTTTATCTTTTCGGCCATAGATATAGCAGAGTGTTGGAGTGGCAGAGTCCTTTGGGAGTTTCTTTCGATAATGTCATTTGTGACAAGACCTTGTTGGGGGTTTGTGCAATCATCAAGGTCACATCTTTTGATCTTTCCCCTCAATGATTTTCCTTTCTTTTGTTGTTTCTTCGCTCAATTTGTCTTTCCCTTCGCTTGTTGCATTCTCTTTTTCGCTTCGGATCTCTTGGCTTTAGGGTATTCCTCTTCCCCTTTTTGGCATCATCAAAAGAGAGAGGACACTGGAAACATCTTCGCAAGCGGGAAGTCGAGCCTGCCGATGGTAGAGTTCGTCTCAGTCTGCGCAGAGTATGCGGCACGAGGTCGAATTGAGTAGCGTTGGACTCTGCTGAAATTAGCTTCATCTCAGCCATGAGAAGGCTGAATTTTCTATTCATGGTTTCTTCCAAACGTCAGTAGATCACTCTTATTTTGCTCACGCAATGACTTTATCTCATTTGAGTGTGAGCTTCATGCATGTGCTCAATGTGTTCTCTCAACTTCGTTTTGCATCAAGCATTCTCGGCTCTCCATACCGCAGCGACTTGTTGAACAATGTCTGAAGTATCTAACTTGTTCCACACGCATTGTTTCTTCTTCTTTGTTGCCACCATTCCCCGATCTTGATGTTATGCCTCTTAAATCGCCAGTAAGATTGGCATCTCTGTTGTCGATCGCATGTCCATAGAGGCTCGATGCCTCTCCATCCGTTCAATCTCGGCAAATAATGCCTTGAATACTTCGCGAACTTCATTTGAATCTTCGTTGCGGTGATGGCCATGCATCGTCAAAGTCATAATCAACTGGAACAATGGTGCCTGATGGAATAACAGGAGCTGGTCTATGGAAGCGTGCGAGCTCGTTCTCTGACTCGTTAGGGAGGTCGGGTACCTCCAGAGAGAAAGGAAAAGATTCTATAAAGGATTCATCACCGCCAACTGGGATTTGTTCAATGATGAGCGGTGCGCGTGAAGTTCCTTTTGGAGTCGAACCTGCTGCACTTGGGAAGCCTTCGCAGATGGACTCTGTTTCACCTGGGGTCTTTTGTGAAGTGGACCCGACTTCTTTGAGCCTGTTGTCTCAACGGCCGTTGGTCTCATTGGTTTTCTGCAATTGAGTAGTCGGTCCTCGGCATTATCGAGCGTCATTGGACGATGATGAGATCTCCATAGTTGGCTCATCATCAAAATGAAAGGTTTGTGAGTAGTCTTGGGATCGGACTTGCTCGTGCTTGGAACATCCGTAGCTGAGTCTTTTGGAGCATCACGGGGATGACTCAACTTCTTCGTCGCCTTCGATCCCAGAAAGGTTACATCAGATTATCCTGGGAATCATGAAGCGCGCTTATCTCCTTTTTAGATGGGTCAATGATAGCAGGAGGGATGTTCTCTACTTGACTTCTTTACCCTCGGGAAGTCTCAACCTCCCGTGGGCCTTCATTACCTCCTGCAGTCTCGACCAGCAGTGAGGCCTGGACCTCCTTTTCGACAGTGTCAATGTCTTAGGGTCTTCGTGGTGGCATCAATTGGAGTCTCAACCCCATGGATTGCACTTTCATCGCCCCAGTGTTAACTCCCGGTACATTCCATCTCAGTGCCTCGATTGCGTCAGCTGGCGTCATTAGCCTTCGTAGCGGTTGGCACCTCGGTGAGGCAGTCTCAAGCGTCGAGCTTCGTTGATGGCAACTTGTTGTTCTTCTTGTGTTTGTATTTTCTCTACTTCGCCTCCTAGATTCGTTTGTAGAGTCATCCGCAAACATCCTCCGCCTTGCCGCTGCGGTGGAGGAGTTTCCCCCGGCGCACCACCGGTGAGTGACTTGGAATGGGATCACTCATCTCCAAACTCCCATTTGTATTTCTCGAGTGTTCACCGTTGGGGCATGTGGTAAAACACCTTCAATAGGGGTTGGCTCATTGACCGGGGTCCCCACTATCCCGGTTTCATCGCCAGTTCCTTAGTTCTTTCTTCCGAGTGAGTGGGGAAGTGGTGGCAAGAACAACGGTGGCGATTTTTTGTCAACCACTCCCATTGGATCAATTTCAAGATGTGTTCGGAGGACTCTCATGGTCCCTCCATCATGCTCTTCTCATGAAGAATCCTGGACTCATGCATTGCTTCTTTGCATTTGCAACTCTTCCTCAGAGCGCCAGCAGGTCCAAATCACCATCACTTTTCGATAAAATATCGAAGTGAGAATGTGTGTGTTCTGTGGTGCCGGTGAGAGGGCGATCTTTGGCCTTCTCTCGTGCCTCGCCTTCCTCTCGCGATCTCTCCTTCTCCTTCTCCTTGAAGATTTGCAGGATATCTTTGCGTTTTCTTCATCCAGCTGGGATCACAGAGGTCACCCAAGGAAGTTCAGCAGTTCCTCTTCTTCTTCGATGAATTCGGGCCGTTGAACTGTTCGACTGGATGGACCCAACTTCCACGTCCTCCACTCATGACGATTTTGAATGTCCGGATAAAGTGGGGATAGGATCACCACATCACTATCATCTCCATCGCCTTCTTCTTGTGTCTCAATTTGTGTGAACTTTGTTGTGTCTTGAGTTGCCTCTGCTGATCGCCTTCTTGAGACTTATTTGTTTCATCAATTACATCTGGGGACTCAATCGCTTCAAGTTTAAGTATTTGTTCGGTGAGTGGCCGACTCGGCCCGGTTTTTTTCAAGCTCGGAGCGCTTGATGATTCTTCTTTGTCTTCTAGTTTGTACGGAGGGATTTCGGTTCGAGAGACGATTCTTCGAGTCTTGGGCGGCGGGGTCTTTGTGTCTTCTTCGAGGAGCGGCCATCTTGGCTTATCGATCTCCTCTTTTCGGCGATCCGAGAAGGTAGTTGAGAGTCCTTCTCGACCGTCTTCCGCCGGGGCATGAGACACGGCTGCGGGGGGAGTGACTCGAGGCTGGGCGAGGAACAGGTTTGACTTTCTTTTTTGCGCAGGGCAGCTTTCTTCTTAGCGCAGGGCGACTTTCTTCTTTGGTGGAGAGGAAACAATCTGTATCTTCGTGGTCACGGTGATTCCCCTCACTCGTGTCGCTCTCTTGGCGTAGGCTCTTCTCGTGCGCCTGAGAGGTTTGCTCAACATTCTTTTGTTTACATGGAACGCCTTTCCATGTCTAAGAGGAACTCCTTTCACCTCCATCAACCGGCCAATCACAGGCCATATCCTAGGGATCCTCCAAATGTGCCATCTTCCTTGAAGGATTTGTTCCTACGTTCGGGCGAGTCTGCTTGTAAACAAACTCAAATTGATTGATTTTCCTTTCTTCGATGATCGCGGCCATTACGATCGCTTTGCTTTTGTGATTGGTCAAAGTCGCCAAATTTGATGTCAATACATTTGGCAACTATGTCCAACGACTTGTGATAATCCTCCTTGCCTGACCTCTTGTTTCTGTGTGAACACTATTTTATCAACATAGTCGGGCTTGGCTATTTCCTTCCAAGCGGCTGACCAGGTTTACATCACCGTTAATTTCGATGCTCCTTCCGTTGGTAGTGGCGGTGTTGACCAAATCCTTGGCGAGAGATGGTGAATCGCTTTCCGTGAGCAGATGATTTTATCCCTTCATCGTGAATCTCGGCATTCACGTAGAATTGTGAGACCTCCTCCACATAGGTCATCGAATATTCCAACGTCGTAAATGGTTTCGGCCCGGACGTTTCGAGCTTTTCGGCGATTTTCTTCACTAGGGTGTCATCGGACCCCTGTTTCACCATGCCGTCGAAATCCACATGGACCCCCGGTATGGATTTGCTTTCCTAACTTGACAAAGTCATAGGTTGGTGCCATTTTTCAGGATTTCACCGAAGAAAACTTAGAGATTGATTTGAAGATAGATAGGGTTTTGAGAGAGTTTTTGCCTTGCTTTTGAGAGAGAGAAATGAACAGTTTTGGTAGTGTGTGAGGGAAACGGACGAAAATGGTTTAAGTATGGTTTATGAAAGGGCGTGCGGGTGGTTTTGAAATGTGATCGAAATCAACGGACTTAGATTTTGCACGCCTATTTAGCATTTAATGTCTCGTATTTAATGCGGCAACATTTATATCCAATCATAAGTTTAATGTGCGGCTTTTATGTCGTACACATCATCATTATCTTGACGTCATTCTTAAAAACATTCCCGCTTAGTAAAAAGATGCGTTTTTGTCACTTTGCTCATAAGTGACTCAACTTATCCCTTAGCTGATTTAACTCTTCTTCTCACAGTTCTCTTAGTGACTATTCCTGGTGACTTGGTATATTTGTCTTTCCAATATTTGATTTACTTAGTTGATTTGTGAGTTCAAACTCTTTTTCCTTTTTGTGTTCCATTTCTTTTCTTTGATTCTTCCGAGTGTCGGCTCGGCTCAATTAACCCTAACTCATGTTTGAGTTCTTCAAATCTTGACTCACATAATGGTTTTGTGAAGATGTCGGCTAATTGTTTATCGGTTGAGATATATTCCAAGATGATGTCCTTCTTTTCAACATGATCTCTTATGAAGTGATATCGACATCGATATGCTTTGTTCTTGAGTGCAACACGGGATCTTGAGTAATGGCAATTGCACTTGTGTTATCACACATGATTGGAATTTCTTTTTCCTCAACTTCATAGTCTCTCTGTTCTTTGTCTCATCCATAGGACTTGGGCACTTGTTTGCCCAGCCTATGTATTCTGTCAGCCCGGTTGTGGAGGTGGCTATTGAATTTTGCTTTTTGCTAAACCAGGAAATCAACCTGTTTCCAAGCATTTGACATGTGCCACGAGGTGCTTTTTCTGTCAACTCGTGATCCAAAGATAGTCAGTCGAATAGCCAATTAGCTTGAATCCGCATTCCTTTGGATACCATAAGCCAACTTCGCTTCCTTTCAAATATCTCAATATTCTCTTAGCTTTATACGTCATATGGCTCTCTTTTGGAGCAGATTGAAATCTTGCACATACACCTACAACAAAGGTGATGTCCGCCGCTTCTTTGTGAGATAGAACAATGATCCAATAAGTGCTCTCAGATCTTGTTTGATCTGTGCTTGCCATCCGCATTCATGTCCATTTTGGTGATGTATTCATTGGTATTTTCACGAGAAGACTTCTCATCCATACCAAATTTCTTCATTAAATCTCGGTGTATTTTGTTTGACTTATAAACGTTCCATCCTTCGAGTTGTTTCACTTGGAGTCCAAGGAAGAATGTCGACTCTCCCATCATGCTCATTTCAAATTTACTTTGCATGAGGTTTGAAAATTTTTCACTGACTCTTTGTTTGTGGATCCAAAAATGATGTCATCTACATATATTTGAACAAGTAGTATACTCTTTTTGTCTTGAATTAGAAAAGTGTTCTATCTACTTTTCCTTTTGTGAATCCATTCTCGTTAGGAATTGTGACAAGGTATCATACCATGCCTCGGGTGCCTGTTTCAATCCATACGGGGCTTTCTTGAGTTTGTATACCTTATCTCCAAGAGTTTTCGCTCAAATCCACGGAGGTTGTTCAACATACACTTCTTCTTCTAATAAACCATTTAGGAATGCACTTTTTACATCCATCCGATATACAATGAAATTCTTGTGAGAGTGCATAGGCAAGAAACATCCTTATAGCTTCCAATCTTGCTACAAGAGCAAATGTTTCATCAAAATCTATCCCTTCTTCTTGGCAAGTATCCTTTGGCTACTAATCTTGCTTTGTTTCTTACCAGAACCTTCATCGTTCATCTTATTTCGAACACCCATTTGGTGCCAATAACATTTTGATGTGTGGGTCTTTGAACTAATTCCCATACTTTATTTCTTTCAAAGCGATTGATTCTTTCTTGCATGGCTTGAATCCAATGTGTGTCATCTAATGCTTGTGACACATCTTTGGGCTCTATTTGTGAGATGAAGCATGTAAACATAGCTTCTTGTTGAGTTCTGGATCTCGTTTTGACACCTTCTCTTATATCTCCAATGACAAGTTCGGTGGATGGTCTTTCGGCCATCTTACATCGAGTTGGAGTAAGTTAGTCGATTGATCGTCTTGCGGTACGTGTGTTCTTTGGGTCGACTCTCTCGTAATCACTTACACCGCAAATTTTCCATTTGTTTTTGAGATTGACTATCTCATCTTCTTTCAATTTATAATTCGACTTGACCAAAGATAGGGACTCTTCAGTATGGTTGGATGATTGATTATCGGTGACTCTTCAATGTCTTCTCCATTTACATTTGGCTCATCGAATACCACATGAATGGATTCTTCTCGCAACCATAGTCCTTTTGTTGAGTACTCTGTAGGCTTTGCTTTTGTTGAGTATCCTAAGAAGATACCTTCATCAGCTTTAGCATCGAAAGCCTTTAGATTGTCTTTGCCATTGTTGTTGATGAAACATTTACATCCAAATATTCTCAAATATGCAACATTTGGTTTTCTTCGTCAAATCTCATAGGAGTCTTTGTCGTCTGCATTTATCATACACTGTTTTGAGTGTAGCAAGTTGTGTTTATTGCTTGAGCCCAAAATCTTTTTGGTAACCCCGTCACTAACATGGTCCTTCTTTGCTTCTTTGAGGGTTCATTTCCTTCTTTCTCGCAACTCCATTCTGTTTGTGGAGTCCTTGCATGAGATAGTTCATGACCAATACTATTTTCAATACAAATCGAGTTATTATTCCATTGACGAACTCGGTTCCTGCACTGATCTTATTTTGATAATGGTTTGGCTCTTCTCGTTTTGAATCCTCTTCATCAATTTGTGGTAGTTTTTGTAGAGTTTCTTTCTTCTTACACATGAATATTGTCCATGTATATCTTGAGTAGTCATCTACTACCACCAAGGTGTATTTCTTTCCACTTTGTTTGGTTCCACTTTGGGCCAAATAGATCCATATGTAGCGAGATGTAATATTCTTGTTGAAGATGGACATGTCTTTTCTTTGAATGAAGATTTGATTTGTTTTCCTTCCGACATGCATCACATATACTCTCCTTCTTGATAATCGAGTCCGGAAGTCCTTCCACAAGATTACTTCTTGCAAGCATTGTTAATCGTTTTGAAATTTAGGTGACTCGGCTTTTTGTGCCACAACCAACTTGATTCAATTTGTGCTCTTTGCTAATAGACAGTCTTTATGTGTAGCGGTTGACCAATCTACTACATACATGTTCTTTTGTCGCATCCTGCAACACAACTTCATTCGATTCGGTATCTTGATTTGGCATACACCCATGTTGAATCCAACATTATAGCCTTTGTCACGCGAGTTGGTGATGCTCGATAAGTTGAAGTTGAGTCCTTCAACATATGCAACATCCGTGATTTCTAATCCATTCCTCTTGATGGATCCAATGCCTCTTATTTCACCGAGCTTCATTTCCTCCAAATATGACTTTTGCTCCTTTAACTTCCTTGAATTTTGATGATTTTTCTTATTTCTGTCATATGTCCGGAATAGCCACTATCCATGTACCAGGTTCCTTGGCACTCATTTGTTCTTGAAACGCAATCAAGGAAATTAAGTTTTAGGTACCCATACTTGTATGCGGGTCTGAGGGGTTAGAATTGTAAGATGATCCAACCAACTTATAGCCAAATGATTTGACTCTAAGGGGTTGCCATCTATCGATGCCATAATCATAATCAATCTTGGCAAATTGCTTGGGGATTTTAGGTTCATACGACTATCTCTTTTGTCGTATGCTGCATATGTGTTTTGGCAATCGCCTTCTTTGGGTAATTGTGGTGTCTTTGAATGTAGTGCCTAGGTGCATATGTGTCTTTGATAAAAGCTCTTATACTTTTGGAATGGCCTTTCTTTGAGTTCTAGACCTTTGCCATTTGGGCTTATATTCCATAAGTCATCGATAGTTCACATTATTCCAATCACTTGGCTTGGATATTTTCTACCATTCCCATCATATGTATTTCTCTTATAGGTTTTACGGGGTTTTGGTAGCTCGCTTCTTCTTTACTGAGTATTTTTGTTTGGAGTTTTTGAGGAACTCTTTTGAATCTCTTCTCATTTGTCCTTTCAAGCCGCACTCAATTGGTCATTTTTTTCCTTTTCCTTTATAACCAAGGCCAGTTTGCTTGTTATTGTGCTTTGGAGTGAATGTGTGTGCAACATTTAGAGTTTTGGATTTTTAGACTCTTCATGGCTTGAAGATCCTTTTTCCAAAATTACTTTTGAGGTTTGACATAGCACGGAGGAATTAAATCCTAAGCTTTGTCTTGTCTCCACATTCTCTTTGACTCATAATAAGGTCATCCAATGATTTAGATGCCTTAGTGAATGAGGCAATAACGTTTTTGAGGTCATTCTCCTCTTCTCTATGGCAGCAATTTCGCTTTATTAATTTAGCATTTTCAAACCTTTAAACTTTCATTCTCATCACCTATGTGACTTAGAGTACTCAGCTCCTTAGTCGGCTTTGAGTTTTGGCTCTTGAGTAGGTCTGTTTTCCTCATTTAATAGTGTGTGTGAGGATTTAATGTGTTCAAAATCTTTCATCATTTTGCCTAATGAATCATAAAGATCGAGTGGGTGTTGAAGTGTGTGTGTCACGGTCACTATCACTAGAGTCCGAGTTTGATGAGTTAGAGTGTACCTCATCTTCTTGGCCAGGTTGATCTTGTTCCTTGGCCATCAAGCGCATCGGGGCTTCTTCTTCGAGTCACTTGAATAGTCACTTCACCGCTTCAATCGAATCGGCTATGTCTTTTGACTTGGTTGTTTTGCCAATGATCTCTCTGCACCAACATTGCCTTTCTCTTTTCTTGTCTTCTTTCTCTGAAGACCTTTCTTTCTTCTTCATTCCCCGTATTTGTTGACTACAGGATATGGGCGATCAATGGCATAGTGACCTGGTTGTCTGAGTTCAAAGATAGATATTCAACCTTTTGATCGACTCTTTCCATTCTTGGATTGTCGCCCCTTTGATATTGACTTTTTGATGATCTGTTCTCTTAGTTGGCCTATCTTCCCTTGATTTGGAGGAGCCGAGTGTCTTCTCGAAGATTCTCCTTTCTCTCTCTTGTAGTTCTTATTGAAGAACTTGTTGAATCTTTTAACCATCGGGGCTATTTCTTCCGGGTCAATAACTTCTTTGACCTCGGCTCTCTTCCCATCTTTAGCAATTAGAGAAGGTTTGTCTTGGGTACAACTGTCTCTTCCTGGTCTTTTCTTCTCGGCTCAAACTCGTAGGCTTTGAGGTCCGAGAATAATTCATGGTTGGATTTCTTTGATAGGTCCATGGAATGTCTCGGTGCCATGACCTTCATTTCCCATTCGGTGGAAGACTTTTAGGATCTTCATACACATTTCCTTCTGTGTATATTCCTTTCCAAGTGCGAGATAGCTCATTGGTAATTTCGTGAACCGAGCATCCGGTTGATCCAGGTTTTCTCCGAGATCATTTTGAAGTTCTCAAATTTTTACATACCACCGATAATTTGTTTTCTTTGATTTGCTCGAGCCTTCACAAATCAATGTTAGCTTGTCCCATTTCTTTAGCCGTTTTGCATGATTTGACTTTATTGAACATGGCTTTGTCCAAGGTTTTGTAAAGGATGTCCTTGGCTACATTGTCCAGGTTGTATCTTTTTTTGTCATCATTTGTCCATTCGAGTTCTTGGTTTTTCAACCATGATCGGTCCGGGAGCAACATCCTCTTTCCTCCTTCACCGCAGCTCTTCTTACAGTTGTGTTCACCTTTAAGATTTGCGGTGGCCCATCTTCTATCACTATCCACATCTCATCATGTAATCTTTGATAGATGAGCTCGCATCATACGAATTTTCCAATCATCAAATTCTTCAATAGTGAACATAGGGATGCGTGTCAAATTTGCTTCCATGATAATAACTTTTAATGATAAAAAGAGTTTTGAAAGTTTAAGTACTAAAGCGGACTTTAAAAATTTTGGAGATCTAGTTCAAGAATTGGTGCGGAGGGTTCAATGAACCAACCGATCGATACCACTTGTAGGTCCCAAGGGGTGTAAGTGTAAGGTTTAGAAGGGGAGGTTGAATAAACCTTACCAAATTTTTCGATTTAGTCCTTTTAAATATTCGAGTTGATACTACACAATTTGTGTCCTTAATGGATGACCAATTTAGTTAACCAAAGAGTTAGTCTCTCAACGAGACTCAATCGAGCCGTTGATGGAATAACTCATTGTTGGTCTAAATTAACTCAATCGTGGTTTTGTTTTCGGCGGAAGACTTAACACCCTTAAGTTTGATTAAGCAAGGTTTTAGTGCTTGGTTTAGTACTTAGAAATTATCAAGTGGATAGCAAATTTATCATGATTTAAACAATTAAGATGCATGAATTAAAGTCTTTGAAATGTAAATGATACAATGAAATTTTTATAAAGGTTCAAGATGGGGTAATTCTTCTACTCCTCTCTTCTCCAACTCCGGAGGAATCCACTAGGTATTGATCAAGATATACAAAGTGGTAATGGTCCGGATCAAGTCTTGATCACACAGTGACTTGATCCTTTGGGACTCGTCTCCGAGACGCCTTGATCACTCGGTGGCTTCTCGACGACTCGCCTTCTTCTGCTGTTTGCCTTGCTACTCTGACTCACTTGCTCAAGCTCTTTGGATTTGATCACGAAGCCCTCCAAAAGCTCAAAACTTGGTTCGACCTTGAATCTTCCTACAATCCTTCGTGGAATGTAGACCCCTTGATTTTTCAGTAATTTCCTCTTCAACTGATTGAAGTTATCTTTCCTTCACAGGTGAGTGTTGGATTGATGTTCTTCGTGGTGTAGGTTTGAGGATTGAGAATATTTCAGATTTTCTAATAATTGCTTGAACATTTTTGGTTCAGGTCTCTTCTTGTGTGTCACTATTCTCAAATAAACTCCTCAGCCTTTTATAGTGATCTTTCAAAAATTTGCCCGTTGAAGAGATATGCTTATTTTTGAAAGTCACTTGCAGTCGTTGGCTTGTCTTGTTGCAGTTCTTGGAATTGCCATTTCCTCATATGAATTGTTTATCACCTTTTCAGAGTTCTGACACGGTGTGTGCTTCCCATTGGTTCATTCCTTTTGCACGCTTTTGGGACTGAGCACTCCGAGAAAGGTGGTATGGAGATATTACTTGTTTAAGCAATTCTCTTGATTTAATGCAACGGATCTTTACGATTATCTCGACTTGTTTGCATTTCTTTGCTTTCCCAGGTGACTTAGAGTCACTTCTAATCATTGGATGACTCTTTGTCACTTCAACTTGAGACTTGGCTTTTCTTGAGTTGACTTGATCGATACTCCACTCACCGCATCTCACCGCTTCTTGATAGAGTTCCGTCTACTCTTCTTTGCCATACTCATTTGTCTCGCGTGAGTCTTCCTTCTAGTCTCCGGTTGTCTTCTTGCATGTTGGGGCGTAGCTGACTTAACTCAGCTTGGCCAACCCTATTTATTACAATGCATTTTACAACAAAAACGGGGTGCCAACTTCCTGTTCTAAGTTTTACATGGCATTCATCAAAATCTAAACAATAAATATCCTAACATCCTCTTTTTGTAGACAAAAGTGAATAAGAAGGAGAGTGTGGTGCTCTTCAAGGTGATGTTGTAAGGTGTTGTATTAATTTTGGTAATTAATAAAATCTTTTTTCTTTTTGAAATCCATCCCGAATATACTGGGGTGGTAGAGGATTATGCCCTAGGTGGGTTGAACCTATATAAATCGACGCGTGTTGTTTACTTCCCGCACCTTTATTATTGTCTTGGCTTATTTGTTTCGAAAAAGAGGGCATAATTGAAAAGATGGAGATAATCTATTCACCCCCCTCTAGATTATCGTAGCCGCTTGGACTTACATAAATGCAATGACCGGTTTTAGGCTTGTAATCTAATGAATTTCGTGTTTTAAATCCATATCCAGGAGTCAGATTATAAAGGCATCAATGTGCCCATATGGAAAGATCATGTCTTTTGGCTCGAAAAGACATGTTTACACCGAGCAAGCGCATCTGTTCAGCCTTTCGCATTGACGCACGACCAGGCGCACGACCCGTGCTCGGATGCGAACAAAATGACAAAGTTTCGACGTGACACACGGACCATGCTCGAATGCGAACAAGTTCGACTTGACGCACGACCCGACGCACGGGCCGTGCGCCCTCCCGTGCTTGAATGCAAGCACTTCAGTTGGATTCAAAATTAATTAATTAATTTAAAGGTTTTTGGTCCAAAAAGAATAAGGACCTTGAAGCCCAAGCCCAAGCCCGTGACCCTCGACCCGGCCGGCAGGCGGGCAGCGGCGGCGCGCATGTTTGCTTTGAACCAAACCCACAAGCATGTGGGTCATCACCCCTTTAAAAACTTGGGTGCCCCCAAGGGCCCAAACCCATAAGTCCAACTTGAGATATATAAGTGAGCAAACTTTGTCTCATCTTCCTATGTGGGATGGAACATTTCTCCTTCCCCACATTTTCCATTTTCCATACCATTTTCTAGTATTAAGTGGCTAACTTCTAGCATTAATTTCTCATTCACCTGGAATTGGTTTTGAGAAATTCCAAATGCTATTATCATCTACTCTCTTAGTAGATTTTTTACAAATAATTTAATTTCATTTTTCACTAATGGAAACCACTTAATTATTTGGTCAAAATCGGGTCAACACCCATTTTACCAAACCAAAATTCCATCAAAACTTTCATCCACTACTTATGAGTATCGTATAAAATTATGTCATTTCTCATCTAAAATTTTGTTCTTTAGTTTCAGGCTTATGAAATAGAAGTACTAGTTAATATCAAAACAGGGATTTTATTACACTTATTTCCTCGGGAAAATTGCTATTTTGGTCATTTTGGTAAAAACACCTCACATCTCCTAAAATGTAGAATTTCAGTCCAAAATCCACGGAATTGAGATTTTTTCCACAAATCTACACGCGATTCACAGTTTAGAGTGTCCATCGAACAAATTTTGAATTTTCCGACTTCCTTGAATCGAATTCATCAAGGCAAAAATTCATGTAGGACCGTCTTACGGGTCTCAATCCGTAAGACGGATCCTACTGACCCGCGGATCCTGTTGACCAGGTCCGCGTGTCAATGCCACCTGCAACTTCTTTTTTTTTTCTTTTCTGTTTTTCTGTTTTTCTTCCACGATTAAATACTTGATTTTATGAGAAAAAGTATCAGTTATTTTAGATAAAGTATCATATTTTTTAATATAGCCACATATTATGATTACATTACATTGAAGGTAAAATAAATATATCAGAGTTAAAGTAACACCTTTATGAGTAAAAATATATATTTTTGAGATAAAATATCATGTTTTAAGAGTAAAAATATCTCTTTGTTTTTTTTAAATAAAGTATTATATTTTTTTAATAATAAATACAAAGAAAGATGAATAATAAATATGATAGAGTTAAAGTAATACTTATATAAGTAAAAATATTTGTTTTTTTTTGAGATAAAGTAACATATTTTTTTAATATAGTTACAAATTATGAATATATTACAATAAATATATATATAAAACAGATTAAAGTAACACTTTTATACTTTAAAGTATCTATTTTTTGAGATAAAGTATCATGTTTTTTAGAGTCACAAATTAGAAATGAAGGAAAAAAGAAAAAATAAAAAATAAATATGATATATTTAAAGTAACACTTTTATAAGTAAAAATATCCATTTGTTGAGATAAAATATCAGATTTCTTAATACAATTACAAACTAAGAACAAAAAATGAGGAAAATAAAAAATAAATATGATGTAGTTAAAGTAACACTTTTATACTTTAAAGTATTTATTTTTTGAGATAAAGTATCATGTTTTTTAATAGAGTCACAAATTAGAAATGAAGGAAAGAAGGAAAAATAAAAAATAAATATGATATAGTTAAAGTAACACTTTTATAAGTAAAAATATCCATTTGTTGAGATAAAGTATCAGATTTCTTAATACATTTACAAACTAAGAACAAAAAAAGAGGAAAAATAAAAAATAAATATGATCTAGTTAAAGTAACACTTTTATAAGTATCCATTTATTGAGATAATGTATCATGTTTTTTAATAGACTTGGGTTCGTTTCTTAGCCTCTGCATTTAGAGGCGTTTTTTTTTAATTTACCAGGTATATTTATGAATGAGTTTATATACATGGTTATACTAAAATTACACAACAAACACTAGTGGTGTAGTGGTAGAATACAACCTTACCTCTCCATAGGGTGGGTTCAATTCCCCACTGAAGCGTTATTTTTTTTTTTAAATAACAAGCGGGTGGGCTGGGGGCGGATGGGCTATTGGGCTACTCATTAATCAAACCGACAGTTTAAAACCCCATTTTTCCGAATCGATGCTAATTCGAAAAAATTCAAATAGAATTCTGGTCAATCAAAAAATTCAAATTAGTCGATAAATCAGGAAAGTTTGGATTGAAAGCCTATATTTTTCGGATACAGAAACCTTATTTTCAAATAAAATTTCAAACTTTTTTTTTCGTTTTCTTTTTTTTTTCGTTTTCTTTTACAAAAGAATCATGCAGTTATATAAATAAAATTATGAGAAGGAAATTACAAAAGTGTTGTTATTTTAAAAACATTAGAGAAACTAAAAACAACCATTGAAAACTTCAAAAGGTTGAAATTTACATATTTAAATACATCACATATATTTTATATATATTTATACAATGTTTAAATTATATATAAAAAATAAAATTATATTAATTATAATCAAGCTCGAAATAGTATACGAATTTGAACTGAATTACAAATATGCATCGATATTTGAATTGAATTTACCCGAATATTAAAATACGAAAATAAATCGATATTGGAAGACTTTAAAGCCCTCCACGTGCGAATCATGTGTAAATTTTCTGGAAAAAAATTGCAATTATGATGGATTTGAGACTAAAAACCGACATTTTAGGAGATATGGAGTGTTTTTGGCAAATGAATTCGTATGGGATTAAATTGCCATTACTCAAGAGTTATGGCCGGGATCAAAATTGCAAATTTCCCTATTTTCTCCATGGGATAACTAAATTATCAACTCTTTCTCTGTCTGTCTTCCTTAAGTATAGAAACTTCTGTAAATTTACTCTATTTACCCAGCCCTTCAGGTATTGGATTAAGATAATGACATACGCAAAAAACTATTTAGAGGTTTCTATTTACCACCAACGACCTAACTGTCCTTTTGTTTTATGTTTTTGGTTTCTCAGAAATTGGGTAGTGTCTTTTTTTTTTTTTTTCCAAACAAACCCATACTACATAAGCAACAAGCCTATACTACATAAGCAACGAATATACACTATGCATGCACCACGAATATATTAACTACATAAGCAGGTCATAAGCAACAAATTCATACTACATAAGCAACAAGCTTATACTAGATAAGCAACGAATATACACTACGTATGCATCACAGATACACTAACTACATAAGCAAGTCATACGCAACAAACTCATACTACACAAGCAATAAGCCTATACTACATAAGCACCGAATATACACTACAAATGCATCACATATATATTAACTACATAAGCAAGTCATAAGCAACAAACTACATAATAAGCAACAAGCTTATACTATATAAGCAACGAATATACACTACGTATGCACTACGGATACATTAACTACATAAGCAAGTCATAAGCAACAAACCCATACTACATAAGCAACGAATATATACTACATATGCAACACAAATACATTAACTACATAAGCAAATAATAAGCAACAACCCCATACTACATAAGCAATAAATATACACTACGTATGCAACAGTACATATATGACACATGCAATATAATTATACTACATATGCAGTTAACAACAGAATACGCTGGAGAAAAAAAAACATGAATATGAGGGATATGAGTTACTCAAAAACCGAAAGCACATGTCGCATGAAAGAAGTAAATAAATTGAACGTGATTGAGATCTCATCAAATCTCAATAACTGATTCTATATTGTAAAATGACCACCCTACCCTTCTTAGTTGTTGAAACAAAAAAAATAAATATAAAACCCCCTTAAAAATCTGGACCACCCAAAAATATTAATCTATGGTTAGGATTGGGTCCTATGGACTCAACCCAAATGGGAGGACCCATTGAATGCATATCATATATATATATATATATATATATATATATATATATATATGTGTGTGTGTGTGTGTGTATATGAGAGACTCTCTTAGAGACCGTCTCACGGATCTAGATCCGTGAGACGGAGCCCCATTTAGTAAAACCCGCCCGCCCACTCGCTGCAAAATAGGACCACCCGCCCGCTGCAGCAAAATAGGACCCAACCCACTTTAAAATATGACCCATCCCATCGCAAAAATAGGACCCCCACTGGCCGCAAAAGCCCATACTCGTTGAATCGTGCCCTAGCAGTCGTCTCCCTCAGTTCGAATCCAATGAAATAGTGTACAGAGAAGAAAAAACCTTAGATCGTGTTCTAGCAGTTGTGCCCTCAGCTCGAATCCAATGAAACATTATACAGAGAAGAAAAAACCTTAGCTCGTGTTCTAGCAGTCATCTCCCTCAGCTCGAATCCAATGAAACAGTGTACAGAGAAGAAAAAACCTTAGCTCGTGTTCTCTCTTTCTCCCTCTCTCGACATCAACGAACATAAAATCTCAGCTCCCCTCCCTCGACGTCAACGCACATAAACCTCAGCTCGCGTTCTCTTATTGTTTCACACACGTGCGTAAAATTCTTCTTCTTCGATTTACCTTTTGTTGCTAAATATATGTATGAAAATGGTGTTGGTGTTGGTGTTTGTTATTGTATGAAAAAACTTATTATTCTCTAATGATTTTTTTCTTTTCCAGCTTCTGTGTTGGTTTTATTGAAGAACAAAAATGGACAATATAAAAGAGCTTGACAAAAAAGTATGATTTCTTCCATTAAGACTAAAAGTATTACTTTTATAGCTAAAAGTATCACTTTTTCAATAAAAAGTATCAGATTTCTAACCAAAAGTATTGCATTTAGATGTTGTCACCGTTATTGACTCTAGTGATGAAATCAAAATTGACACAGGGGATGCATGTGATGTAATGCTCCAAGAAGCTGAAGGTAATGTGCTGCCTATTTTTTGTCACTTCAGTTTTTGAAGTATTTTTTATTTTAGTAAACAATATCATTTTTTCAATGAAAAATATCACTTTTCCAATGAAAAGTATAATATTTCTAACCAAAAGTATTACGTTTAGATGTTGTCACAATTCTTGGTGTTGCTCGTGAAAATGACGAAATCAGTATTACCACACAGAATGCAAGTAATACAATGCTCCAAGAAGCTGAAGGTAATGTGCTTCCCATTTTTTGTCAATTCAGTTTTTGAAGTGTTGTTTTTTTATTCAAAAGTGTCACTTTTTCAATGAAAAGTATCACATTTCTAACCTAAAGTATTACGATTAGATGTTGTCACAATTCTTGACGTTGCTCATGAAAATGATGAAGTCAATATTACCACACAGAATGCAAGTGATACAATGCTCCAAGAAGCTGAAGGTAATGTGCTTCCAATTTTTTGTCAATTCAGTTTTTGAAGTATTGCTTTTTTAGTAAAGAGTATCACTTTTTCAATGAAAAGTATCACATTTCTAACCAAAAGTATTACGCTTAGATGTTGTCACAATTCTTGGCGCTGCTCATGAAAATGATGAAGTCAATATTACCACAAAGAATGCAAATGATACAATGCTCCAAGAAGTTGAAGGTAATATGCTTCCCATTTTTTGTCACTTCAGTTTTTCAAGTATTCATTTTCTAGTAAAAAGTATCACTTTTTCAATAAAAAGTATCACTTTGTCAATGAAAAGTATCATATTTCTAACCAAAAGTATTACATTTTGATGTTGTCACAATTCTTGCCTCTAGTGATAAGGGTGATAAAATCAGTAATTCCAATGAGGCTGGAGGTGATAACGAAGATGAAAATGAGTTTGATGTGAGTGGTTGTCTTCTCCATATAACAAGAAAAACAATTAAGGATATGCATCAGTTGTATTGTCGTCATGCTCGTGTTGTTGGGTTTAGTGTACGAAAATCGACTACTAGAAAATCTACAGCTGAAACAAGAGTTGTCGTTGAGAAATATTATGTATGTTCTTCTGCTGGATTTAAGCAATCTACAGCCGAAAAGAAAAAGGCTAATGTTACACGCACCGGATGTAAAGCTTCAATGAGAGTAAAGTTAAATGGAGAGGGGCTTTATGAGGTAGTTCAACATATTATGGAACACAACCATCAACTCACAAGAAGGGAATGGAGCCATCTACATCGTTCTGAGAGAATCATTACAAATGAAAAAGGCAAAGCTATTGAGGATATGATATCTTATGGGATGAAAGCCACTTAATCGTACCGTTATATGGTACACGATGCGGGGGGAGAACAATGCCTTGGTCATACTTTGGAAGACCATTTGAATTTTGTTAATAGATTGAAAATGAAAGCAATAGAAGGTGGTGATGCACATACGTTAATTGATATCTTATATCAACAAGATGTCGAAGAGGAGGATTTCCATTTTAGAGTGAAATTGGATGAAATGGGTAGATTATCTGATGTATTTTGGAGAGATTCTATGATGATAGAAGACTACAAAATATATGGTGATGTTTTGGTATTTGACATAACTTACCGTACAAATAAGTATAATTTGATTTGTGCGCCATTTGTTGGGGTCAACAACCACTGGAAAAATGTCATGTTTGGGTGTGCTTTTTTATCTTATGAAAAATCTGAATCATTTGAGTGGCTTTTTCAAGTCTTTACAAAATCAATGGCTGGAAAATGTCCTGTAACTTTGTTCACTGATCAAGACCTAGCAATAAGCAATGCGATTGAAAAGGTAAATACTTTATGAAAAAAATCTGATACTTTTGTCTGTGATACTTTTATAGCTAAAAGTGATACTTTTAGCTATAAAAGTGATACTTTAACATGAAAATCAGATATTTTTCCCTCAAAACATATATGCTTAATTTTGTTTTCTTTCTTCTGTGCAGGTTTTTTCTCAAACAAGACACAGACTATGTCTGTGGCACCTTCACCAGAATGCTATAAGTCGGTTTAGACGTTTGAGAAAAAATAATTCTTTCAAAGAAACATTCAATAAATGTTTGACTGGTTGTGCTGATGAAAGAGACTTTGAAACTTGCAAGAATTCTATGATTTCGGAGTATGAATTGCATAATGGTTCTTGGTTTCGGCGCATGTATAATTTGAAGGAGAAATGGTGTACTGCATTAAGCAATGATATTTTTTATGCGGGAATATTATCTTCACAAAGGAGTGAGAGTACGAACAATGCAATATGATTCAATGCAAAGAAAACAACTCTGACTGAATTTTATGGAACTTTCCAAGGAACATTAAAGCGTTGGAGGAACAATGAAAAAGAAAATGAATTCCAGTGCTCAAGATCAATTCCGACATCTGTACTACCATTGACTGGAATGTTGAAACATGCTGCTGAGGTATATACATTGACCTGTTTTAAAGAGTTTGAGAGTGAGTTTATTTAAAGTATCTCTATTGAATGCATCATTGTGCGTGTTGAAGAAAACATCATGGTTTATGACATTTCATTGCCAAGTGATGGGGGTTGCTGTCATCGTGTGGTGTATGATTGTTTAAATATGCTCATAAACTGTTCTTGTAAGAAATTTGAGGAGTGTGGTTTACTCTGTTGTCATAGCTTAAGAGTATTTCATATGCATTATATCTCCAAGATTCATGAGTGTTACATTGTCAAAAGCTGGACAAAATTTGTCAAAACAGAGTTGTGGGGAAAGTTCAATAAGATGGCTGAAAGTTCTCACAACCCGAAGGATTGTGTTCCTTGGCGGCATGAAATGGCACGAAACTATTGTAATCTTATTCTAAAATGCCAAGACAATGAGGAGGCGAGAAGAATCATCGAAGATGGCTACAATAGGGATTCTTTGGCTGTTGATGCGTTGATGAATACACTGAATTCTACGGATCAACATGAGGTTTCTAATTCTTCTAACAGTATACTGGATCCTACAAGTTCAGTTACAAATGGGAGAAGGCAAAGGATCAAGGCGCATTTTCAGCAGAAAAACAAGAAGAAGAAAAGTAGTGATACAACAAGCTCACATCCATCCAAGGAGTTTGGTTCAAAGACTCCTAATCCTTGATTATTTTAGTAATTGTTTTTGCATAAAAACATGAAAGTATTCCTACTGTTTAGTATTGAATTCTTCAGCTTTTTAGTATTGAATTCTTCAGCCTTTTATTATTGAATCGTTAGCTTCAGTATTATAAATGATGGTGATACCTTTAACCCAAAAAACGATACTTTTGTAACAAAAAGTGATACTTTAACCAAAAGGTGATACTTTTCCAATGGACAGCTAACTTTAATGAGATGATACTTTTTAACAAAAAATGATACTTTTAACCCAAAACACGATACTTTTGTAACAAAAAGTGATACTTTTAACCCAAAAGGTGATACTTTTCCAATAGAAAGCTATACTTTAATGAGATGATACTTTTTTAACAAAAAAATGATACTTTTAACCCAAAAAACGATACTTTTGTAACAAAAAGTTATACTTTTAACTCAAAAGGTGATACTTTTCGAATGGAAAACTATACTTTCATGACATGATACTTTTTTAACAATAAGTGATACTTTTAACCCAAAAAATGATACTTTAAAAAAAAGCGATACTCCTAATCCTCGATTATTCATTAGTTGTTTTAGTATACAAACTTATAAATGATGGTGATACTTTTAACACAACAAATGATACATTTTTAACAAAAGGTGATACTTTTAACACAAACAACGATACTTTTTAAAACACAGTGATACTCTAATGAGCTCATATTTCTGAAACTGGCAACGAAAGCTCAAACTTTACAAAAGTGATTATTCACAACCACACCAACTTACAAAATATGAAAACAACTTTCTGTCATCTTCTTAGCAAATCATACAACCAAAAAAAATAGACCAAAATACTATTCAATACCTTCAATGTAACTTGCACCAAACTAATTTATACATGCATAAAAATTAGAAACAATTCTTCTCGACTTGCACCAAACCAAATATGTTTCATTCTCTACCAAGCCCTATACATACATCAATCGACTTGTTGATTTATAAATTCAATTGCGTCCTTATCAACTTGCACTCTTAATTTATTCCACCGACTGAGAACAATCCTTGCGCAATAAGAAGCCCTTAATTTGCGTTGTTCACCAACCTTCAATGAAAACAAGATAAAACTAACGTAAAATAAATATTTTTGAAAAATCTAATCTAATTTTATAACTAGCAAAAACATTCATACCTTACGCAAATCTGGTTCTGAGTAAACAAGCCCCTGGAAATTTTCCATGTGGTGCATTAAGAAAACACCACAGTCAATGTTGGTTAGTTTTCTTTGCCATTTAAATTTGACATTCTCAAATACATATTTTGCAACATCATCAGCCTTAGGGTGGTTTTTCTCCTTCAAGAAAATGCGCATTTCTCTTTGCTGAAAAAAAAAAGAGAAATCATAATACTGAGTAATACTGATACTTTTCATATGAAAAGTGATACTTTTCACTTCAAAGTATAACAAATAATGAGTAATACTTTTCAAGTGAAATGTGATACTTTTCATATGAAAAGTGATACTTTTCACTTAAAAAGTGATACTTTTCACTTCAAAGTATAACAAATAATAACATGAAAACTGACATCAATAATAACATCAACTAAATAATTTACCACCAATTTTGCTAGACTAAAATAGTCAGGAGCAACATCTTCATGATGCACCAAATTATCCAGATATTGCACTTTTTCATCAACAAAGTTGATGACAACACATATATAATGTTGCATGTAGCAAATTGGCACAAAAATCTGCATTTTAAGAAGAAAATCAGGACAAAAATCTGCGTTTTATAAGAAAAAAAGATAAATTCCAAAGCAAAACATGAAAGATATTCTTACGAAATCCACGGTGCTGAGGTCTCGGCTGTTTCCACTTGAGATCCAATGATTCCAGCAATCTCTTAAATTTTTACTGTTATCCTGCCCTTTATCTCCAATGAAAAGCTTTCCAAGGTATATCGGTTGCAGAAGTGTGATACTTTTAAGATTAAAATTGATACTTTTAAAGAATAAAATGACACTTTTAAATAAAACTTATAGAATGTTGAGCATGGAAGTAAAAGCAGTTCGTTGCTGGTCTTTTGTTAAGCAACATAGCCCATGTGTCTATGATGCTTATGTGGATCATCATTGAGTCGTGCAATGTCATAATGCCATCGTTAAATGCAATATAAACCCCCCCAGCATGTGCCAAAGCGTTTAAACTGAAAATTAAAAACAATTAATAAAACAAGAAATGGATTTGAACTGAAAATTAAAGGTAATTTATAAAAACAATTTACTTACTCGATAAATTTTTGGTGATTGAAAAAGCAATAATCAACAATATCTTGCTCCTTCGTGTGCAAGAATTTGAGGCTGCTTTTCTATTTTTTCATGAAAATGGACTTGAATTCAGCCTTTGGATCAATAGGCCATGGTTCGTCCAGTATTCTAGCATCCTCTCCTGCTTCTGCATCCCCAACTTATTCGTCGACTTCTTCACCAACTTTTTCCCCCACTTGTTTGCCTGAATCTTCCTCTTCTTTACCAGCTTTTTCAGACCTATCCTCCGGGGTAAGGAGCTCAAAATTTGGCATTTGAGCTGCCAAATTCTTCATCAATTTAAAGTTTTCAACAACTTTATCAATCAACTCGTGCACCTTCGAGTCCGAGAAGAAGAAGCGGCTTTCGAGAGATTGACGAGCGGAGATGAAAGCGCATCTTTCTTCTCTTACTTCTCTTGCGTCATCTCAATTTTTGAATTTTCTGAACTCGTCCATGTGGAATTGTGTCACAAGATTAAAATTTCTCTTGCACATCAAAAAAGCCTTATGAACATTCTACAAAAATAAGGAGAAATATGTTAATATTTGACATGAAAAGTGATACTTTTCACATGAAAAAGTGATATTTTTCACTTCCAAGTATTACAGTGATTAGTAATACTTTTCAAGTGAAAAGTGATACTTTTCAAGTAAAAAGTGACACTTTTCACATGAAAAGTGATACTCTTCCCTTCAAGTAAAAACTGATACTTTAAATGAACTTACATCCCTAGCCAGCTTCTGCACCTCGTCATCGTCGAGCTCCTTCCCCTTCGGTAGTTTCAAATTTATACACTCATCATTACCAAGTTGAACATCTTCTTGTTCATCCTATTCGTCTGCATTTTTCCCAACTTTCTCTTTGTCAGCCATATTTTTTCCACCTGTCTCATTTTTCCCAACTGCCTCTTTCTCAACCGAGCATTTATTCCTCAAGCAAACATGGTATGTATCTATTACCCATTCACCCTACCCTAGCACAACAATAAAGCTTTCTTGCTTTATTCTTTTCCTCAGCTTATCAGACGTCCAATGAGATATCAATGGTAGTTTGGATGGTTCAGCGTTTCCTTGCCACTTCAATCTATGGAAATACAAAAACAATAAAACCAAAACACACCCACTGATATATTTAGCTCTGGGGTTCCTATTGTATTTGTCCACCCATGTGCACAACATTTTTAAAACATACAAACACCAGTCATAATCCCCTATTTTCTCCACGTCAATGACTGATTTAATCGCATACAAGTCGATTTTCCGATTCATCCTCGGAGTCAAAAAAGAAGATAAGCAGTAAATTACAAAAAGTCCCTTAAAGTCATTGCCACCATCTACTAACCTACTCTCAATCACGTTCTTAACCTTATACACCAAACATTCCCCGTCAATGTCATATTCTCCTTCAACTCACCAATCAACCCAACATACTCTCCCCGATCCAATTCCTGAACATCATTCCCAACTTTCTTGGGCAATAAAAAAAGATCACATATGTCATTTGATGTGACAACAAAACTCGTATCATCGAATTTCAACATCCGACTGGTACCATTAAAGTTCTTCACCAGATTTTTAACAATACCCATAGGAAATGTTGAATTGATACGAAAACTCAGCAAACCTCCAAATCCTATACTGACAACATCAACCTTTTGTCTATCAGTCAATTTTTTCAGAAACTCACATAAATCTTGAGGTTTACATTGGCTGATGAAGTCTCTGCAACACATAAAGAGTGATACTTTTAACACAGAAAGTGATACTTTTCACATGAAAAGTGATACTTCTATATGAAAGTATTTCTCATAACACAGAAAATATGTTAAAAGTGATACTCAGTTAAGTGATACTTTTAATACAGAAAGTGATACTTTTAACATGAAAAGTGATACTTCTATATGAAAGTATGTTAAAAGTGAGACTCAGTTATGTGATACTTTTCACAGGAAAATTGATACTTTTAACACAAAAAGTGATACTTTTAACACATAAGGTGATACTTTTAACATAAAAAGTGATACTTTTATATGAAAGTATGTTAAAAGTGATACTCAATTATGTGATACTTTTAACAGGAAAAGTGATACTTTTAACACAGAAAGTGATACTTTTCACATGAAAAGTGATACCTCTACATGAAAGTATTTCTCATAACACAGAAAATATGTTAAAAGTGATACCCAGTTAAGTAATACTTTTAATACAGAAAGTGATACATTTAACACATAAAGTGATACTTCTATATGAAAGTATGTTAAAAGTGATACTCAGTTATGTGATACTTTCAACAGGAAAAGTGATACTTTTAACACAGAAAGTGATACTTCTATATGAAAGTATTTCCATAACACAGAAAATATGTTAAAAGTGATACTCAGTTATGTGATACTTTTAACACAGAAAGTGATACTTTCAACACAAAAAGTGATACGTTTCACATGAAAAGTGATACTCCTGTATGAAAGTATATGCTACCTGGCTTTTCGCCTTTTCTCTACGTGTACCTCCACATCAGAGCTTTTCCTATCATCTCCGCTGCAACAGTAAATACAATCAAACAAATTAACACATAAATATCAAAACAACACAATATAATCATGCATTAAACAATGACTATACCTATTTTTATTTTCCTCTTCTTTTTCAGCCTTTTGTGGTACTTTTCTATTCTTTGGAATAGGATTTGAATCTTTCGCTTGAATATTTTCATTTTCCTTAGCTTTCCTTTTTTCAGGAATAACTTTTTCATTTCTCGACACAAGTTTCTTTTTTCTAGGAAAAACCATCTTGTGTGCCGTCATTTTGTAATACCCTGTCTCCGGGACAATCGGGATACGAATACGAGGTGTTTTAGGATCTCCTTCCATAATCACAGAGAAATATATAAATGGCATACTGAAGGAAATGTGCACAAACTTCTTTTAGTTTAAAACTGCGAAAACATAAAAAAAAACCATGATTAAAATATTTGAAAATATATAAATCTAATAAGAAGAAATTAACATGACTACTTTATGAACATTAAAATGAATTTCGCATAAAAAACTCATAAAACCTAAACAAAATCGAGAACATAACAACCCCAACACAAGAAAGAATTGAAACTGAACAAAAAACGGAAGAAAAATGGAAAAAAACTGAACACCAACACCACCCCCTAAACACCAACACCAACACCAACCCCTGAACACCAACCCTAAATAAAATGAGAACATAAAAACTCTAAAACAAGAAAACACTGAACAAAAAATGGAAGATAAATGAAGAAAAAACACCCAAGCCTAAAATAGCGCAACAAAAAGCTGAACTAAAAACTGAAGAAAAATGGAAGAAAAAACCATAAAAAACTGAAGAAAAATGGAAAAAAATAACTTACCGATTGACAAATTGAGGAATCGCAACAAATCGAGCGGAAATCAGAGAGAAATCAAAGAAGAATTCGAATTTGTGCGAGAGTGATGAAACAAGGGAGAAATATGGAAATAAAGGGTTTAAGGGAACACAAAAACTTGGGAGGGAAAATAGAAGGGTTGTTTTTTTGTGAATGGGGCGGGTTCATCGGGTTTGGGGGGGTTTCAGCGGGTTAGCGAGTTTGGAGCGCGCGGGTGGGCGGGCGGGTCTGGATTTTTATTGAATGGGGCTCCGTCTCACAGATCTAGTCCCGTGAGACGGTCTCATGCAAGTTTTTGTGTGTGTATATATATAGGTAAAGGATCAAATGTGGCAGGAGACTTACCGTAAGGCAGTGTGGATTAATCTCATCCTTTAATTCAACAAATCATATAGTCAAGATTTTTTTCGATTTTTTTTAGTTTTCGCCCATTTAAGGGCAAAATTATCATTTTAATTTTAAAACTTTTCAGTTATTTTGGTAACTGTTCATCCCAACAAGTTTTAAGGGATTAATTTATGATTTGTCCCGCTTTTCATTCATTTGCAGTATCCTCATAGTAGAAACCTCTCAACTCTCATTCTCTCTCTCTCTCTCTCTCTCTCTCTCTCTCTCTCTCTCTCTCTCTCTCTTTTCCGACTAAAACTCGTTTTCTCAGTTTTTTTTTCTATTTTTCTCACAAGTTCGAGCCTGAGCGTCAGTCTTGCTGCGAATTTGTTTTTGGTTTTTCAAAGCGTTTGGTTAAGGTAAGTGTTGGTTTTTTTTTTCTTTTTTGCAGTTTTAGTTTGAAATTTTGAAGTAAGGGTTTTTTTTCTTCATGTTTTGGCAGTTTTTTGGAATGATACAAGTGTTAGTTTTCGATATTTGAAGTCTTTTTAGTAGGAAATTAGGCATTCTTGTTTTGGATTTTTGATTTTGAAATATCTAAGGTTTTATTTTCAATTTCTAGACAATTTTATGGGTTTCTTTATTTGTGGGAATGTGTTATGTGAAATAGTTCAGTTTATTTATTTTGTATTGTTTGTTGTTGGTGTTTTTTGGTGTAAATTTGGAGAAAAATGATGTATTTTTAATTATTATGTGGTGTAATTTTTTATTTTAGGGGGGGATATGAGTGTCAATGTGCGTGTAGGTATTTTTTTTTTTTGCAGAAAGATTGTGTGGTTTTGTGTTTGAAATGTGGTTTGTGAAATGTGTTAGTATACCTTGTTTTAAATTTGCTATTCCTTCCTGGTCTTTTGGTGTACAGTTTACTTATAAATGATACACTTTTAGTTGTAGTTTGACGTATAGTTATATTTAGTGTGGTGTTGTTTAGCCCAAGCCAATCTGAAGTGTAGGAGGAAGTTAAATTTTGATGTATTGACAGTCATTTTTAATGGTGCATATTTAGTGATGTTATTGTGCAGATGAAGACATATTATGGTGCATGCCTAGTTTCGGTCATGTGCATAAGTAGTTCATGAACTGCATAAACACACATCATTTTTAAATAGTCTTCTTTTAATATACAACTAAGGTTCATACAGTGCACATTTAGTTTTTCATTTTCTGATTTTTGAGTTTCGCTAATGTTTGTTCCTGTTTTTAATTGTAGGTTGAGAATTTTATATGGGTAGAGGAAACAGGAAAAGACCAGCTTCTGTAGGGACGGACGATGGAGGACGTAATGTTAATAAGAGGGCCAAGGTTGCCAAATCAAAAGAGAAATCTACGCTACCTAAGTTGAAGACAAGATTTGTGCCAACTGCTCTCGCGGACGCATTGAGTGGTCTGAGCAATTTTTAGACCAAAGCTGACATTGAAATGGGTTTTGGAAGCTTGCTGGGACTAAAGGTTGACGAGTATCCGGGGAGATTGATTTACTGGTTGGTTGATAGTTTTAACTCTGTCAGATATGAGTTAATGCTTCCGGGTGGGAGGTCCATTCATTGCGGCGAGAAGGATGTGGAGTTGGTGTTGGAGTTTCCGAGGGGTGGAACCAGAGTTGAGAAAAAATAGAAGTCAGAAACATCTCAAGTATATGAGGATTGACAGTCACAATTTGAGGCCAATGCAGATGGAACCTACAATATTAAGGCTTCTGATGTTTTTGCGAAGAGGCTGGAGGATGTTGAGGGGGGTGTTTGGTTTAAGAGGAATTTCATTGCCCTTGTAGATGCACATATTATCGAAAATGTGCAGGGTGGTTATATTAATGCACTTATTATGAAGTGTTTGGAGAATCTTGATGATATTCGGATATGAATTGGTGCGAGCACACTTTGAAGACTTTGATACATAGCCGAGAGAAATGAGCGACTACGGACAAGAAGCATTTTAATGGGTTGTTGTTTTTTTTAATTGTAATTATGTTTCAATTTATTTTATGTTAATATTATTTTTTTATAATAATATCTTTTTATTTGTATTAAAGGGATTGTAGATGGATAGAGTTGTAATGTCCATTCGAGAGATCCCGATGGTTGTGCCATGTGTTCGCTCATTGACAACCGAAAACGTCTGGGATAGGAATGATGTTGAGGTGAAATTTGGGGTTTTGGGCAGGGTTTTATAGACTGCGCAATTGACGAGGTCGGACCATCCGGATCGCGAACGATCACCGTTAATAATCGGTTTCATTCAGTGGTGGTGGTGTGCAGGTTTTTATCTTTTTAACATTATGTTATTGATACATGGATGATATACTATTAGTTATAAAATGGTATAACATTTGTTATTTTATAGAGAGAATTTTTTAAGTACCCACTATAGATAGTGGATACTCTTTTCTACCCATCAACATAAGAAAACTCTTTTCTACCCAATTTGACCAAAATGTCCCTCATTTAATTTGAAGATTTTGAATTTTAAAACTGATGCAATTAATGCTTTCCTTGAAAATCGTGTACACTTCCCCCCAAATACACACACCCCTATGTATAAAATCGTGTACCCATATCGTGCCAACCCCCATGTACATATACATATACATATCGTGCCATATCGTGCCAAATCCTATCATGCCATATCGTGCCATATCGTGTCAATCACTATCATACCAAATCGTGCCATATCATGCATATCGTGTCAACCCCTATCGTGCCATATCGTGCAATATCATGCTCATATCGTGTTTCAATAAAATTTAAAAGTATTTTCTATTTATTTAAAAACGTTAAAAATCCACAAATATTATTTCCAATTCTAAATATTAAAATATAAAAAAACATACGATAATTTGTTTTAAAAAAAAGAATCAAAGTTATTTTAAAATCAAAAAATAAAAAAAAATAAATATGCAATTGTTTTTTTAAAAAAAACGATACACTTTTTTAAAATATTTTCCATTTATTTAAAATATCTTAAAATTATAAAATAATAATAACTCAAAATTATTTTCAAAAAGTTGCTTTTTATAATAAACGATTTTATAAAAATCTTATTTTGTTTTAAAAAAACTAAAACTTGTGTTAAAAATCTGAAAATAAAGAAACTATGTATGTATGTATTTAACATGAGAGAGAAATACAACTTTATCTACTTTAAAGGCTTGCATTTAAAGCCTCAAGGGTATTGTGGTAAAAGAACCCCAAAAGTAGGTAGAAAACATAGTTTTTTATCCTACATGTCAAAAAAGTCTCTCTTCTATCCCAAGTGGGTAATTCCCACCATTTACTTGATTTTATAATGTGATATTTAATGCCACGTTATTTTATAATGTTATATTTTAAGGGTTATTGATTTTTCAGTACCTGACTTATAGGCGCTTTGCTGGTTTGGTACCTGATATTTTCGAGTTACCAATTTAGTACCCATACTTCACATTTTTTTATAAATTGGTACCTGTTCACTTTTAAGGAAGAAAATGCGTCAAGATTTTTTTAATTTATGTTAAAAGTTAAGTTTTAATTAGAATTATTAATTTTAAAAAATGAATTTAATTAAGAATAACTTTTTTATTATTTAATCAATAAATTTTTAACTATAAATAAAATGGATTAAATTAATTTTTTTTAAATTCAATTAAAAGCTAATTAAAAATTAAAATATTAATAAAAAAATTGCTATAATTTTCTTATTTACTATCTGAATTTTAATTTTTAAATTATTTAATTTTTATTTTAGTTTTTAAATTAGTTAAATAAACTAATTTTTCTTTTTGATTAATGAAACTTTAATTTATGAATATTAATTTACTAATTTAATGTAATTAATTTTATTCTAAAATTTCATTAATATTTTTAGAAACTTCTTTTTATTTTTATTAATTAATTTAATTAAAATTTTAGTTGATGTTATAATTTAAATAAGTATACTCAAAAAATTATTTTGAGTATACTTATGTTTCTTGGGGGCATTTTCGTCATTAAAAGTGAATAGGTTCCAATTTATAAAAATATGTGAAGTATGAGTACTAAATTGATATCTAGGATATATCAAGAATCGGGCCTAACCAAACCAACAAAGTACCTATAGGCCAGGTACTAAAAAATCAATAACCCATATTTTATTATGGTATGTAATGCCACATCACAATGTAGTATATAATGCCACGTTATTTTTTAACGTTATATGATAGCGTGGCAATATATACCATGTTATAAAATAACATTAATTCATAATGTGATTATTATGCAACATTATTATATACCACATTATAACATATAACGTGGTATATAATAACGTGACATAATAATCACGTTAATTGATAGCATGGAATTATATGCAATGTTATTTTACAATGTTATAACATATAACATTATATTATAACATGACATAATATACCAAATTATTTTAAAATGTTAAATGAGATTGTGGTATACAATAATGTGGCATTTAATTACACATTATCAATTAACGTTTTAACTTATAACATGGTATTATATACCACCTTATATCATTTTATTGTGTAAATTGATAACGCGGCAGACAAATTGATAACATGGAATTCATATTTATATCGTGGAATATGAAAATTTTCTAAAAATAATCTAATGTGATTTATTTATCCTTTTTACAGATAAATTTCAGATATATTTTGTTCGATTTGGGCGATATTGGGAAGATTTAAAACATAAAATGGTGAAGAAGAGGTTATATATATGAATTGAATCGGGTAGAATTTATTATCATGATTTATTGGGCGAGGTTTGCAGTGATGCTGAAGTTGATACGCGGATATACGACTGTATAATGCATTCTTTCATCGATATAGTTGAAAATAAGATTGGAAAGTTAAAGTTGAAAACTAATCATTACATTAAGCACGCTTTTATAAATATCATTTTACCCTGTGTTTTTGTAACCTTAAAAGTAAAGAATATTGACACAAGTTCGCACATGGTGTTTGTGAAGTCAGTCTAGGCATAATCAAGTTGAGAACATTGTGAGTGAACAATGTGCTAGTAGAGGTTTTATGTAGTTAATGGCTTCTCAGAATCTTTATTGTAGTGAAGTGTTTGAGGTTGGACATGAGGACATCCCAACTACATGCAATACTCGATCCATTCCAACAACATCATCTTGGTTTCTAACCTTACACTGTTCCTTCTATGCATACCGAATGTTGATCAACCCAGTCCAAACTCACTTACATTTAATAAATAACATAGAGAAAGATGTCAAAAACTTAATATCGATCAACCCAAACCTAGCTAGCATGGTTCTCAATGCTGCAGACGACTATTATCCTGATTTATTTCTATCAAAACATCCAGATACAATATCATTATCCACAATATAAATACACCCATTGTTTTAAATAGCGTACCATATTGGCCGGTTCAACCGATTATATCGGATACCGGTGGTTATTCCGGTACAGTAAGACCCTAAAAAATATTTTTGTGGTTAAACCGGTCAATGGCCAAACTGGACCATACCTCTCATACCGGCTAAAAACCTGTTGAGCCGGATTTTACTATTTTTTAATCTTGTATTTTTCCTTTTCTTTTATAAAAATAGAATTCATAAACTTAATATTTAATATATTTTTTTCATTATTTGAATATTGAGCTAAATATATACATCTTTTTCTTTTAAGTAAACTAGCAGTACACCCGTGCGATGCACGTACTATTATTTTACAGAAAGTAGGATCCATAATTTCAATAAGTAATTAAAAGATAAAAATAAATTAATTTAATTATAAATCATAAAATTGTACGATGGTATTTCAAATTATTATAAAGTGTGAAAAAACTCTTTAAATACAATGCTTAGGTGGGCTTTTTCGGATGATCAACCACACCCCGGTCGAAGAAAAGTATTATTGACCTTGCAACTTTCACTCTACCAAATGAATCCTCATCTATATTTGGAAATGAACCTGAACCATATCATACCGTTTATGATATATACAAAGGAGAAATTAATGTCGAATCTAATATGTTTTTCATAAAACTTTCAACACTACACCATGAAAATCAACATTTTCTGCATAGTAATTTATATAGGATAGCACAATTAAATAAAATAAAATTAAAGTAAAAAACGAAATAAAAATCAATGAAGGTGAAAAAAATTGAGTTAAATTAATTATCACATTGAACCATTAAAAGTATTTCATATATCATATATGCGTGATAGGTACTTGCCTTAATGCATGAATAATATATTGAAAATCCAGAAACAAAAATTTAATGGGTACTTGGATATTTTAAGAAATGAAATCTAGCCCAATAAAGTATTTCATATATGCGTGATATGTACTTGCCTTAATGCATGAATAATATATTGAAAATCCAGAAACAAAAATATAATGGGTACTTGGATATTTTAAGAAATGAAATCTAGCCCAATTGAGTCATACGAAATCTAATATTGACCCAACTCGTAATGGGCCTACTGAAAAATAAATAAAGTAAAAATGATTTTTACTTACCAATTCATTTTTTTTTTTTTGAGGAAAACCAATTCATTTTCAGCATTTCAATTCTCTCTCATAAAAATTATCTCACGCACTTAAAAAAAAAAAAAAAAAAACTCTCACAAAACCTCTTATCTCAAAAACCCTAGCTTTACCACTCAGCTGTTTAATTTATTCTTCTCCAACTTTCTACCAAAAATAAATTACACAGATCATATTCTAATTTTTTTTTATATCAAAAACTATACCTCTCTCAAAATCAAAACTTAAAACAAATTCCGTCCTAATGAAAAATTATCTTTACTTTTATATATTTGTTTCAGATCTGTAGGAAGCAAACAATAAAAATTAGATCTATATTCTTTTACTGCAGATATGAAATTTTTGGTTCAAATGACGACACTTCTATTAATTAATTCAAATGATTTTGAGTTTTTGTAGCCGGTTTCGGGTCTGTAGGTAGCAACTTTTGTTTTTCCAATATTATATTGAGACAGTGTGGACTCATCTTAATTCTCCATTATCTATATCAATGGCTAAGATAAATAGGGGTTAAAATTACATTAAATCTTTAATTAAAGCAAAATAAGGGTATAATTGTCAAATTAACCAAGTGGGGGACCATCTAAATATGGAGTCAGTTATTAACAGAGAGAAAATCTCGAGAAAATTGTATTGGAGAGAGAAAATCACGCATTTGCTCTGCCCATGCAGTATGTTGTACACTTATCACATATTTGCTGTATACTTAACACTATTTTAATGTATGTTTAGCATAATTTTACTGCATGTTAAAATGGTCAAACAAAAATATGTGGGGACTGTGAATCAAGGAATCAGTCATATATATAGAGAGAATCACGCTCATTAACATGTGGGGACCGTAGATTAAGTAAATCACTAGTAGAGAGAGAGAAAATCATGCTCATTATTGTACTGTATATTTAACATATATTTAATGTATATTTAGCACTATTTTGTTGTATGTTTAACATAATTTTATTGTATATTAAAATAGTCAAACAAAAATATAAGTATACAACAAAACACATATAAGTATACAACAAAAAAATAAGTATACAACAACATAAATACATACATAAAAAAATTAACTACTTATACAGCAAAACACAACTAAGTATACATCGAAAAATATCTAAGTATACATCGGTTTGTCCACGTCAGCATCGTCTTTTTCACCAATCCTCCAATCCTCCAATCCCGTCTTTTATTCTGAAACCTCAACACTATTTTGCACCTGGAGAACCATCATCCTTTCTCTCTACAAAATACAAATGGCCTAATCCAGTTTCTAAACACTCCTCTTCTCTTTCGTTTCCTCTCTGGGCGGTTCCACCGCTCCTTCTCCGCCTCCGCCGATGACGTCATTTTCCGGCACGATGCTTCTTCAAACCAGCAACAATTCCACGTGGCGTCCAATGGTTTGCTCGACTCTCTCCCGCTTTTCAGCTTTCGCTCCGTCACACCCAACATCGCCGGTGGGGATTGCGCTGTGTGCTTGTCCAAGTTCGAGTCGCACGATCGGCTCCTGTTCGAATGGGAGAGATTAAAAGAATTATTCAGATACCAAATTAAAATGATATTATGTAATTGTGTAATGACAATCTTGCCATTTTCAGCTTTAAAATAAAGCGAAAATTATTATTAAATTGGAAAAATCTTAACCATCTAAAATTTGAGATTTGTGGCTATGATTAGTCCACACTGTCTCACTCTAATTATATGGTCTCATTTGATCTTATTCTTATATATATATATATATATATATATATATATATATTTATAAGATCTGTTAGTTTTTTTTGGTGGTTTTAATTTAGAGTAGTTTGTTTGTTTTATGGATATTATAGCGGATTTTGTATTTACTATATGTTTTTTTTTTAAAAAAAATTGATAATTTAGAAGATGTCCCAATCTGAACATTCATTTTTATATATGTGCTTCAGATCATCTGACAAAAACATTAGATCTATATTTTGTTATATTAGATATGATTGGTTTTTTTTTTTTGTTTAGTGAATTGTTTCGGATGAAAAACGAATATATAATTGATACATACAATTTTTTTGGGTTAAAAATATAATATTTGAAAGATTTTTACAAAATAACATTAGTTTCTTCATTCGTTCTTCTGGTCTGCTAGCATACAAAGAAATTCACATTTCGAACTTCTAAGCAGTTCCGGATTGAATTTAATGTGATTCTTGATAATGTTTGTGCAATTGTTATTTCATGTAGTGGTAGTTGTCTTTTGATAACTACAATACATGTCTTTTAACATATGAAGGCATAACTGACTTTGTTTTGTTACATTATCTAAACTTAAAAGGTCATTTTCTAGTGAAAATCAAGATTTTTTATCCCTGAACCCGAAGTTTTATCCATGAATCCGAAGAATCTGAGTTCAGCACTTCCGAAGGAGATAAATTTTCGCCGATTTCCGATATCAATGTTAACATTTCCTTTTCCACCATTGACGATGATTGTTGCACTATATCAGTAGCAACAAAATTTGCTTGTCGATGATCGCGATTGTTTGCCAGCATTTTGTAGCTCCAATTCCTCTGGGCAGGGATTTAGATATTTTATCAGAAGTACTCATAAAGAATGAGATTTTTTGATGCTACATATCAAGCAAGATTATAAGGGAAAAAACAGATTATAAGTACATACCATAAGTTCATACCTCTGCATAAAAGTGCATTCACTGAACATACTTGAGTTGTCCATATGCAGATACCCTACAAACACGAAGTAATTGAAGTTCCAATGCCACTCTGCAGTTTTGTTTAAATGATGTCGCTAATTAAAATGAATAAGGCAGCCATTTTACAACAATGTGTTTATGTATTTTGATTTTGCAGCACTCTCTTAATTTTACTATATTCCAACAATTGCTGGATTTTGGAAGAGGGATTGGACATTTTTATACTGCTAGCTTTTTACTGCTTATAAATGTCAAATTGAAGGGCAATTTTTAGCTGCCCAATGCAAAATATTATTTCTGCAGTCAACAATAAATTTGTATACATTTCCATTCTGTGTCCCATTCCCCTCGATGTCTCAATAATTAATTTTCTTCCCAAAGGTTTAGTCAGAAGATCGGCCAAATTCACTTCTGACTTCACATAATCAATGGATATTACTCCATCGTTTAACAGTTGTTTAACCACATCATGTCTCAGACGAATATGTCTGTTTTTACCATTAAAGGTTTTATTCTTTGCAATTGCGATTGCTGCTTGACAATCACAATGCATAGACATCGAAGGTGTTGGTTTTAAACCAACGGAATATCTCGCTAAGAAGTTTTTCAACCACTCGGCCTCATTGCCACAAATTAACTCTAATGCAACAAACTCGACTCCATAGTAGATTTTGCTATGATAGTTTGTTTAGCTGACTTCCAAGTAATTGCACCCCCACCAAGGGTGAATATATAACCACTAGTGGATTTAATCTCATCTGAATCAGAGATCCAGTTAGCACCACTAAATCCTTCTAGTACGGAGGGAAATCCACTATAAAGAATACCATAATTCATGGTATCTCTCAAATATTTCATTAGTCTGACTAAAGCAGTCCAATGACTGGAAAAGAAAACAAAGTTTGTAAATTACTTAAATCATTGTATGGTTTAAAACAAGCACCCAAACAGTGGCATGAGAAATTTGATCAAGTTTTAAAATCTGATGGTTTTACTTCTATTGAAGTTGACAGATGTGTTTATACAAAACTTGTTGAAAATGAGTGTGTGATTATTTCTTTGTATGTGGATAACATGTTCATATTTGGTAGCAACCTTGATTTAATTTATAAAACCAAAAAGTT
Source organism: Rehmannia glutinosa (assembly GCA_016081115.2). Lineage (NCBI taxonomy): Eukaryota > Viridiplantae > Streptophyta > Magnoliopsida > Lamiales > Orobanchaceae > Rehmannia > Rehmannia glutinosa. The sequence continues at coordinate 22,843,312 of CM071937.1, read as the reverse complement.
TCTTGCTTCAAACTTTGATATAAAAGATATGGGTGAAGCAAGTGTGATATTGACAAGCTTATTAAGAAGCTTATTAGGAAAAATAATAACATTATGTTAACGCAAGAACATTATGTTGAGAAGCTTCTTAAGAAGTTTGGACATTTCGATGTTAAACCTGTGAGTACTCCTTATCAGCATTTTTTGTCTCAACAATTGTATTAACATCTAGCACATCACTTTTCAAAACAAGAAATCTATATGCGGCACTATGATCAGCATAACCAATAAATAGGCAATCAGAAGTTTTAGAACCTATTTTTCTCTTCTTAGGATCAGACAACAAAACCCTAAACCCTATCCTACATTCCAGTTTGCCAAGCCGTTTCCAGATATCTCCAAAATCGAGATGTTTGGAGGACAGAATTACAAGCGATGGCAGGAGCGCATCTATACTGTTCTTGATATGCATGGGGTCGTCTCTGCACTTGGTAAATTCTTGATTGTATCCTCATCATGGACGAGAGCATGGCGGCATTAACCATTGAAGAAGATGAAGAAATGGTACTCGAGATGGATGGTATGACTGATAAGTCAGAATTCACAGAATTTTGTCCGATTGGTCGTTTCCTAACCGATCGAGAAATCAGGTTTAATCCAATGAAACATCGAATGGCAAGTCTGTGGAGACCAGGAAAAGGTATCTGTATTCGGGAGTTATCAGACCATCTCTATTTGTTCCAATTTTTCCATCAGTTGGATCTCAAGAGGGTTCTGGATGGTGGTCCATGGACTTTTGATTCACACCTATTGATTGTCCATCATATTCAACGTGGGGAGGTACCACTAAACATCCCACTCTATCATATCCAGGTTTGGGTCCAAATTTATGATTTGCCGGTAGGGTATATGTCAACTGCAGTGGGCAAACAACTTGGAAATTTTATCGGTCAATTCTTAGAATATGATGCTAAAAATAATGATGGTATCTGGAGGAACTACATGAGAGTCAGGGTCCGTATGGATGTCCGAATACCTCTTAAAAGGTGGAAAAAAATAAAACTCAGTGGAGGAGGGACTAGCCTGGTTCGATTCAAGTATGAATTTCAAACATATTTTTGTCATATTTGTGGTACTCTTAGGCATGGTGATTCTTATTTCCCGAATAATTACTCCCAATGTGGTGGTGAGATCAAGAAAGAATGGGGCAACTGGCTCAAAGCTACTTCACGAAGGCAAGCTGGTTTCGGCGGTGAGCAGTGGCTCCGCAAGAACGGGGAAGGCACACCTGTGGATAATTATGGTGTGGCTACAAATCAGGCATAAATGATGGGATTAACTCCTATCATTATGGAAGATAAATGTGGTCAAGAAAATATTGACTCTATTTCCTTAGCCAAAACGTCAAATTCGTCAGTTATTTTTCATAAAGGCGGGAAGGTCAAAATTTCAAATGACACAAGTTTGGGCCTTGGCCCAATGGAGATTATTTCTCAAGAGGAAGCTGAAATGGACCTGAATGAAAAAAATAAAAGGAAAAGAGTAATAAACATGAAAAGGCAGCCCAATAACTCCATGGAAGCTGCCGATGAGGATACGATGGAGACAACCCAAAAGCTTACTGGGGCTCAAACCAGTAACTCAGAAGAATCGGCCGGGTCTGCTTATGGACCCCGTCGGGAGCAATGATTGGCATTAGCTGGAACTGCCGTGGGCTTGGCAACCCACGGGCAGTGTTGGCCTTAAAAAATCTTGTTAAGGCTCGTAAGCCACATTTTATTTTTTCTTATTGAAACTCTTTGTTCTTGCTACTCAAATAAATGAAATAAAGAATTTGCTTGGTTATAGTGGGTGTTTTTTTGTTGATTGTGTCGGACATAGTGGTGGACTTGCTCTTTTTTGGAATACTTCTATTAATGTAAATTTGTTGAGTTATTCTTGTTTTCATATTGATGTTAATATTATATATTGATGAATTTGCTAATAGCTGGAGATGCACGTACTACTATGGGCAGCCGGATAGAACAAATAGACATATCTCTTGGAATCTTCTTCGTGAGTTACATGGGAGATCTACTTTGCCATGGTGTGTTATAGGGGACTGCAATGATATACTTAGTCCGCATGATAAAAATGGTTCAGTCCCACATCCTGAGTGGCTAATGCGTGGTTTTAGAGATGCTTTGCCGGACTGTGGCTTAACTGATTTACAACTAGAGGGGTATGGATTTACTTGGGAGAGAGGTAGAGGGACTAATGCATTTGTTGAAGAAAGATTGGATAGATGTTTGGCCACATCTTCGTGGATGGACTTATTCCCAAATGCTCGTCTCTGCTGCCTTGTTGCTTCTGTTTCGGACCACCACCCCATTGAGCTGACTACTTCTTACCAAGGTAACATGCCTGCTATGTCAAAGTTCAGATTTGAGAATTCTTGGCTACTCGAAGAGGAGTTTCGACTTACGGTAAAAGAGGTTCTTAGTAACGGACAAGGAGCAAATTTGCAGTCTCGGCTAGAAAAATGTATTGATTGTATGCATCAATGGGGCCAAAAATTTAGACGACAATTTGTTACTAAAATCCAGAAAGTGAAGGCTGATCTCGCTCGTGCTATGACATCTGACTTAGAAACAGCAAATGACACGGTCCTGGAGCTGAGGAATTCACTGAATATTCTACTTCATGAGGAAGAGATATATTGGGAACAACAAGCGAAATTTTTTTGGCTAAAAGAAGGCGATAGAAATAGCAGCTATTTTCATGTGTCAGCTTCAACACGGAAGAGAATTAATCATATTGAGCGGCTGCAGCTGGACGATGGTACTTGGGTCGAAGAAAAGAGCGAATTGGGTAATGTTGCTATTGACTATTTTAATGAGTTATTCTCTACAAGTGATGACACTTCCCTACTCCTAGATGTGTCTTATTTAGATAATAAAGTCTCTGATAATATCAATAATATACTTCTTGCACCATTTTCCTTGGAAGAGTTTCGTATTGCAACCTTTCAAATGCATCCCGACAAAGCACCGGGCCCTGATGGTCTAAACACTGGTTTTTTCAGCATTTTTGGGCCGAACTTGGTACATATGTGTTTTCTGTCTGCGTGAAAATTCTTGAAACAGGAGTTTTTCCGGATTTCATGAATGCTACAAGAATTATCTTAATCCCTAAAAAAGATAATCCAACAAGTATGCGCGACCTCAGTCCTATTTCGCTATGCAATGTGATATACATAATTCTTGCTAAAGTCTTGGCCAATAGACTAAAGTTTATTATGCATGAGTTGATCTCTGAGGAGCAATTCGCTTTCGTGCCTGGTCGATCTGTTATTGATAATGTGATCGTGGCTTTTGAAATAATTCATAGCATGCGACGTAAAACCCGGGGCCAGCAAGGAGACATTGCATTCAAAATTGATATCAGTAAAGCATATGACATGATAAAATGACCTTATCTAAAAGCAATTTTACTGTAGTTGGGTTTTCATGCTAGATGGGTTGAATGGATTATGTTGTGTGTTTCATCAGTCAGTATCTGATTTCTATTAATGGTGAGGATGTGGGGTCTGTTTCTTCGATGAGAGGATTATGCCAAGAAGATCCGCTCTCCCCATACCTGTTTATCCTTTGTGCGGAAGGTCTCTCAAGCTTGATAAAAAAAGCAGAAGCTATGGGATCTATTCATGGGGTGCGACTTTGTAGAGGATCTCCAAGTATTTCGCATTTATTATTCGCGGATGATAGTTTTTTCTTTTTTAAGGCAAACGAGGATGAATGCAACACAATGATGGATATTCTTGCCCAATATGAACGTGATTCAGTCCAGGCTATAAATTTTGGAAAATCAGGCCTTCTTTTTAGTAGTAATGTTCCTGAATCACAAGATTTATTTCGGCGTATACTCGGGGTAGCCAATAGTCTGAATACAGGAAAGTACTTGGGTCTACCATCTTTAATTGGAAAAAATAAACGTCAAATTTTCAGTTATTTGCGAGATAGAATATGGCAACGACTGTTTGGAAGACAAAATAAATATTTGTCTCAGGCTGGGAAAGAAGTTTCCATAAAATCAGTGGCACAAGCGATACCTTCTTACTGTATGTACACTTTCCTTTTGCCTATCTCTGTTTGTGATGAACTTCAAAGAATTATGAATTCATTCTGATGGGGATTGAAACAAAATGGGACAAAAACCATTCATTAAACGTCATGGGAGCGGTTATGTTGGCATAAAGAAGTCGGGGAATGGGCTTTCGACATCTGCACTAATTCAAACTAGCAATGTTGGGTAACCAGGTATGTAACCTCGCCTATAAATCACATGCTCTGGCCAGTCGTGTTCTCCAAGAAAAATACTTTCCAAGAGGGACGTTTTTCTCAGCTCAATTGGGTCATAACCCGAGCTTTATATGGAGGAGCATTTAGAAGGCGATTTCAGTACTTATGGATGGATATAGATGGCGTATTGGGTCTGGAACCTCTATAAAAGTCTGGTCAGATCCCTGGTTGCCAAATGAAAATGGGTTTCTACCGAATACTAATGCTCCGGAAGGACTTGAAGGTATGACGGTCAGTGACCTATTTATTCCGGGTTGCAATGAATGGGATGTTGAATTATTAGAAGATATTTTTGAACCAGCTGATATTAATAGAATTCTTGGTCTGCCAGCGGGAAATAGAGATGAAAATGATATTTTGATTTGGCACCTCGATCTCAAAGGTATTTATACGGTCAAGTCGGGATATCGATGGATTGCATCTAAACTTTCACATGACGGACATCCTCCAGCAGTTGTCCCTTGGAGATCTATTTGGAAGATGTGGATGCCACCTAAAGTGAAGACCTTTATTTGGAGAGCTTGTTGTAATTATTTGCCCCATAGAGAACGCCTTTTTACTAGAGGATTGAACATCCAGAATACTTGTGTGTTGTGTGGTGAATTTGGTGAACACCTGCTTCATCTCTTTGTGGATTGTCGCTTCGCGCTCGAATGTTGGAACTACATGCAATTACCTATTACTCATGTAAATGTGGGAAGCTTTGCTGAATGGTTTTGTGGTATGTTGGATACATCTGATACAAACCAGCAAGAAAAATTATGCATGGCACTATGGGCCATTTGGATGCAGAGAAATAATTATTTGTGGAATGGAAAACATGTGGCTGCTGCATGTTGTATGAACTCATGCATGGAGTTTCTTCAAAATTGGCAGTGGGCAAATATGACAAGAAATGGAAGGAGTTGTGGCATAAAAAAGTGGTCTGCTCCAGATAATGGTTGGATTAAAATAAATATAGACGCTGCACTGAATAATGATGCAGGACGAGTGGGATTTGGATGGGTCATTCGTGACCACAATGGAACAACCACTACTTGTGTCTCGAAACAGCTCGTTGGAAAATGGACGGCTAGGATAGTGGAAGCAATGTGTCTCAAGGAGGTGTTGAGTTGGGTAAAAAACACATCCCTTTGCAATGTGAATATTGAGAGTGATGCAAAAATAGTTGTTGACAGTCTTCACCAATTTGCCTCTGACTTATCTGAGTTTGGGTATTATTCGTGCATGCCAAACATTAGCTAAGGATTGCCAAAATATTAGAATTGTATTTGTCAATAGGGAAGCTAACACAGTTGCTCATTCTCTTGCACGAGTAACTCGTTCTTAGGCTGGTACTTTTGTGTGGCAAGAGCCTCCTCACTTTGTGGAGAATCTCTTGGCTTATGATGTAAACTCTTTATAAGTTTAATGGTATTATTTCTTTTCCTCAAAAAAATATAAATTGAATCTGGAAGAGTTATTAATTATATTTTTAGCTGCCCAATGTATCAACACTTAATTGGAACTGCTTTATTTGCGACCAATATTTGTAATTCATTGAATAATGCTGCATCCGGAATACGAAGAGTCATTTAAGATTTATAATATAAAATAAATGAATTAAAATTAAAATACTTTTCTATTTTCAAGGCAATGCACATTTTTCAATTAGTAAATCTGAAACGTTACATACAACAACATATTAAATGACAATCACTATTATCAAAAGAAACACCAAGAGATGTTGCAGCATTATAAACCAAATTTAATAACAAAGGCATAAAGCTGACTTTCTATATTTAGAAATTAACTTTTGGCAGGAACTTTCTAAATATATCACTATTCTATTTTTATATATTACTAGCAGTCCATCCGTGCGATGACGGTCTATATTTTCACAAAAAAAATAATTAATTTATGTTTTGAGCATCATTTATGTAATATCAAAAAATAATTAGAACAAAAGATAAATAAATTTGGAATAAAGAATATAGTAATGAATCATAAGTACCAAAAAATTATTATCTCCGTAAGCTATACAATTTATTTTTAAAATAAAAGAGATTTAATTATAGAGTTATACATATATAAAAACAAACTTTATTTATCCATGACATTTCAATTAAATATAAAAATACCAAAAAAATAATGAAAAATAACACCTTAACAAACAATTCATCTTAAAATTGGCCAAATAGGGAAAACAATTATCCTATTTGAAAACTAAAAGATAACAATTGCATTCTTCTAAAATCAAGTTTAATGTAGCCATAAATGAACATATATAGCAAATTCTAACAAAAATGAACATAGTTAGAAAATTCTAACCAAAAAATATTATTATGATTTTCGTTCAAAATTATAACCTGAATAAAAATAAACTACTTATAAATAATTTATATATTTAAGTAATTAACATGTTTGGACATAATATGGATTAAACAATTCAGTTATTTAGCCATAAATAAAAATATATAGTATATTTTTACAAAAAAACATACTTGTCAATGTCATTATAGTTCAAAAAAACCATACGGCCCATATGAGAAAAGCACACAACCCAAACCCAAAAAAAGAAAACAAATACTTGTAAAAGAAACGGCCTGACATTTACATACATATCAGGGTACACCCACCGACTTTGCCTTGAATTAAACGCCATAACATAAAAATCAACAGACTCAAACGCCCATTTCTCTCTGTAAATTTCTCCTCAATTTTGTCTCAAAAGTTCTTTGAAACGCAACTACACTGCATTTGTTTCATAAATTTTTAATTTGGTTTGATTTTTTTATCTTATCGGGAAAATGAAATTTTTTCCCATTAAAAAAAGGTATAAACTCCGATCAAACATATTTGGTTCTATTTTCATTTTATTTTTTAGTACAAATAATATTCAGATATATTATATATATATATTTTCATTTCTAAAAGATAGAGGCATATTTCGGTTTCCAGGCAATAATACTTTAGATCTGATAATTTTCTAACGGGTCTGGTCCTATTTTTATTTTTACTGGTTTGTTACAGTGAAAAATATTCAGATCTATGTTCATTTCTAGCAGATCTGAATCTATCTCGATATTTAGGGTGTTTTAACTCGAAATATTTCAGTTGCAATTAGTGTTTGCGTGATCTGGATCTATTTTGATATCCAATGTTTTTGGAGGCTAAAATCTTCAAAAAAATAATGGAACGCAAGGATGCTTGTTAATTTCTAACAGGTCAGAGTTATTTTCTATAATATCCGACTGTATTTGATTGCAAGGATATTTTTAAGGGAGAATGGAGTTTATTTTCAGTCGTTTCTGTTTTGATTTTTAGAGTTTTTTTACCTAAAAATATTCACATATATGTTTTTCTCCTAACAAAATTATATGATTTGGATATTTAGGAATTTTTAGGGTAAAAACTTCAGATCCACTTTTTTTAAACGAATTTTGGTTAATTTCGGTTTTTAGTGTTCTTTAACTGAATAAAACGTTAGATATACAACAAATATACTTTTACTTATATTTTAGGTTTTTTTTCATGGATAAAAATGCGGATGTATATTATTAGATGTATGGATATATCTAGACTTAATGGTTTTTCCTTAAAAAACTTTTATTTATTTAGTTATTATTAGAAAATATTTGGATATATTATTATATCATTAGATATTTCGATATATCTAGACTTCGGGATTTCCTTAAAAAATCTATAATATTTTTACGGTTTTGTTTATATTTCTATAAAATCACTTCTGCAAAAAGAAAATAAATTCAAATAAATATATTATTAGAGCTAGTCTCCTGTCAGACGGTCTGACGAATCTATTCCGTCAGACGAAGCCCTAACAAATGAACCGGTCCAACCCAACAAAAAAAAAAAACACAAATTGTCCAAGATTCTGCCCTAGCAATACGAGAGCATATCATCATTAAAATAAAACGCCATGGCTCACCATCAAATACACTCTTCCCAACCTCAATTCTCGTTGTAATTAAATTACTCATTTTGATGTCTGAAAAGAGAGAAGAGGTAGCAGCTAGCCCATGTGTAATAACAAGTAAGTAAAAGCAAAGAAAATATGGGTGCGAAATCGAGATGATATGTATCTATATGTGGGTGTGTATATATTTACAGGTAGGGTGAAGGTGAAGTGGTTGGAGGTGGTTATGTGTAGAAAGAAGGAACCAAGACGGCAGTGACACTACGTGAGAAGGTTGAGACTTGAGATGGATAAACAATTCCATAAAAGCACTAAATGATACAAGTATTAGTATCCGCTAATACTTTTATGGTGAAATACTAATATATTTTATAAGAAAAATTAATACTTTGCAGGAGCACTATTAAAATACTTTCCCGTAAATTACTAATACTTTTTCGAGAAACTACTAATACTTTTCCGAGGGACAACTAATATATTCCGGGAGAATAAAATAATTATATTTAAGGAAACTACTAAAATACTTTATAGGGAACTACTAATACTTTTTCAAGAAACTACTAATAGTTTTTTAAGGGACAACTAATACATTTCGGGAGTTATTCATGAGAAAATACTAAAATACTCTTCGGGAATTACTAAAACTGCTAATACTTTTTAGAAAGACGGCTAATACTTTTCAGAAAGACTGTTAATACATTTCGGGAGAAAAATTTAATTATATGCAGGGAAATTATTAAAATACTTTTCATGGAACTACTAATACTTTTTTAAGGAACTACTAATACTTTTTTGAGGGACTGCTAATACATTTCAGGAGTATATTAAGGATAAATATTAAAATACTTTTCAGGGAACTACTAATACATTTTAGAAGAACTGCTAATACTTTTTAGAAGGACGGCTAATACTTTTCAGAAGGACTGTTAATACCGGTGGTCCCTGAAAACTACTAAAACATCACCGCTAATATTACGGAAATGCCACTGGGTCCACGGGTCAGATCCGTCTAACAGGTCAGACCCATTAGATGGACTGACAGGAGTTTTTGTCATATTATTAAATTTTTATTTTTGGATTGGGATACCTCATATGCCGGTCAATTCAATAGAGATGAGTTTTATAAACTGTAAATAAATTAATATATAACCAATAAACTATAATTTAAATATATTTTAATATACATTGTGTTTTTTAGTATTTTTGTATTGATGGAATATTGGTTTGAATATTTTAGCCATGCGAAAAGGACCAACATATGATAGTTTGGACAATAGATCTGAAGACAGAGCAAAAGCAAAGATAAGTAATCTAGAACTCGTGTATTTAATTAAATATATTTGAATAAATTATAAATATATATAAAATAAATTATTTGTTTAACAATTTTCATTTTTTCATTTCCAGCTAAACATAATGGGAGATAACCTGCTGGAGATTACATAGTGTGTCTCAGGTAAGAAGATACATATTTCATAGCAACGTATCATATTATTGGATTATATATAATTATTTCTATTTTATTTGAAACAAAAAAATATATCATTTTTTTGTCATAGTTGATCATACTAATGAATACCATATGAAGCATGAATTGAAGATGCAAGGCAATATATACGGAATGCATTTAGATATATTCTCAAATTGTTTTTTTACCATAATGGATACTTCATCAGTTCATGATAAAGATTGATTAATGTTTTCTATTGATGTGAATTCAATTTTATTTTATTAAATTAGATATACTGATATGCTAGTCGATGCAACAACTCCATGCCTTTTATTCTTCTTAGATAATGAAATATAGTTTGTATATAACATTACTGTAATAATAATATGCCATTTTTATCAAGATAATCAACTTCTTGTCTTCTTATTGTGGTATGAATCCTTGTACCCTACAGAAAAAATTAAAAACACAATTGTTAGGGAGCTAAAAAAACCAACTAAATATCCGAACTTAAAAGGCAACTTAAAAAACATCTGAAAATAAATTATATTACATGAATAAAAAATAAACAGGGTTTATAGAACCACGAAACAACTGGAAAAACAGAATTTTAAAAACTATGAAAAAAAAAATTACAAACTAAAAACTATTTAAGGAACAACCATGCATACTAAAAAATAGACTAAAAACTATAGACACTGAACTAAAAAACTACTGAATGGAAGTTCTATGTAACATTATATGCATTATGGACTAAAAATTTCAAGCTAAATTCATAAATTAGTTCAGTCAGATGAGTCTTAACGCAAATAAAGCAAAAAAATAAATAGATATATTAAACAGTTCATAGACAAAACCAAAAAAGAAAAAAAGAACTGTAAAAATCATAGCTGCACAACTGAAAATACAACGAAAAGTACCTGTTTGTCATGATATGTGTTGTCCAGACTATAAATGTTCGAGTTTTCTTCATACATGTAGTGAAGCAGGTACGTTGTATGCACGAACCCATAAAAACCTCAGGGCTAGACCACAAACATTCGAGCTAAATTCATAATATAATTCAGTCACATGAGTCTTAACACAAATGAAGAATGAAATCAAAAGATATATTAAAAAGTACATGAAACAGAACCAAAAAATGAAAAAAAAAAAAGTAATTGTATAAAATACAGATTCAAAAAATACAACCAAAATGACCTATTTGTCTTGATATGTGCTCTGAAGACTAATGTTCGAGTTTTCTCCATATAATGCAGGTATGCTATACACGAACCAATCAACTTGCAGGTCCAAAAGGCAAAAGAAGCCATTCATCAAATTATTTATGTTTTATCTTCATTGGTGAATTATCGTGTGTTTTTTGAATGGCAATGAAGCCTATTTATAATAGAATTATAACTCCAAAATAAATAAATAAAAGATAATATTTTGATATCTGTCTTAGTTGCCTAAGATATGTATGTTCTCTAATTTTGTTTCGCAATTTGAACCGTGTTTATTAGAACTGATGTTAATCATATAGTTTTTCAATGTTGAGTACTTTTTTTCGGTGGTCAAAACAAACAGCTGTAAGAATTAAATTGTATGACTATCTATGCATCAAAATCTCTAATTTTATTTTCAATTTGGCCTGTATTTTTTATAACCACTGTATTAATTATACAAATTTTAAATTTTAAATTATTTGATTCTATTGTCCACACAAACAGCTGCTATAATTAATTTGCACCACTTTCTATGCAACAAAAATTTAGTATACTAAATCATGCATATCGTGAGAAACGAAGAGTTTCCTCAAGAATATAAAATAAAATATAAAACAAAATGAAAACCAATTAAAAAGACTTAAATCTGCATTATTAATGCAGGACATGTATGAAACAGTTAATGAACAAAAGTTTCTATAATTGGAAACAATATTTTGGCGGAAACTCACCTAAAATACCACTATTCAGCTTTTATATATATATAGATATATACAATTTTTTTCTTTATAATAATAAATTACTTTCATATCTTATATAATATAATTCTAAATATAATTAATTTTTATTGAAACTGGCGGTTGAACTTCTCATTGGATTGACCGATTTGATCACTGGTACGATATTGAAAACATTGATACACCCATTATCAAGATTCATTCTCTTAAAAGTTAAAACAATATTTTTTTAAAACCATAGAAATAATATCAAACAAATAGAAAAACATTGGGAGTTTTTGATGGAAATGGATTGTTGAATTTCAACGAGACAATATAATTAATTGGGCAAATTATTTTTGCAACCTGTACTATGACCATTTTACGAGTTTGGTACCATTTTTTTTGTTGGAATTCAGTAACTAAACTTTGCGGGATTGCTAAATTACAGCCACAGGCATCTCGACAGCAGAATATTCCAGCAAGAAGCCATCACGTGCGCAACATGTGAGGGAAAAATCGTCAAATCACCTAAAGGAATAAAGTTATTGCACTTTTCAACCCAAACTTTTTCTTATTTGTTAATTTACAACTTAAACTTTGTATATTTTCCAACTTTGCCACCTCAGTTCAATATAAATAGTAAAAATTATATTATTAAATATATATTTATCTCATATTATTCACAAATATATATTTTAATAGTTAATACAAAAATATATTGATAAGTAAATTTCTTAAAAATTATATAATTCTATGACCATTTTAAGTTAATAAATTAAATATACATAATAATAAAAATTTAATGTTCAAAATGCATTAATGTTCAAAATTTTATAATTAAATAATTTTAAAACTTTCAAATTTAAAATTTCCGTATATTTATTTATTTATTAATTTTTTATTTTTTATTTAAACATTTATTTTTCAGAATTCTATGAAGTAACTTAATTAAAAGATTTCATAATTTAACAAAAAAAGGGATAGTTAGGATAATTTTCAAAATACATTATAAAATGTTAACAAATTATTATTGTATATTTTGAATGTTATTAAACATAAAATTTGCATATAATTATTTATTTTTTTCTAGTTTTTAATTTCTACATTATTATTTCTAAATTCAATAAAATTAATTAATCATTAAAATTCATAATTCAACAAGAAATATAAAATGAATATTTTTTATAATACAAGACTTATAAATTCATTATTATATATTTTTAATTTTATGAAACTTATAATTATCGTATAACTATCTAAAGGATTCATAATTTATTTTAATAAATTGACTTATTAATATATATTTTTATATTTATTGTTACTATTAAATATATATTTTGTGAATAAAAAGAGACATATACAAATTTATTAATATAATCTTTATTATTTATTTTGAAGTGAGGTGGCAGAGTTCAAATAAAAAGAGTTTAGGTTGCAAACTAAGAAATAACGTAAAATTTAGGTTGAAAATGGCATTAACTTTTGTCACTTTAGATGATTTGACGATTTTGCCCTCACGTGTTTTGCACATGATGAATCTTGTAGGAATATTCTCCCGGCGGGATACTGGAGGTTGTAATTTAGCAATCCCGCAAAGTTTAGGTACTAAATTCCAAAAACAAAAAATTAGGTACCAAACCCGTAAAATAGTCTTAATACAGGTTGCTAAAAATAATTTACCCTAATTAATTTTGATGTTTCTTTAATACTAAGCAGCAAATGCAAGTGGCAAGCTCACATGGATTTAAGAAGAAATTGCAAACCGCGCTGCAATCAATGAATCTATAATTTTTTGCCGCTAAATTGTAACACTTAAAAAAAACAGATGACCTTACATCAACTACTCTGTTGTTTGAACTGACAAACATGAGATCTTGTACCATCTTTTGTTACCTGCTGATATCCGATTTTGACCTTAACATCTCCCAAAACTCTTTCCACCTAAAAGCAAGATAGTCCTTTTCACCACTGCAAGAGTTGAGTAAAGAATTAACCAAAATAACAATTAACATGTAAAACATGAAAGAAACTCATCATTAATGACATAACAACTATGTTCTGAACATCCTATTAAGTCAACCAGCAAAAATGAACACATTACTACCCTTTATCCCAAATTAACAAGTACATTAAGTTGCTATTGGTCAGTGAGAAGCGTCAACTTTCTTTAAGTACTCGATAACATATTCAAAAACCAAATTGATTTATAAAGTATTGTAAATGACATATTAACAACATAACAATTAAATTAAAAGAAGCAATTCTCTACACATGAGATACTTGAATGCTTTAGAAATATAACCAAACTAAATTAATGAAAAATCTATAAATCAGAAAAGGTACGCTCAACATCCACATAGTGATGTCCCAATAAAACCTAACACAAGTAGGGAAATGAAACACATAAATATGATATTAATCAATTATTACCAATCTTGAGTGAGAGTCTCGTCTGCGCTGGACGAAGACTCTGACGAAATCCATTCTAGCATTCCACATCATTACCAAGTACCCCAACACAATGCGACAAGGAAAATGGCGAAAAGATACTGAAATGAAAAGATAATAATAAAATATCAACTATATTGCTATATTTGTAAAAAAATATGAATCTTCTGGATAGTTTCCCCTTAAGAACCACATCAAGATATCTTAGAGTTGCTTAGGAGAAATAATGTTATGTACTCTCCATAATTTGTTTCAGCTATTGAAAGCCAACTTTCCAAGCAAATTTAATAGACACTGTGAGTTCACGATCCCTCTTGCATAGTAAGAGGACAAACATTTGAGATGAGAAAACATAAGTTCATTCTCACAGAATGGAGAAATCCACAACTTTCCAAATCACATTATTTATTGTTCAAATGCTTAAAAAATATTTACAACATGCAATAATTTTCATCCTCAAACAAGATAATGGAATTAATCAACCAAAATTGATTTATAAAGTATTGTAAATGACATATCAATAACATAACAATTAAATTAAAAGAAGAAATTTTCCACACATGAGAGACTTGAATGCTTTAGAAATATAACGAAACTCAATTAATGAAAAATCTATAAATAGGAAAAGGCACGCAAAACATCCACACAGTGACGCCCCAATAGAACCTAACACAAGTAGGGAAATGAAACACATAAATATGGTATTCAATTATTATCAATATTGAGTGAGAGTGTGGTCTGGGTTTGACGAAGACTCTGACGAAATCTATTCTAGCATTCCACACCATTACCAAGTTCCCCAACACAATGCGACAAGGAAAATGGCGAAAAGATACTGAAATCAAAAGATAATAATAAAATATTAACTACATTACTGTATTTGTAAAAAAAAATATGCATCTTATGGACAGTGTTATCTTAGAATTGTTCAGGAGAAATAATATTATCTACTCTCCATAATTTGTTTCAGTTGTTGAATGTCAACTTTGCAAGTAAATTTAATAGACACTGTGAGTTCACGATCCCTTCTGCATAGTAAGAGGACAAACATTCGAGATTAGAAAACATAAGTTCATTCTCACAGAATGGGGGAAATCCACAATTTTCCAAATCACATTATTTATTGTTCAAATGCTTAAAAAATATTTGCAACATGCAAGAATTTTCATCCTCAAACAAGATAATGGAATTAATCAACCAGAAGAAAAGAAAATAAATGCAAACCTTTAGAATATACCATATATGTTTAATTATATACAACAACATAATCCAGAACACCCGCTTGCCAAATAAAAAGACATAGTCTGCTCATGGAAGCATAGAATTTTAACACAAAAATGCAATATTGTATCAACAATAATATTCAAAATGCCCCACTGCATCCTTATAGCTAGAGTACTTCACCTGGATCCACCAAACTTTATAACAAAGTCTAGTGAGGAGAATAGCAGTGCTCCTGCAGCATAGCAAGCTCTCTTTCCATTATAATCTAACCTTTTCTCCCCCATTTGGGATGCATCAGATGTAACAAGCTGGGTTAGTTTGTCTGTAGATACATCCAAAAACATTACAACCTACAAAACAATACTATGAGAGCTAATCCAATAAATTTACCATTGACGTGTAAAACCTGAAAGAAACTTCAACATTAACTGCATAATAACTATGTTCTGAACATCCTATTAAGTCAACCAAAAATGAACACATTATTACCATTTATGCAAAATTAACAAGTACATTAAGTTGCTTTTGGTTAGCGAGAAGCGTCAACCTAGTCAGGTGTTTCTTTAAGTACTGGACAACATATTTAAAAACCAAAATTGATTTATAAAGTATTGTAAATGACATATCAATAACATAACAATTAAATTAAAAAAAGAAATTTTCCACACACGGGAGACTTGAATGCTTTATAAATATAACCAAACTCAATTAATGAAAAATCTATAAATAAGAAAAGGCACGCAACACATCCACACAGTGATGCCCCAATGGAACCTAACACAAGTAGGAAAGTGAAACACATAAATATGATATTATTCAATTATTACCAATATTGAGTGAGAGTCTGGTCTGGTTTGACGAAGACTCTGACGAAATTCATTCTAGCATTCCACATCATTACCAAGTTCCCCAACAGAATGCGACAAGGGAAATGGCGAAAAGATATTGAAATCAAAAGATAATAATAAAATATTAACTACATTACTGTATTTGTAAAAAACAATAAGCATCTTCTGGATACTGTTATCTTAGAGTAGCTCAGGAGAAATAATGTTATCTACTCTTCATAATTTGTTTCAGTTGTTGAATGTGCAAGTAAATTTAATAGACACTGTGAGTTCACGATCCCTTCTGGATAGTAAGAGGACTAACATTCGATATTAGAAAACATAAGTTCATTCTCACATAATGGAGGAAATCCACAACTTTCCAAATCACATTATTTATTGTTCAAATGCTTAACAAATATTTGCGACATGCATGAATTTTCATCCTCAAACAAGATAATGGAATTAATCAACCAGAAGAAAAGAAAATAAATGCATACTTTTAGAATACACCATATATGTTAATTATATACAACAATATAATCTATAACACTCGCTTGCCAAATAAAAAGGCATAGTCTGCTAAGGGAAGCATACAATTTTAACACAAAAATGCAATATTGTATCAACAATAATATTCAAAATGCCCCACAACATCCTTATAGTTAGAGTACTTCACCTGGATCCACCAAACTTGATAACAAAGTCCAGTGAGGAGGAGAGCAGTTCTCCTGCATCATAACAAGTTCTTTTTCTATTATAATCTAACCTTTTCTCCCCCATTTGGGATGCGTACCAAGTTGGGTTAGTTTGTCTTTAGATACATCCAAAAACATTACAACCTACAAAATAATACTATGAGACCTAATCCAATAAATTTACTATTGACGTGTAAAATCTGAAAGAAACTCCAACATTAACTTCATAACATCTATGTTCTGAACATCCTATTAAGTCAACCAAAAAATGAACACATTATTACCATTTATGCCAAATTAACAAGTACATTAAGTTGTTTTTGATCAGCAAGAAGCGTCAACCTAGTTTGGTGTTTTTTAAGTACTCGACAACATATTCAAAAACAATACAACCTACAAAATAATACTAAGAGAGCTAATCCAATAAATTTACTATTGACGTGTAAAACCTGAAAGAAACCCCAACATTAACTGCATAACAACTATGTTCTGAACATCCTATTAAGTCAACCAAAAATGAACACATTATTACCATTTATGCCAAATTAACAAGTACATTAAGTTGCTTTTGGTCAGCGAGAATCGTCAACCTAGTCAGGTGTTTCTTTAAGTACTCGACAACATATTCAAAAACCCAAATTGATTTATAAAGTATTGTAAATGACATATCAACAACATAACAATTAAATTAAAAGAAGAAATTTTCCACACACGAGATACTTGAATGCTTTAGAAATATAACCAAACTCAGTTAATGAAAAATCTATAAATAAGAAAAAGCACGCAAAACATCCACACAAAGTGATGCCCAAATAGAACCTAACACAAGTGAAAGACATAAATATAATATTATTAAATTATTATCAATTTTGAGTGAGAGTCTTGTCTTTGTTTGATGAAGACTCTGACAAAATCCATTCTAGCATTCTACACGATTACCAAGTTCTCCAACACAATGTGATAAGAGAAATGGCGAAAAGTTACTGAAATCAAAAGATAATAGTAAAATATTAACTACATTACTGTATTTGTAAAAAAATATGCATCTTCTGGATAGTTTCCCTTAAGAACCACATCAAGACACCTTAGAGTTATTCAGGAGAAATAATGTTATCTACTCTCCATATTTTATTTCAACTGTTGAATGTCAACTTTGCAAGAAAATTTAATAGATATTGTGAGTTCACGATCCCCCCTGCACATTAAGAGGACAAACATTCGAGATGAGAAAACATAAGTTCATTCTCCCAGAATGGGGAAAATCCACAACTTTCCAAATTGTTGGGATACAATAAAAATCAGAGGGATACAACGGGGGATAATTTGAACTAACAATCATCTATATTACAAACAAAGCGAAAAGAAAGCAGTAAAACAAGTCGAGGCAAGCGAACTCTTTCTTTAAGACTCTTGTTGTCCCATCACGATGCTCACGGTATCGCAAACCGAGTCTCCCAAGATACAACGACTTTGGTAAAGGATAGGAGCACCACAAATCCTTCTACCCGACGAACTGAGATAAGTGAGGCCTGAGGTGACGCCACACTTCTACGTAACACTTCTGGGGTAATGCAGATTTTTTGAGTGACAGACTGTGAATATGAATGCACGAAATTCTTCTATGTTTGTGATGTATGATGCACGAAAACCACTGAAAGGGGGGCTCCAATATATAGGGAATCCTCCAAAGGAAAGCCCCAATGATTTTGGACTCAATAATGCCCAAAACTCCTCAATCAAATCCTTCCTATTTTAGATTGATTTTTGCCAAGTCAAACCTTCCAATTGTGGCCTCAATCGGTTTAGGAATGATTTGA
The DNA here is from genome assembly GCA_016081115.2 of Rehmannia glutinosa. Lineage (NCBI taxonomy): Eukaryota > Viridiplantae > Streptophyta > Magnoliopsida > Lamiales > Orobanchaceae > Rehmannia > Rehmannia glutinosa. The sequence goes on along the minus strand of CM071937.1, from coordinate 22,824,686 downwards.
TGCAATCAACCTTGTTACCATAAATTGGTGATTTGAGTCAAAGTTGTCTATTTAACGGATAAAATCAAGCAACTTACCAAACACCGGATTTGATCAATCTACCAACATTCCACATATGTTGGATACATTTCCCACAAATATATCTTTCCAAGTGTATCATTTGTGCATCGATTTCTCACTCACCCATAAATGGTTTCGTGAAAATAATTGCACCACTCGCTTCCAAAATTAACGAGTTCCCACACTTAGAATTTCGGCTTAACAAAATCGATTTTTCCAACAATCCCCCACATGAGTGGAAACGATGCATGAATGCATGCAGACTCAGTCACTCAGCCCTGGAAACATTGTTGCATCAGGATAGGTAGCTTGTGGCTTTGAACCTTCCTTAGTAAGATACTATCGGATATATCCGTGGCTTAGTGGACACGATGCCTTGAACTACTCCGCTTACGAATATACCAAGACAACAGTATTTACACAACAACACTTCTGCTTATCTCGAAGTTCTTTGGTTGTGTCCGTTTTGGCCATAGATCACACTTGGGATTCATAAGTGTTTCATTGAGGTGGCCCGTCCTCACACTTATATAGGTGACCTTGCCTATCAGAGGGACCCTGCAATACCTCACCTTATTTGGTATAGGACGTCATTAAAAGTCCATAGGACTTAACCTCACCACAGTCAGCAGGTTCAATCACTTGGTGGTGCTCTCTAGGGAATGGTTAGTTTGAAGCTAAGTACCAAGTGTTATGACTGAACAGTTTAAAGTTTAGTTTTCCCATTGAACTAAGTTCTTGGGATCTCCAGTCATCATGGTTGGGTTTCCACTAGAAACTATTCTTTAAGTTGTGGATTTTACACCCATTCCCTCTAGCAATTTATGGAATTGATCTCTGTTTAGCCCTTTAGTGAGCGGATCCGTTATATTCTCCTTTGACTTCACGTAATCAATGGATATAATTCCTCTTGAGATTAATTCCCTCACGGTATTGTGTCTCCAACGAATATGCCGAGACTTACCACTGTACATGGCACTTTGTGCCCTGCCTATAGCTACTTGGATATTACAGTGTATCAATATTGATGACACAGGCTTGTCCCAATATGGAATGTCCTCGAGGAAGTTTCGAAGCCATTCAGCTTCTTCACCAGCTTTATCCAAAGCTATGAATTTCGATTCCATGGTGGACCGGGCTATGCACGTTTGCTTAGTGGTCTTCCAAGACACTATACCTCCACCTATAGTAAATACATACCCATTTTGGTGGAATGTGAGTCTTTTGAGTTCGATATCCGGTTTGCATCGGTGTACCCTTCTAATCTGGCTTTGGATAACTCGTGTAGTGTAGCCCAAACTTCAAGGTGTACTTCAAGTATCGTAACACCCTTGTCAGTGCTTTCCAGTGCTCACCACTTGGATTGCTCGTGAATCTGCTCAGCTTATTCACTGAGTAAGATAGATCAGGCCTTGTACAATTCGTGATGTACATCAGGCTCCCAATGATCCTAGAGTACTCAAGTTGAGCCACTGGTTCCCTTGTGTTCTTGATTAAACGCAGGCTATCGTCCATGGGTGTCTTTGTCGGTGGATCATCAAAGGTGTTGAACTTTCTCAATACACTTTCGATATAGTGAGATTGAGACAGTAGGATGCCTTCTGAGGTCCTCTCAATTTTGATCCCTAGGATCACATCGGCTAGACCCAAATCCTTCATGTCAAAGTTATCTTTTAACATGTTCTTCGTCCTCATGATCAACTCACAAGTGCTTCCCATTATCAACATGTCGTCAACATATAGACAAACGATGATAAATGAGTCCGGTGTGCCCTTTACATATGCACACTTATCGCATTCGTTAATGCAAATCCATTTGACATCATCACATTGTCAAATTTAATGTGCCATTGCCTTGGTGCTTGTTTTAGTCCGTACAAGGACTTAACTAGCCTGCACACCTTTTTCTCTTGTCCAGGAACCACAAACCCCTCGGGTTGTTCCATATAGATTTTTTCCTCCAACTCCCCATTCAAAACGCAGTCTTTACATCCATTTGGTGAACTTCGAGACTGTGCAAGGCAACAATCGCCAATAGCACCCTAATGGAGGTAATCCTTGTAACAAGTGAGTAGGTGTCGAAGAAATCATGTCCTTCCTTTTGTTTGAAGCCCTTAGCCACTAATTTGGCTTTATAGTTATCTATTGATCCATCACCTTGTATTTCTCCTTAGGACCCACCCGCATCCTAGAGGGTTTGCCCGGATGGGAGATCAACTAATTCCCATGTGTGGTTTTGCATGATAGAGTCTATCTCGCATTGATAGCCTCCTTCCACATTGGGGCTTGAGACTAGACAAGATCTTCTTGGATGGTCCTAGGTTCATTATCCAACAAGTAGATCATGAAGTCCGGACCATATGACTTAGTTGTCTTCGCCCTTTTTTTGTGTCTTGGTTCATCACCACCTTGTGATGTATCGCGCAGATATCACGAGTTCTTTTAGTCGAAATCTCTTCTTTGTTTTCTTTACAAGGATAGATGTGCTCGAAAGACACAGCATTCCTTGACTCAATAGTGGTTCCTTCCGTCACATCAAGTATATCTGACTTGTGTACTAGAAACCGATATGCAACACTGTTCAGTGCATATCCTATGAAGATACAGTCGACCGTCTTGGGTCCTATCTTCACTTTCTTTGGCTCTGGCACTTTTACCTTAGCCAAACACCCCCATACCTTTAGGTAATTGTAGGCCGGCTCCCGACCTTTCCATAACTCATATGGGGTTTTATCTTTTCCTTTGTGGGGAACCCTATTTAGAATATGGTTAGCAGACAGAATTGCTTCCCCCCACAAGTTCTGTGGTAACTCTGAACTGATCAACATAGCATTCATCATGTCTTTTAGGGTTCTATTCTTGCACTCAGCAACGCCGTTCGATTGAGGTGAATAAGGTGCCGTGGTTTGGTGAATTATGCCATTTTCATTGCAAAATTCCTCAAATGGAGCCACGTACTCTCCACCTCTATCACTCTGGATCGACTTGATCCGGGTGCTGAGTTGATTCTCTACTTCACTTTTGAAGTTCTTAAAGGCATTTATAGCCCGTCTTTACTTTTCAACAAGTAAAACATAACAATATCTTGTGCGATCATCAACAAATGTGATGAAATACTTTTTGCCTCCTCTAGTCTAGTACGCACAAGTTTCATATCACACACATCGGTGTGAACAAGTTCTAGAGGCACCGTGCTCCTCTTCACTTTGAATGAAAAGGTGCCTTTGGCATTTTAGCCTCAACACGGATCTCACATTTATATTGTGAGTCTAATTCAACATTTGGTAATAATTTCATATCTACCAATTTCATTATGGAATTCATGTTAACATGCCCAAGTCTAACATGCCATAAATCACACGACTCAATCATATAAGAGGAAGAAGCAATAGTTTTATTAGCATCATTTGTGCGGCGCACAACCATTACATTCATCTTGAACAATCCCTTTACAAGGTGTCCCTTTTTCAAGGAATTGCCCATTCTTAGTAAGTACAAAGCTACAGATCAAACACTAGTCTAAAGCCATGTTGTACAAGTAATGACCCCGATACAAGATTTTTCCTAATGTCCGGGACATCCAATACTTCTTCGGTGTTAGCTCCTTCCCGTGACGCGTCATCTTCAAGCAAAGACCTTCCCAATTCCCAATGTCGGAAGTTGAAGAGTTTCCCATGTGGAGGCTCCTCCCGAGAAATTGGGGTATACGTAGAGAAAATGTCACGATCCGAGCACACGTGATGAGTCGCACCGGTGTCAACGAACCACTCCCTAGGGTTATCCACTAGGTTAGCTTCGAAAACAACAACGGACAAATCCAATTCGGACATTCCTTCCTCAATAACTAAGTTAGCTTCGGATTGTTTTCCCTTGTTCTTAAGGGAATCCCGAGTCCTTCCGCATTTGTGTCCGTGCCTACCCGCGATTGTGGCAATTTCTGCAAACTTCTTGGCTTTCTTGTTATTGGGTTTAGCCTTACTGCTATTCCCCAGGTGCTTGCGTTTCTTATTCGTATCAGATTGCGCCAAATTAGCCTTTGCCTCCATCGAGGTCTTACCATGCTTGACATTTGATTGCCTATTGCCTTCTTCAATGCGCAATTTCACAATCAAATCCTCCAAGCCCATTTGCTTCCTCTTATGCTTGAGATAGTTTTTGAAATCCCTCCAACTAGGCGGCAGCTTTTCAATAATTGCAGCCACTTGGAAGGTTTCACAATCGCATCCTTCAAGCATGGATCTTTGTGCGGGCAAAATCAATCGCAATTCTTGAGTTGACTCATACGATCTTGGTGTCAACCATCACATACTCCAAGAATGCCGACAATGAACTTTTTGGTGCCAAAGATCCTCCCGTTCGTACTTTTTGTCAACGAGATCCACAGTCCTTGGCGAGTGCCTTTGAACGAGGCATACACATTGTACAACACATTATCCAACCCATTAAGGATGTAATGCTTGCACAAGTAGTCCCCTTGACCCCATGCATCAAGGGCAGCCCTACGATCCATATTGGTATCATCTGGGGCAACAATAGGAGGGTCCTCTTTAAGAAACCTCACCAAACTTAGGGTTGTCAGATAAAAGAACATCTTTTTCTTGCTACATGTTAAAATTGAGCCGGTAAACTTTTAGGCCTTTCGGCATGGGCAGCCACAGTCGCTGGAACAAGTATGATCGAAGGTGTTGCCAACACAGACGTAACACCTACGGCAGAGGCAGAACCATGTGAAGCCTGAAGTGAGGCCAAAGGTGTGGTCACACCGAAGGCCACACTCGCTGGAACATCAGAAAACTGGGGTGTGCCAGAAGGTGTGGTAACACCATAGGCCACACTCACTGAAACATCAAAATACTGGGGTGTACCAGAAGATATGGTCATATCCCCCATACACTCGGAGCATATCCAGCAGAGGTGTCTTTGTAACACTTCCCCAGAGCTGGAACGTTCGGAAACAGAGGTGTGACGAAGGTGTGGTCACACCCCCGATCATCGAAAGTAAGTAGGAACAAATGTTGCGGAGGTGTGGCCGAAGGTGTGGTCACACCAAAAATAGGGACAACGAAACGGTGTTGTCACCCGAGGCCACACCTCTGAGAATCGGTGGTCATCGCGTTGCTTGAAGACGCCATCACCCAAATTACTAACAAGAGTCTTAAAATTGTTGGGATACAATAAAAATCGAGGATCTGGGGATAATTTGAACTAACAATCATCTATTACAAACAAAGCGAAAAGAAAGTATTAAAGCAAGTCGAGGCGGCGAACTCTTTCTTTAAGACTCTTGTTGCCCCCACGATGCTCACGGTTGTGTAGGCAACGAGTCTCCCAAGATACAACGACTTTGGTAAAGGATAGGAGCACCACAAATCCTTCTACCCGACGAATCGAGATAAGTGAGGGCCCGAGGTGACGCCACACTTCTACGTAACACTACCGGGGTAATGCAAATTTTTGGTGTGATGTGAATATGAATGCACAAATTTCTTCCGTGTTTGTGATGTATGATGCACGAAAACCACTGAAAGGGGGCTCCAATATATAGGAAATCATAGGGAATCCTCCAAAGGAAAGCCCCAATGATTTTGGACTCAATAATGCCCAAAAATCCTCAATCAAATCCTTCCTATTTTAGATTGATTTTTGCCAAGTCAAACCTTCCAATTGTGGCCTCAATCGGTTTAGGAATGATTTGATGCAATCAATCTTGTTACCATAAATTGGTGATTTGAGTCAAAGTTGCCTATTTAACAGATAAAATCAAGCAACTTACCAAACACCGGATTTGATCAATCTACCAATATTACACAAATGTTGGATACATTTCCCACAAATATATCTTTCCAAGTGTACTATTTGTGCATCGATTTCTCACTCACCCATAAATGGTTTCGTGAAAATAATTGCACGACTCGTTCCCAAAATTAACGAGTTCCCACACTTAGAATTTTGGCTTAACAAAACCGATTTTTCCAACACAAATCACTATATTTATTGTTCAAATGCTTAAAAAATATTGGCAACATGCAAGAAATTTCATCCTCAAACAAGATAATGGAATTAATCAACCAGAAGAAAACAAAATAAATGCATACTTTTAGAATACACCATATATGTTTTATTAATTTCAACAATATAATTTAGAACACTCGCTTGACAAATAAAAAGGCATAGTCTGCTCATGGAAGCATAGAATTTTAACACAAAAATGTAGTATTGTATCAACAATAATATTCAAAATGTCCCATTGCATCCTTATAACTAGAGTACTTCACCTGAATCCACCAAACTTGATAACAAGGTCCAATGAGGAGAAGGTAGTGCTCATGCAAAGATAACAAGTTCTCATTGCATTATAATCTAACCTTTTCTCCCCAATTGGGATGCATAAGATGTAACAAAGTGGGGTATAATTTCCTGCGTAGTTTCTCTAGAGATAACTTCAAAACATTACAACCTACAAATAATACTATGAGAGCTAATCCAATAAATTTACAATTGACGTGTAAAACCGAAAGAAACTCCAACATTAATGGCATAACAACTATGTTGAATATCCTATTAAGTCAAACAAAAATGAACACATATTTACCATTTATGCCAAATTAACAAGTACTTTAAGTTGCTTTTGGTCAATGGAAGCTTCAACATAGTCGGGTCTTTTTTAAGTACTCGACAACATATTCAAAATCCAAAATTGATTTATAAAATATTGTAAATGATATATCAACAACATAACAATTAAATTAAAGAAGAAATTCTCCATACACGAGAGACTTGAATGCTTTAGAAATATAACCAAACTCAATAAATAAAAAATCTATAAATCAGAAAAGACACGCTCAACATCCACCCAGTGATACCCCAATAGAACTTAACACAAGTAGGAAATTGAAATACATAAATATGATATTATTCAATTATTACCAATCTTGAGTGAGAGTCTCGTCTAGGTTTGACGAAGACTCTGACGAAATACGTTCTAGCATTCCACACGATTACCAAGTTTCCCAACACAATGCGACAAGAGAATTGGCGAAAAGAAATTGAAATCAAAAGATAATAATAAAATATTAACTACATTATTGTATTTGTAAAAAATATGCATCTTCTGGATATTTTCCCCTTAAGAACAACATCAAGACACCTTAGAGTTGTTCAGGAGAAATAATGTTATCTACTCTCCATAATTTTCTCCAGCTGTTGAATGTCAACTTTGCAAGTAAATTTAATAGACACTGTGAGTTCACGCTCCCTCCTGCATAGTAAGAGGACAAACATTCGAAATGAGAAAACATAAGTACATTCTCCCAGAATGGGGGAAATCCACAACTTTCCAAATCACATTATTTATTGTTCAAATGCACAAAAAATATTTACAACATGCAAGAATTTTCATACTGAAACACTCTAATAGAATTAATCAATCAGAAGAAAAAAAAAATGCATACTTTTAGAATACACCATACACGTTTTATTAATTCTATAATATAATTGTAACACTCGCTTACCAAATAAAAATGCATAGTCTTCTCATGCAAGCGAGAGAATTTTAACATAAAAATACAGTATTATATCAACAATATTATTCAAAATGTTCCACTGCATCCTTATAGCTAGAGTACTTCACCTGGATCCACCAAGCTTGACAACAAAGTCCAGCGAGGAGAATAGCAGTGCTCCTGCAGCGTAGTAAGTTCTCTTTCCATTATAATCTAACCTTTTCTCCCCATATTGGGATGCATAAGATGTAACAAGTTGGGTATAATTTCCCTGCGTAGTTTTTCTAAAGATACATCCGAAAAAATTACAACCTACAAATGATACTAAGAGAGCTAATCTAATCAATTTGCTAGTACCGAGGAAAAAAATGATGGTTAATGAATGATACAATTTGATGGGCCTATGAAAAAATCCCGACCATAAGTAATGATCATAACAATATTATCCAGAATATCACGAGAATAAATCATTTAACAAATTGAGAATGCAACTAAAAAAATGAGCTCTATAAAAACAGATTTATTATTTGATACATGCTTAGATACCGTATGCACTTATAAAAGTATTAAAATTGTATTAGTCAATACTCATGCTTGTTTATTTGAATCAAATCATCTTAATCCTAGAATAAGGAAATTAGTTCATGCTTGGGGTGGGATCATAGTCTCAATTGAAGGAAAGAAAATAATCATAAACACTATCATGCAATAATAATAATCACCCAACAATTAAAATCGGACAAAAGAGATGAAGAAATATTACGCTTTGATTAAACCACAAAAATAACTTCAATGAGAAAAATCCAAGCAATCCCAATGATGATTGAAAGAGAAAAATAACAAAAACTAGAGTTTAGAAGTGCTAAGTAGTAAAGGTGTATGAAATTATGGATCCTCCAAGTTCTATTTATAAGCCTAAAACCATATACAAGGTGGAAGAATCCCAAAAGAAGAAAAAAGTCGAAGAAGAAATCTGGGAAAATTCCAACGTGCGCGCCGCAAGCGGTGGTCTGCGCATGTTTTAAAATCTTGCGCGCTTGCAGCGCTCTTTCGCGCCGCGCGGTTGTCCATGCGCTCCTCCTAATGTGCGTGCTATATTTTTTGTTGTTATCTCAAGGTTGCGCGCCATGCACTTGTGCGTCCGTCCCAATCATCGTCCGACCGAGATGTCCGTTTGACCCCTTTTCAAGACTTTTTTAAAACCTATGAAATTGACAAAAATATCCTATGTAACATACGACACTATAAAACGGGATGTAAAGACACAAAAATACGCATAATCACACATAAGAAAAATAGAAATCGCACAAAAATCACACACAAAAACATGCAAAACATTATTGTGTAAAAGAGACATTATGTAACATCTGTTTGTAATACTTTTACAATAAAATATTTATGTAATACTTTTGCAAAGACTTTATCAATATGTAGCGCTTATATGTATCGTGTTAAATAAGTAACACATTTTAAGTATAATTTTTTCTGTTACTTCATTTGTAACACAAATAGGTATCACTTTAATTAAACAACACTCTAGGTAACACTATATTTTGTTAATTGTAATATATTTTTGGCTATATTTTGGTAAAACAAAATTATATCGCTTTCATTAAATGATTCCAATGATTTATTTAATTAATTGATATCACAAAATAGGTGAAGACAAAATCAGTCACTGAACATAAAACTATAGACGTCATGTACTCTGTTTTTTTTTTCCAGTGTTGTAAAAAACGGCCTAGACATCCACCTAGGCACACCTAGGCCGATCTGATTTTGCTAAAATCACCCAAAAAGATCATTCAGGCCAAAAGTTGGGCTAGGCAGCCAGAAATCGGGCATAGGCGCCTGCCTAGGCGGCCAACAAATCGGCCTTAAACGGAAAAAATTGGCCAAAAATGGTAAAAAAAAATAGAAAAAAATATACTATTTTTAGGCGCTGGGCCACCGCCTAACGGGCTCCTAGCGATTTCTGCAACCTTATTTTTTTTATTGAATTTTTGTTTTCTTTTTATAAAATCTTTTTATTTTATTTTTTTACTTTTTTTTTATGGAGGTAATCAATTCCATCGTAATATCGACGAAAAATCCATAGGTAAATATATTATTACTATTATTTTTAATTTTCTTTTACCAACAAAAACAAATTTTATCGATAACCTTTTTTTTTACTTCTTTACCAAACATTTATCAATGAAAATTGATGTTATCGTTAATTACTTATGATTTTTTTCTGTCGGTAACTTGCTTTTTCATTATTTAATTATTATTTTTATTTTTACTGTTAGAATTTTAATGTGTTGGTAAATTAATTTCAGATTTTTTCAGTTTTTCTATTTTACCGATGGAAAATTAATTAGTCTATAATATTGATTTATATATTTTTGCATTTTATTTATTATCTCATTTAATATATGATACAATTTTAATATATATACTATATAATATAAATAATAATATATATAGTGTATAATATAACTTTTAATACAAATATTATATAATATAATCTTTAATACATAAACTATATAATATATACATATAATATAATTTTAATATATATGTGTGCGTATAAAATAATGCAAAAGTTGTAATAAGAATCAACTTAGCTTAGTAGTTAATTGCCACCTCCACACATAACATGTCTTGGGTTCGAAGCTCTTTGGGGATAAAAAGACAAAGTGCTGCAAAAAGTATTGTATAAGGTTCATATGAAACACTCTAGAAGTATTTTTTTCAAAGTGTTACAGATAGAAAATATATTACATAAGGTTCATATGTAACACTTTGAAAGTGTTTCTTGAAAATGATACAAATAATGAACATAATGCAACACTTAGAAAAAATGTCACTAAAAACTATTAAAAGTCTTTGCCTTAGACTATATGTAGCACGCAAATGCATCACCATAAAAAGTGCTACCTATTCTCAATAATAACATTTTATGGCTATTTGATAACATTTATTGGGTGTTACCTTATGTCACTTATGTTGTAGTGATCATTTATTGAGATTCTAGATTTTTACTACTAGTTGTACGAATAATGTAATATGCGAAACATATTATATTAAAATCCAAAGAGAAATTAATAGTGTTTCTGAAACATATTATATTAAAGTGCTACATAAGGTTCATATGAAACACTTTAGAAATATTTTTTCAAAGTGTTACAGATATAAAAAGTGCTATAAAAAAGTGTTACATAAGGTTCATATGTAAAACTTTGAAAGTATTTCTTAATAATAATACAAATAGTGAACTTAACGTAACACTTAAAAAAACTGTCACTAAAAGCTATTAAAAGTGATACCGTAGACTATAGGTAGCAGGGGCAAGTGTATCACCATAAAAAGTGCTACATATTATTTATAAAAATATTTTATGGCTATTTGGTAATATTTTTAGGGGTGTTACTTTATGTCATTTATGTTGTAGCGAATATTTATTAAGATTCTAGACTTTTACTACTAGTTATTACGAACAACGTAATATTTGAAATATATTATATTAAAATCCAAAAAGAATAAATAGTGTATCTTATAATGGATTGAGAAAATATATACATATATAGGTATATGATCATATGTGGCAAGGGCCTTACCATGTGGCAGTGTGGACCAATATAAGCCACTATCCTGTTTAATCCTAAGGCCAATGTTTTTTCGAATTTTTTTATATATTGAATACAGTCCATTTAAGGGCACAATGCGCATTTTATACACATAATCACACGGCAGTTTTTGGTAACCCCCCCATAACCACCCCTTTTTTTGGGATTTCATTCAATCATTCCCGCTTTTTTGCAATCTCATTTTTCACGCAAAATCAAAACCCCTTTTCTTTCTCTCTTTCTTCTTCATTTTTCCAATCCACCGTTTCTTCTATTTCTTCTCCATTCTTCCGCGACCGCCGAGAACAAAACTACTGTGCCAGTTTTCGAAGCTTGTCAGGGTTCATTCAACATCAAAATCCTAAACGACCTTGGTAGTCTTGCTAAAGGTCGGATTCTAGTTCCATTTTTCATTTTTTGGGTGTAGATTTTTGTAGAAAGGGTTTATCCCTTATTTTTTCTTCATTTTATGTCGGTTCATGATGATGGTTTTTTGGGTTTTGGGAGTTAGTTGCAGTAAGTAGAGCACACAATTTTTTTTTTTTAATTTTGAAGTTCCTAGGATTTTGTTCAGCGATTTTACAGAATCTCCTTTTTTTTTGCTTATGGAATTATTTTTTGTGCGAAATGTTGCAGATTTGGTAGAGATGTTTTTGTATTAAATTAGGTAAAAATGATGTATATTTAGTTAATGAAACATTTTGACCCATTTTGTGTTTTTTTAAGCGTGGAAATGAATTGATGACAACTTAGCTAAATGTTTGTATACAATTAGTAAATAGTTGGTATACATTTAGTTATGTTTTTATTTTAATTATAGATGTGAATTGCTGAAAACATAGCTATGGATTGATATACAATTAGGCAACTGTTGGTATACAGTTAGTTGGGATGTGACATACAAATGCATTTGCAACAACCTTTTTCTTTTTTTTGGTTGACTTGTTTGATGCTAACATCGCTTTTTTTTGTTGGCAATTCTGTTTTTATGTTTTACCGATTGGATCTGTTCTCTCGATATCTGCAAGCACGTGGGTGTTATCGTCATTGTGAAATATTGAAAAATGCCCCCAAACAAGACTTGTCATGTCGTGGAGGGATGCACAAAACAAGATCGATTGCGGGTCTATGTCATGCGTCATATGGAGACCTACATGGGGGGAACATTAAAGAAATGGGATTACGGTTTGACAAGGCCGCGTTGCGGAATTTGCACGGATCGAGGGCGTTATATTGCCATGCAATTTTGGTGCATGACCTGAACCAAGAGAAAGGAAGAGTTCTTGGGTTAGCTAAAAAATTTGTCAGTGGTAAGTAGTTTTGTTATTGATAGTTGGGTTGGTTTGTTAACTGGAGTGTTTAAGTACGTTTTTATTAGTATACTAGACTAGACTATGGTTTTTAATTGCAAAATTGACAATGTTCTGGTGACTTATTACAGAACGATCTTATGCAATTATATTTTCTGTGTTTAAGTTTTGACTTTTTTTTACGCTTTATGGTTAGTGAATAAACAATACACAATTAATAGCATTTGTGGTACATGTTTATTAATGTTTTGGTGTATACACGTTTTATAATTGAGTTATTGATATTTATTTTTACAATATTTAATGAATCGTGTGAATGCATAATTTATAAGCAATTTGTGTACTGTAGTACTTTAACTGCTGATAGTTTTTGGATTTCAATACAATCGTTTAAAAACTTAAACCTCAATTAATATTACAAACATACAATTAACGTTGAGTTAGTAAACATTTAGTAGTATTTTGGCAGACATATAGTTTTGGAATTGAGAACGGTATTAAAATACCAAAAAACCTGAAGACATGACAAGTTGGCGCATAATCACTGATGATGTTGTGTATAATTAACAGTAAACAGGCACGCATATAGCAATTACACTCTCAAATCATTTATGGTTTAGGGCAAGTTTTTTATTAATTTAGTCATATATATAGACATAAAAATGATGCACATTTAGAATAAAAATAGCATTAAAAAAGATAATAAATGACGTTCAATTAACATAAAGACAATATTTGAATTGAGTTTTTGGAAAGCACGACATTGAAAATGCAGGAAAAGGGTTTTCTCATTCAGTTGGCGTTGCACCCACAATAGTTTGATACTCTGATTCGTTGTTTTGTGTGTGAATTGCTTCCTTCCACACCGCCCACAGACGACGTTTGTTTGTACCCTTCCCTGTTACAAACAATGTATTGCAAACGGATCTCTTTGTTCTTAAATTTCATTGACGTGCTTATTCGTATGTCAAAGTCGCATCGTTTACCATATTCCCTATAAAACTCCACACCTTTCTCCAAACTGACAAAGTGCATACCTACTCGTGGTATTTTATCTTGTTCTACTTCAGGTATACAATATTTGGTAGAGCCGGGGGATATTACTAGGCGCTCTCGCACTTCAACGCGTTGGATACTTTCATCACTAGCATTTGCAAAGTCGTACACAAAATCAGTCAAATGTATACATAAAATAATTTTCAAAATATACAATAGTTTCAATATTAGTATACAATATTCTAAATTAAACATCTAACAATGTACTACTGAATGCTTATATTATCACCAAATATTGGACAAGTGTACACCAAAATATAATTTAGTGGCATCTTTGTAATGGAATTATTTTTAAACCATATTTTTATGATTATAAAACACCAAAGTTTGCACATATATATACACCAAAATATGCTTTTAATGTACAATATTGTCGATATTTTTATACCAATCTAAGTATCAATGTTTATTCTGCAATAAACTTCCAAACACGCCATATTCCATGTTTAATTACCACAAAAATATAAATATCTATACACGAAACAATGCTTCTAGGGCATAATATTATAAACATTTGTACACCACAATACCCATAAAAGACTCACCATCAACCGTGTATTACACCACTCCATATTGCATGCTTATCTGTACACAATAGTTTACATATGCATACACCAACATCACACTTACTGTGTACAATTTTTGCCAATGTTTTTATACCTGAGTAACCATTAACGTATACCATGTGAAGCAGCGAGCAAAAAATGCACTATAAATCTTGTATTATGTACACAATCCTTTTCATTTTTATACACCAAAATAAACCAAATTTACGATGTAAGTTTTTGTCATATAACGTGGATAAAATGAACAAAGATAATTTGTGATTTTTTGAAACAGAAACACACATACCAAGAAAAACGCCCCTGAATCGCGACTTTCATCGGGTTTGTCCACCAAATGTCACTTTGGTGTGATTGAGTGTACTCATCGCCCATGTCGAACACCTTCTCTGCTGTTCAAAAATGACGGATAGGATTGTTTCTATGAATTTGATGCGATTTCTTTTTTCCCGCTATTTCGTCGATGAAGAGTGAAGAAGAATCCACGAATCCGTTATTTTTGCTCCCGATTTGGCGTATCGTATGGAAAGTCGATAATCAATATATCCTTGATTCTAGGTAAGTAATTATGGTATTATTTTACTCCATTTTGATAGTTACCGATTTGCCCTTTTTACATATAAAATAAATGTAAAATGGTGTATTTTTAGGCCTAATCTGAACCATTGATTAACTATGATGGATGTATGGGATCTGTCCACACTGCCACATGGTAAGAGGCTGCCACATGAGATCTCATCCCTGTATATATATATATATATATATATATATATATATATATGTTAGACCAAGTGGCTACGATAATCAAGAGGGGGGTGAATATATTATGCCAATTTTTCGCAACTAGCCCTCTTTTTCGAATGATCAATCAAAGACAAGAATAAAGGTGTGGAAAATAAACAACACGCCTCGATTTATAGAGGTTCAACCCACCTAGGGCCTAGTCCTCTACCACCCCAGTATCTCCGGGATGGATTTCCAAAAGAAAAAAAGATTTTATTAATTACCACAATTAATACAACATCACCTTACAACACCTCTTTGGAGATTACCTCAATCTCCCTTGAAGATTAACACAATCTTCTTTGCACCTTGTGAAGATTACCACAATCTTCAACCTTGAAGAATACCAAATTCTTCAACACCTCAAAGAGCACCAAACTCTTCAATAAGAAGATTACCACAATCTTCTTGCACCTAACACCTAGATCACCCAAGTGTGTTCTTACCACAAGAACACTCACAAGGATATCTTGTGTTGAATGATGAACCCAAAAATTTAAGATTACAACTATATAAAGAATAATACAATTTTGAGTGCAAGTGTAATCAAGAATCAAACCTAGACCTCAAGATGTGAAAGTGAAATACTTAGGTTATAAATACAACAAGAGTGTTGAATATGAAAGCTTAGAAATCTGCAGATTTCTTGTTGTGTATTATTTCTTCATTGTTCTTATCTTGTGTCTTCAAAATCATCTTCTATTTATAAGAGAGTCTTCACGAACATAGCTCCTCCTTCTTCACTTTTGTCTACAAAAGAAGATCACAAGATGTAGAAATAATGTACAAAAATGAAAAGCAAATCTTGTTGATATAGAGTTTCAACGATACAAATTTTGTTGTCAAAAAATTACACAGCGCGACCGGTCGCTCTATAGAAAATTTTGAACGTTAGATGGAAATTAGTGCGATCCATGTACCATTCGGAGGGGGTCGGCCGGTCACGAGGGGTCCGACCGGTCGCCCTAGTCGGTCCGACTGGTCAGCCCTACTCCTCGGACCGGTCCCCCTCTTCACAATTTCAGTCCTGGAGTGTTCTGTTTCAATTTGATTGTTCTCCAGTGCACGGTCGACCATTTGCTCGACCGGTCGACCGCTTCTTTCGACCGGTCGACCTCCAACATGAAATATTGTCCGATTTTTGTCAAAAATAAACTTCAAAAAATACTCCAAAAAATTAGTAAAAATATTTTAAATCAATTGGGAGTATTTGGACAACATTTATAAACATTATTTTGGTATAAAAACTCATTTAAACAAAATCATCAAAATCTTGATAAAAACATTTACCTAACAATCTCCCCATTTTTGATGATTACAAACCAAAATAATTTTAGGAGATCAATTTTAAAAACAAAACACATTTTCGGTCTAAAACATCAATCCATTACAAGCAACATTTGTCATAAGTACAAACATTAGGATAGGAGCAAATATATTTCAAAATATTTTTGCACAAGCTCCCCCTATCAAAATGCACATCAAGAGCAAGTATAGAAGCAACTAACTAAAAGCTAAAAGCTTAGCTTTTACAAAATAAGCTTGAATTATTTGAGCTTAGAAGCTCCCCCTGTCACAAAGACATCATTAGTCAAGCATAAAAGTCCATAATACATCAAATGGACTAAGTATTATTCACAGCTTTTGGCTTTTAAGAGCCCTAGCTTATAGTTTTTTTGCGAGCTTATTTTCGCTTCTTTGAGCGTATGGGCATTCCACATCATTACCAAGTTCCCCAACAGAATGCGACAAGGGAAATGGCGAAAAGATATTGAAATCAAAAGATAATAATAAAATATTAACTACATTACTGTATTTGTAAAAAACAATAAGCATCTTCTCGGATCTTTGTTATCTTAGAGTAGCTCGGGAGAAATAATGTTATCTACTCTTCATAATTTGTTTGATTGTTGAATGTGCAAGTAAATTTAATAGACACTGTGAGTTCACGATCCCTTCGGATAGTAAGAGGACTAACATTCGATATTAGAAAACATAAGTTCATTCTCACATAATGGAGGAAATCCACAACTTTCCAAATCACATTATTTATTGTTCAAATGCTTAACAAATATTTGCGACATGCATGAATTTTCATCCTCAAACAAGATAATGGAATTAATCAACGAGGAAGAAAAGAAAATAAATGCATACTTTTAGAATACACCATATATGTTAATTATATACAACAATATAATCTATAACACTCGCTTGCCAAATAAAAAGGCATATACCGCTAAGGGAAGCATACAATTTTAACACAAAAATGCAATATTGTATCAACAATAATATTCAAAATGCCCCACAACATCCTTATAGTTAGAGTACTTCACTGGATCCACCAAACTTGATAACAAAGTCCGGTGAGGAGGAAGCGATTCTCTCCGCATCATAACAAGTTCTTTTTCTATTATAATCTAACCTTTTCTCCCCCATTTGGGATGCGTGCCAAGTTGGGTTAGTTTGTCTTTAGATACATCCAAAAACATTACAACCTACAAAATAATACTATGAGACCTAATCCAATAAATTTACTATTGACGTGTAAAATCTGAAAGAAACTCCAACATTAACTTCATAACATCTATGTTCTGAACATCCTATTAAGTCAACCAAAAAATGAACACATTATTACCATTTATGCCAAATTAACAAGTACATTAAGTTGTTTTTGATCAGAAGAAAAAGCGTCAACCTAGTTTGGTGTTTTTAAGTACTCGACAACATATTCAAAAACAATACAACCTACAAAATAATACTAAGAGAGCTAATCCAATAAATTTACTATTGACGTGTAAAACCTGAAAGAAACCCCAACATTAACTGCATAACAACTATGTTCTGAACATCCTATTAAGTCAACCAAAAATGAACACATTATTACCATTTATGCCAAATTAACAAGTACATTAAGTTGCTTTTGGTCAGCGAGAATCGTCAACCTAGTCAGGTGTTTCTTTAAGTACTCGACAACATATTCAAAAACCCAAATTGATTTATAAAGTATTGTAAATGACATATCAACAACATAACAATTAAATTAAAAGAAGAAATTTTCCACACACGAGATACTTGAATGCTTTAGAAATATAACCAAACTCAGTTAATGAAAAATCTATAAATAAGAAAAAGCACGCAAAACATCCACACAGTGATGCCCAAATAGAACCTAACACAAGTGAAAGACATAAATATAATATTATTAAATTATTATCAATTTTGAGTGAGAGTCTTGTCTTTGTTTGACGAAGACTCTGACAAAATCCATTCTAGCATTCTACACGATTACCAAGTTCTCCAACACAATGTGATAAGAGAAATGGCGAAAAGTTACTGAAATCAAAAGATAATAGTAAAATATTAACTACATTACTGTATTTGTAAAAAAATATGCATCTTCTGGATAGTTTCCCTTAAGAACCACATCAAGACACCTTAGAGTTATTCAGGAGAAATAATGTTATCTACTCTCCATATTTTATTTCAACTGTTGAATGTCAACTTTGCAAGAAAATTTAATAGATATTGTGAGTTCACGATCCCCCCTGCACATTAAGAGGACAAACATTCGAGATGAGAAAACATAAGTTCATTCTCCCAGAATGGGGAAAATCCACAACTTTCCAAATTGTTGGGATACAATAAAAATCAGAGGGATACAACGGGGGATAATTTGAACTAACAATCATCTATATTACAAACAAAGCGAAAAGAAAGCAGTAAAACAAGTCGAGGCAAGCGAACTCTTTCTTTAAGACTCTTGTTGTCCCATCACGATGCTCACGGTATCAGGCAACCAGTCTCCCAAGATACAACGACTTTGGTAAAGGATAGGAGCACCACAAATCCTTCTACCCGACGAACTGAGATAAGTGAGGCCTGAGGTGACGCCACACTTCTACGTAACACTTCTGGGGTAATGATTTTTGAGTAATGTTGTGAATATGAATGCACGAAATTCTTCTATGTTTGTGATGTATGATGCACGAAAACCACTGAAAGGGGGCTCCAATATATAGGAATCCTCCAAAGGAAAGCCCCAATGATTTTGGACTCAATAATGCCCAAAACTCCTCAATCAAATCCTTCCTATTTTAGATTGATTTTTGCCAAGTCAAACCTTCCAATTGTGGCCTCAATCGGTTTAGGAATGATTTGATGCAATCAACCTTGTTACCATAAATTGGTGATTTGAGTCAAAGTTGTCTATTTAACGGATAAAATCAAGCAACTTACCAAACACCGGATTTGATCAATCTACCAACATTCCACATATGTTGGATACATTTCCACAAATATATCTTTCCAAGTGTATCATTTGTGCATCGATTTCTCACTCACCCATAAATGGTTTCGTGAAAATAATTGCACCACTCGCTTCCAAAATTAACGAGTTCCCACACTTAGAATTTCGGCTTAACAAAATCGATTTTTCCAACAATCCCCACATGAGTGGAAACGATGCATGAATGCATGCGGGACTCGATCACTCGGCCACAGGAAACATTGTTGCATCGGGATAGGTAGCTTGTGGCTTTGAACCTTCCTTAGTAAGATACTATCGGATATATCCGTGGCTTAGTGGACACGATGCCTTGAACTACTCGCTTACGAATATACCAAGACAACGATGTATTTACACAACAACATACGCTTATCTCAAGTTCTTTGGTTGTGTCCGTTTTGGCCATAGATCACACTTGGGATTCATAAGTGTTTCATTGAGGTGGCCCGTCCTCACACTTATATAGGTGACCTTGCCTATCAGAGGGACCCTACAATACCTCACCTTATTTGGTATAGACGTCATTAAAAGTCCAGGACTTAACCTCACCACATCGTGAGGTTCAATCACTTGGTGGTGCTCTCTAGGGAATGGTTAGTTTGAAGCTAAGTACCAAGTGTTATGACTGAACAGTTTAAAGTTTAGTTTTCCCATTGAACTAAGTTCTTGGGATCTCCAGTCATCATGGTTGGGTTTCCACTAGAAACTGTTCTTTAAGTTGTGGATTTTACACCCATTCCCTCTAGCAATTTATGGAATTGATCTCTGTTTAGCCCTTTAGTGAGCGGATCCGTTATATTCTCCTTTGACTTCACGTAATCAATGGATATAATTCCTCTTGAGATTAATTCCCTCACGGTATTGTGTCTCCAACGAATATGCCGAGACTTACCACTGTACATGGCACTTTGTGCCCTGCCTATAGCTACTTGGATATTACAGTGTATCAATATTGATGACACAGGCTTGTCCCAATATGGAATGTCCTCGAGGAAGTTTCGAAGCCATTCAGCTTCTTCACCAGCTTTATCCAAAGCTATGAATTTCGATTCCATGGTGGACCGGGCTATGCACGTTTGCTTAGTGGTCTTCCAAGACACTATACCTCCACCTATAGTAAATACATACCCACTGGTGGAATGTGAGTCTTTTGAGTTCGATATCCAGTTTGCATCAGTGTACCCTTCTAGTACTGCTGGATAACTCGTGTAGTGTAGCCCAAACTCCAAGGTGTACTTCAAGTATCGTAACACCCTTGTCAGTGCTTTCCAGTGCTCACCACTTGGATTGCTCGTGAATCTGCTCAGCTTATTCACTGAATAAGATAGATCAGGCCTTGTACAATTCGTGATGTACATCAGGCTCCCAATGATCCTAGAGTACTCAAGTTGAGCCACTGGTTCCCCTGTGTTCTTGATTAAACGCAGGCTATCGTCCATGGGTGTCTTTGTCGGTGGATCATCAAAGGTGTTGAACTTTCTCAATACACTTTCGATATAGTGAGATTGAGACAGTAGGATGCCTTCTGAGGTCCTCTCAATTTTGATCCCTAGGATCACATCGGCTAGACCCAAATCCTTCATGTCAAAGTTATCTTTTAACATGTTCTTCGTCCTCATGATCAACTCACAAGTGCTTCCCATTATCAACATGTCGTCAACATATAGACAAACGATGATAAATGAGTCCGGTGTGCCCTTTACATATGCACACTTATCGCATTCGTTAATGCAAATCCATTTGACATCATCACATTGTCAAATTTAATGTGCCATTGCCTTGGTGCTTGTTTTAGTCCGTACAAGGACTTAACTAGCCTGCACACCTTTTTCTCTTGTCCAGGAACCACAAACCCCTCGGGTTGTTCCATATAGATTTTTTCCTCCAACTCCCCATTCAAAAACGCAGTCTTTACATCCATTTGGTGAACTTCGAGACTGTGCAAGGCAACAATCGCCAATAGCACCCTAATGGAGGTAATCCTTGTAACAAGTGAGTAGGTGTCGAAGAAATCATGTCCTTCCTTTTGTTTGAAGCCCTTAGCCACTAATTTGGCTTTATAGTTATCTATTGATCCATCAGCCTTGTATTTCCTCCTTAGGACCCACCTGCATCCTAGAGGTTTACTGCCAGATGGGAGATCAACTAATTCCCATGTGTGGTTTTGCATGATAGAGTCTATCTCTGCATTGATAGCCTCCTTCCACATTGGGGCTTCAGGACTAGACAGTGCTTCTTGGATGGTCCTAGGTTCATTATCCAACAAGTAGATCATGAAGTCTGGACCATATGACTTAGTTGTCTTCGCCCTTTTGCTGTGTCTTGGTTCATCACCACCTTGTGATGTATCGCCTGCAGTATCACGAGTTCTTTTAGTCGAAATCTCTTCTTTGTTTTCTTTACAAGGATAGATGTGCTCGAAAGACACAGCATTCCTTGACTCAATAGTGGTTCCTTCCGTCACATCAAGTATATCTGACTTGTGTACTAGAAACCGATATGCAACACTGTTCAGTGCATATCCTATGAAGATACAGTCGACCGTCTTGGGTCCTATCTTCACTTTCTTTGGCTCTGGAACTTTTACCTTAGCCAAACACCCTCATACCTTTAGGTAATTGTAGGCCGGCTCCCGACCTTTCCATAACTCATATGGGGTTTTATCTTTTCCTTTGGGGGAACCCTATTTAGAATATGGTTAGCGATTTAATTGCTTCCCCCCACAAGTTCTGTGGTAACTCTGAACTGATCAACATAGCATTCATCATGTCTTTTAGGGTTCTATTCTTGCACTCAGCAACGCCGTTCGATTGAGGTGAATAAGGTGCCTTGGTTTGGTGAATTATGCCATTTTCATTGCAAAATTCCTCAAATGGAGCCACGTACTCTCCACCTCTATCACTCTGGATCGACTTGATCCGGGTGCTGAGTTGATTCTCTACTTCACTTTTGAAGTTCTTAAAGGCATTTATAGCCTCGTCTTTACTTTTCAACAAGTAAAACATAACAATATCTTGTGCAGTCATCAACAAATGTGATGAAATACTTTTTTGCCTCCTCTAGTCTGCACAAGTTTCATATCACACACATCAGTGTGAACAAGTTCTAGAGGCACCGTGCTCCTCTTCACTGAATGAAAAGGTGCCTTTGGCATTTTAGCCTCAACACAGATCTCACATTTATATTGTGAGTCTAATTCAACATTTGGTAATAATTTCATATCTACCAATTTCATTATGGAATTCATGTTAACATGCCCAAGTCTAACATGCCATAAATCACACGACTCAATCATATAAGAGGAAGAAGCAATAGTTTTATTAGCATCATTTGTGCGGCGCACAACCATTACATTCATCTTGAACAATCCCTTTACAAGGTGTCCCTTTCCAAGGAATTGCCCATTCTTAGTAAGTACAAAGCTACCAGACTGAAACACTAGTCTAAAGCCATGTTGTACAAGTAATGACCCTGATACAAGATTTTTCCTAATGTCTGGGACATCCAATACTTCTTTCAGTGTTAGCTCCTTCCCAGACGTCATCTTCAGCAGCACCTTCCCAATTCCAGCAATGTCAGAAGTTGAAGAGTTTCCCATGTGGAGGCTCCTCCCAGAAATTGGGGTATACGTAGAGAAAATGTCACGATCCGAGCACACGTGATGAGTCGCACCGGTGTCAACGAACCACTCCCTAGGGTTATCCACTAGGTTAGCTTCGAAAACAACAATGGACAAATCCAATTCGGACATTCCTTCCTCAATAACTAAGTTAGCTTCGGATTGTTTTCCCTTGTTCTTAAGGGAATCCCGACAGTCCTTCTGTTTGTGTCCAGGCCTACCACAGTTGTGGCAATTTCCTGCAAACTTCTTGGCTTTCTTGTTATTGGGTTTAGCCTTACTGCTATTCCCCAGGTGCTTGCGTTTCTTATTCGTATCAGATTGCGCCAAATTAGCCTTTGCCTCCATCGAGGTCTTACCATGCTTGACATTTGATTGCCTATTGCCTTCTTCAATGCGCAATTTCACAATCAAATCCTCCAAGCCCATTTGCTTCCTCTTATGCTTGAGATAGTTTTTGAAATCCTCCAACTAAAGGCGTGACTTTTCAATAATTGCGGCCACTTGGAAGGTTTCACACAATCGCATCCCTTCAAGCATGGATCTTTGCAAAATCAATCGCAATTCTTGGAGTTGACTCATATGATCTTGGTGTCAACCATCACATACTCAAGAATCTGCCGACAATGAACTTTTTGGTGCCAGCATCCTCCGTTCTGTACTTTTTGTCCAACGAGATCCACAGTCCCTTGGCAGTGCCTTTGAACGAGGCATACACATTGTACAACACATTATCCAACCCATTAAGGATGTAATGCTTGCACAAGTAGTCCCCTTGACCCCATGCATCAAGGGCAGCCCTACGATCCATATTGGTATCATCTGGGGCAACAATAGGAGGGTCCTCTTTAAGAAACCTCACCAAACTTAGGGTTGTCAGATAAAAGAACATCTTTTGCTGCTACATGTTAAAATTGAGCCCGGTAAACTTTTCCGGCCTTTCGGCATGGGCAGCCACAGTCGCTGGAACAAGTATGATCGAAGGTGTTGCCAACACAGACGTAACACCTACGGCAGAGGCAGAACCATGTGAAGCCGAAGTGAGGCCAAAGGTGTGGTCACACCGAAGGCCACACTCGCTGGAACATCAGAAAACTGGGGTGTGCCAGAAGGTGTGGTAACACCATAGGCCACACTCACTGAAACATCAAAATACTGGGGTGTACCAGAAGATATGGTCATATCCCCCACAGACACTGGAGCATATCCGAGCAGAGGTGCTGTAACACTTCCCAGAGCTGCTGGAACGTTCGGAAACAGAGGTGTGACAGAAGGTGTGGTCACACCCCCACAGTCATCGAAACAGAAGTAGGAACAAATGTTGGCAGAGGTGTGGCCGAAGGTGTGGTCACACCAAAAATAGGGACAACAGAAACAGGTGTTGTCACACCCGAGGCCACACCTACAGAATCGGTGGTCATCGCGTTGCTTGAAGACGCCATCAGTCCAAATTACTAACAAGAGTCTTAAAATTGTTGGGATACAATAAAAATCAGAGGGATACAGCGGGGGATAATTTGAACTAACAATCATCTATTACAAACAAAGCGAAAAGAAAGTATTAAAGCAAGTCGAGGCGAGCGAACTCTTTCTTTAAGACTCTTGTTGCCCCGTCACGATGCTCACGGTTGTAGGCAACGAGTCTCCCAAGATACAACGACTTTGGTAAAGGATAGGAGCACCACAAATCCTTCTACCCGACGAACTGAGATAAGTGAGGCCTGAGGTGACGCCACACTTCTACGTAACACTACTGGGGTAATGCAAATTTTTTGAGTGACAGACTGTGAATATGAATGCACAAATTTCTTCTGTGTTTGTGATGTATGATGCACGAAAACCACTGAAAGGGGGGCTCCAATATATAGGGAAATCATAGGGAATCCTCCAAAGGAAAGCCCCAATGATTTTGGACTCAATAATGCCCAAAAATCCTCAATCAAATCCTTCCTATTTTAGATTGATTTTTGCCAAGTCAAACCTTCCAATTGTGGCCTCAATCGGTTTAGGAATGATTTGATGCAATCAATCTTGTTACCATAAATTGGTGATTTGAGTCAAAGTTGCCTATTTAACAGATAAAATCAAGCAACTTACCAAACACCGGATTTGATCAATCTACCAATATTACACAAATGTTGGATACATTTCCCACAAATATATCTTTCCAAGTGTACTATTTGTGCATCGATTTCTCACTCACCCATAAATGGTTTCGTGAAAATAATTGCACGACTCGTTCCCAAAATTAACGAGTTCCCACACTTAGAATTTTGGCTTAACAAAACCGATTTTTCCAACACAAATCACTATATTTATTGTTCAAATGCTTAAAAATATTGGCAACATGCAAGAAATTTCATCCTCAAACAAGATAATGGAATTAATCAACCAGAAGAAAACAAAATAAATGCATACTTTTAGAATACACCATATATGTTTTATTAATTTCAACAATATAATTTAGAACACTCGCTTGACAAATAAAAAGGCATAGTCTGCTCATGGAAGCATAGAATTTTAACACAAAAATGTAGTATTGTATCAACAATAATATTCAAAATGTCCCATTGCATCCTTATAACTAGAGTACTTCACCTGAATCCACCAAACTTGATAACAAGGTCCAATGAGGAGAAGGTAGTGCTCATGCAGCATAACAAGTTCTCATTGCATTATAATCTAACCTTTTCTCCCCCAATTGGGATGCATAAGATGTAACAAGCTGGGGTATAATTTCCCTGCGTGGTTTCTCTAGAGATAACTTCAAAAACATTACAACCTACAAATAATACTATGAGAGCTAATCCAATAAATTTACAATTGACGTGTAAAACCTGAAAGAAACTCCAACATTAATGGCATAACAACTATGTTCTGAATATCCTATTAAGTCAAACAAAAATGAACACATATTTACCATTTATGCCAAATTAACAAGTACTTTAAGTTGCTTTTGGTCAGCGAGAAGCTTCAACATAGTCAGGTCTTTTTTTAAGTACTCGACAACATATTCAAAATCCAAAATTGATTTATAAAATATTGTAAATGATATATCAACAACATAACAATTAAATTAAAGAAGAAATTCTCCATACACGAGAGACTTGAATGCTTTAGAAATATAACCAAACTCAATAAATAAAAAATCTATAAATCAGAAAAGACACGCTCAACATCCACCCAGTGATACCCCAATAGAACTTAACACAAGTAGGAAATTGAAATACATAAATATGATATTATTCAATTATTACCAATCTTGAGTGAGAGTCTCGTCTGGGTTTGACGAAGACTCTGACGAAATACGTTCTAGCATTCCACACGATTACCAAGTTTCCCAACACAATGCGACAAGAGAATTGGCGAAAAGAAATTGAAATCAAAAGATAATAATAAAATATTAACTACATTATTGTATTTGTAAAAAAATATGCATCTTCTGGATATTTTCCCCTTAAGAACAACATCAAGACACCTTAGAGTTGTTCAGGAGAAATAATGTTATCTACTCTCCATAATTTTCTCCAGCTGTTGAATGTCAACTTTGCAAGTAAATTTAATAGACACTGTGAGTTCACGCTCCCTCCTGCATAGTAAGAGGACAAACATTCGAAATGAGAAAACATAAGTACATTCTCCCAGAATGGGGGAAATCCACAACTTTCCAAATCACATTATTTATTGTTCAAATGCACAAAAAATATTTACAACATGCAAGAATTTTCATACTGAAACACTCTAATAGAATTAATCAATCAGAAGAAAAAAAAATGCATACTTTTAGAATACACCATACACGTTTTATTAATTCTATAATATAATTCAGAACACTCGCTTACCAAATAAAAATGCATAGTCTTCTCATGCAAGCAGAGAATTTTAACATAAAAATACAGTATTATATCAACAATATTATTCAAAATGTTCCACTGCATCCTTATAGCTAGAGTACTTCACCTGGATCCACCAAGCTTGACAACAAAGTCCAGCGAGGAGAATAGCAGTGCTCCTGCAGCGTAGTAAGTTCTCTTTCCATTATAATCTAACCTTTTCTCCCCATATTGGGATGCATAAGATGTAACAAG
The DNA here is from genome assembly GCA_016081115.2 of Rehmannia glutinosa. NCBI lineage: Eukaryota > Viridiplantae > Streptophyta > Magnoliopsida > Lamiales > Orobanchaceae > Rehmannia > Rehmannia glutinosa. The sequence goes on along the minus strand of CM071937.1, from coordinate 22,797,809 downwards.
TTGGGTATAATTTCCCTGCGTAGTTTTTCTAAAGATACATCCGAAAAAATTACAACCTACAAATGATACTAAGAGAGCTAATCTAATCAATTTGCTAGTACCGAGGAAAAAAATGATGGTTAATGAATGATACAATTTGATGGGCCTATGAAAAAATCCCGACCATAAGTAATGATCATAACAATATTATCCAGAATATCACGAGAATAAATCATTTAACAAATTGAGAATGCAACTAAAAAAATGAGCTCCTATAAAAACAGTTATTATTTGATACATGCTTAGATACCGTATGCACTTATAAAAAGTATTAAAATTGTATTAGTCAATACTCATGCTTGTTTATTTGAATCAAATCATCTTAATCCTAGAATAAGGAAATTAGTTCATGCTTGGGGGTGGGATCATAGTCTCAATTGAAGGAAAGAAAATAATCATAAACACTATCATGCAATAATAATAATCACCCAACAATTAAAATCAGACAAAAGAGATGAAGAAATATTACGCTTTGATTAAACCACAAAAATAACTTCAATGAGAAAAATCCAAGCAATCCCAATGATGATTGAAAGAGAAAAATAACAAAAACTAGAGTTTAGAAGTGCTAAGTAGTAAAGGTGTATGAAATTATGGATCCTCCAAGTTCTATTTATAAGCCTAAAACCATATACAAGGTGGAAGAATCCCAAAAGAAGAAAAAAGTCGAAGAAGAAATCTGGAAAATTCCAACGGTGCGCGCCCAAGCAGTGGTCTGCGCATGTTTCCGTGCGCATTCGCCTTGCGAGCGCTCTTTGCGCGCCGCACAGCTGTCCATGCGCTCCTCCTAATGTGCGTGCTATATTTTTTTGTTGTTATCTCAAGGTTGCGCGCCATGCACTTGTGCGTCCGTCCCAATCATCGTCCGACCGAGATGTCCGTTTCAGCCCCTTTTCAAGACTTTTTTTACGAAAACCTATGAAATTGACAAAAATATCCTATGTAACATACGACACTATAAAACGGGATGTAAAGACACAAAAATACGCATAATCACACATAAGAAAAATAGAAATCGCACAAAAATCACACACAAAAACATGCAAAACATTATTGTGTAAAAGAGACATTATGTAACATCTGTTTGTAATACTTTTACAATAAAATATTTATGTAATACTTTTGCAGCACTTTATCAATATGTAGCGCTTATATGTATCAGTGTTAAATAAGTAACACATTTTAAGTATAATTTTTTCTGTTACTTCATTTGTAACACAAATAGGTATCACTTTAATTAAACAACACTCTAGGTAACACTATATTTTGTTAATTGTAATATATTTTTGGCTATATTTTGGTAAAACAAAATTATATCGCTTTCATTAAATGATTCCAATGATTTATTTAATTAATTGATATCACAAAATAGGTGAAGACAAAATCAGTCCCTGAACATAAAACTATAGGCGTCATGTACTCTTTTTTTTTTCGGTGTTGTAAAAAACGGCTAGACATCCACCTAGGCACACCTAGGCCGATCTGATTTTGCTAAAATCACCCAAAAAGATCATTCAGGCCAAAAGTTGGGCTAGGCAGCCAGAAATCGGGCATAGGCGCCTGCCTAGGCGGCCAACAAATCGGCCTTAAACGGAAAAAATTGGCCAAAAATGGTAAAAAAAAATAGAAAAAAATATACTATTTTTAGGCGGGCCACCGCCTAACGGGCTCCTAGCGATTTCTGCAACCTTATTTTTTTTATTGAATTTTTGTTTTCTTTTTATAAAATCTTTTTATTTTATTTTTTTACTTTTTTTTTATGGAGGTAATCAATTCCATCGTAATATCGACGAAAAATCCATAGGTAAATATATTATTACTATTATTTTTAATTTTCTTTTACCAACAAAAACAAATTTTATCGATAACCTTTTTTTTTACTTCTTTACCAAACATTTATCAATGAAAATTGATGTTATCGTTAATTACTTATGATTTTTTTCTGTCGGTAACTTGCTTTTTCATTATTTAATTATTATTTTTATTTTTACTGTTAGAATTTTAATGTGTTGGTAAATTAATTTCAGATTTTTTCAGTTTTTCTATTTTACCGATGGAAAATTAATTAGTCTATAATATTGATTTATATATTTTTTGCATTTTATTTATTATCTCATTTAATATATGATACAATTTTTAATATATATACTATATAATATAAATAATAATATATATAGTGTATAATATAACTTTTAATACAAATATTATATAATATAATCTTTAATACATAAACTATATAATATATACATATAATATAATTTTAATATATATGTGTGCGTATAAAATAATGCAAAAGTTGTAATAAGAATCAACTTAGCTTAGTAGTTAATTGCCACCTCCACACATAACATGTCTTGGGTTCGAAGCTCTTTGGGGATAAAAAGACAAAGTGCTGCAAAAAGTATTGTATAAGGTTCATATGAAACACTCTAGAAGTATTTTTTTCAAAGTGTTACAGATAGAAAATATATTACATAAGGTTCATATGTAACACTTTGAAAGTGTTTCTTGAAAATGATACAAATAATGAACATAATGCAACACTTAGAAAAAATGTCACTAAAAACTATTAAAAGTGCTGCCTTAGACTATATGTAGCACGGGCAAATGCATCACCATAAAAAGTGCTACCTATTCTCAATAATAACATTTTATGGCTATTTGATAACATTTATTGGGTGTTACCTTATGTCACTTATGTTGTAGTGATCATTTATTGAGATTCTAGATTTTTACTACTAGTTGTACGAATAATGTAATATGCGAAACATATTATATTAAAATCCAAAGAGAAATTAATAGTGTTTCTGAAACATATTATATTAAAGTGCTACATAAGGTTCATATGAAACACTTTAGAAATATTTTTTCAAAGTGTTACAGATATAAAAAGTGCTATAAAAAAGTGTTACATAAGGTTCATATGTAAAACTTTGAAAGTATTTCTTAATAATAATACAAATAGTGAACTTAACGTAACACTTAAAAAAACGTCACTAAAAGCTATTAAAAGTGATACCGTAGACTATAGGTAGCAGGGGCAAGTGTATCACCATAAAAAGTGCTACATATTATTTATAAAAATATTTTATGGCTATTTGGTAATATTTTTAGGGGTGTTACTTTATGTCATTTATGTTGTAGCGAATATTTATTAAGATTCTAGACTTTTACTACTAGTTATTACTTAACAACGTAATATTTGAAATATATTATATTAAAATCCAAAAAGAATAAATAGTGTATCTTATAATGGATTGAGAAAATATATACATATATAGGTATATGATCATATGTGGCAAGGGCCTTACCATGTGGCAGTGTGGACCAATATAAGCCACTATCCTGTTTAATCCTAAGGCCAATGTTTTTTCGAATTTTTTTATATATTGAATACAGTCCATTTAAGGGCACAATGCGCATTTTATACACATAATCACACGGCAGTTTTTGGTAACCCCCCCATAACCACCCCTTTTTTTGGGATTTCATTCAATCATTCCCGCTTTTTTGCAATCTCATTTTTCACGCAAAATCAAAACCCCTTTTCTTTCTCTCTTTCTTCTTCATTTTTCCAATCCACCGTTTCTTCTATTTCTTCTCCATTCTTCCGCGACCGCCGAGAACAAAACTACTGTGCCAGTTTTCGAAGCTTGTCAGGGTTCATTCAACATCAAAATCCTAAACGACCTTGGTAGTCTTGCTAAAGGTCAGATTCTAGTTCCATTTTTTCATTTTTTTGGGTGTAGATTTTTGTAGAAAGGGTTTATCCCTTATTTTTTCTTCATTTTATGTCGGTTCATGATGATGGTTTTTTGGGTTTTGGGAGTTAGTTGCAGTAAGTAGAGCACACAATTTTTTTTTTTTAATTTTGAAGTTCCTAGGATTTTGTTCAGCGATTTTACAGAATCTCCTTTTTTTTTGCTTATGGAATTATTTTTTGTGTGAAATGTTGCAGATTTGGTAGAGATGTTTTTGTATTAAATTAGGTAAAAATGATGTATATTTAGTTAATGAAACATTTTGACCCATTTTGTGTTTTTTTAAGCGTGGAAATGAATTGATGACAACTTAGCTAAATGTTTGTATACAATTAGTAAATAGTTGGTATACATTTAGTTATGTTTTTATTTTAATTATAGATGTGAATTGCTGAAAACATAGCTATGGATTGATATACAATTAGGCAACTGTTGGTATACAGTTAGTTGGGATGTGACATACAAATGCATTTGCAACAACCTTTTTCTTTTTTTTGGTTGACTTGTTTGATGCTAACATCGCTTTTTTTTGTTGGCAATTCTGTTTTTATGTTTTACCAGTTGGATCTGTTCTCTCGATATCTGCAAGCACGTGGGTGTTATCAGTCAGCGCAAAATATTGAAAAATGCCCCCCCAAACAAGACTTGTCATGTCGTGGAGGGATGCACAAAACAAGATCGATTGCGGGGTCTATGTCATGCGTCATATGGAGACCTACATGGGGGGAACATTAAAGAAATGGGATTACGGATTTGACAAGGCCGACGTTGCGGAATTTGCACGACTGAGGACGTTATATTGCCATGCAATTTTGGTGCATGACCTGAACCAAGAGAAAGGAAGAGTTCTTGGGTTAGCTAAAAAATTTGTCAGTGGTAAGTAGTTTTGTTATTGATAGTTGGGTTGGTTTGTTAACTGGAGTGTTTAAGTACGTTTTTATTAGTATACTAGACTAGACTATGGTTTTTAATTGCAAAATTGACAATGTTCTGGTGACTTATTACAGAACGATCTTATGCAATTATATTTTCTGTGTTTAAGTTTTGACTTTTTTTTACGCTTTATGGTTAGTGAATAAACAATACACAATTAATAGCATTTGTGGTACATGTTTATTAATGTTTTGGTGTATACACGTTTTATAATTGAGTTATTGATATTTATTTTTACAATATTTAATGAATCGTGTGAATGCATAATTTATAAGCAATTTGTGTACTGTAGTACTTTAACTGCTGATAGTTTTTGGATTTCAATACAATCGTTTAAAAACTTAAACCTCAATTAATATTACAAACATACAATTAACGTTGAGTTAGTAAACATTTAGTAGTATTTTGGCAGACATATAGTTTTGGAATTGAGAACGGTATTAAAATACCAAAAACCTCGAAGACATGACAAGTTGGCGCATAATCACCGATGATGTTGTGTATAATTAACGAAGAAATGTGCACGCATATAGCAATTACACTCTCAAATCATTTATGGTTTAGGGCAAGTTTTTTATTAATTTAGTCATATATATAGACATAAAAATGATGCACATTTAGAATAAAAATAGCATTAAAAAAGATAATAAATGACGTTCAATTAACATAAAGACAATATTTGAATTGAGTTTTTGGAAAGCACGACATTGAAAATGCGGGAAAAGGGTTTTCTCATTCGGTTGGCGTTGCACCCACAATAGTTTGATACTACGATTCGTTGTTTTGTGTGTGAATTGCTTCCTTCCACACCGCCCACGACGACGTTTGTTTGTACCCTTCCTGTTACAAACAATGTATTGCAAACGGATCTCTTTGTTCTTAAATTTCATTGACGTGCTTATTCGTATGTCAAAGTCGCATCGTTTACCATATTCCCTATAAAACTCCACACCTTTCTCCAAACTGACAAAGTGCATACCTACTCGTGGTATTTTATCTTGTTCTACTTCAGGTATACAATATTTGGTAGAGCCGGGGGATATTACTAGGCGCTCTCGCACTTCAACGCGTTGGATACTTTCATCACTAGCATTTGCAAAGTCGTACACAAAATCAGTCAAATGTATACATAAAATAATTTTCAAAATATACAATAGTTTCAATATTAGTATACAATATTCTAAATTAAACATCTAACAATGTACTACTGAATGCTTATATTATCACCAAATATTGGACAAGTGTACACCAAAATATGATTTCAGGGTACTGTAATGGAATTATTTTTAAACCATATTTTTATGATTATAAAACACCAAAGTTTGCACATATATATACACCAAAATATGCTTTTAATGTACAATATTGTCGATATTTTTATACCAATCTAAGTATCAATGTTTATTCTGCAATAAACTTCCAAACACGCCATATTCCATGTTTAATTACCACAAAAATATAAATATCTATACACGAAACAATGCTTCTAGGGCATAATATTATAAACATTTGTACACCACAATACCCATAAAAGACTCACCATCAACCGTGTATTACACCACTCCATATTGCATGCTTATCTGTACACAATAGTTTACATATGCATACACCAACATCACACTTACTGTGTACAATTTTTGCCAATGTTTTTATACCTGAGTAACCATTAACGTATACCATGTGAAGCAGCGAGCAAAAAATGCACTATCGTACTGTATTATGTACACAATCCTTTTCATTTTTATACACCAAAATAAACCAAATTTACGATGTAAGTTTTTGTCATATAACGTGGATAAAATGAACAAAGATAATTTGTGATTTTTTGAAACAGAAACACACATACCAAGAAAAAACGCCCCTGAATCGCAGCTTTCATCGGGTTTGTCCACCAAATGTCACTTTGGTGTGATTGAGTGTACTCATCGCCCATGTCGAACACCTTCTCTGCTGTTCAAAAATGACGGATAGGATTGTTTCTATGAATTTGATGCAGATTTCTTTTTTTCCTGCTATTTCGTCAATGAAGAGTGAAGAAGAATCCTGAATCCGTTATTTTTGCTCCTGATTCAGCGTGTCTGTTATGGAAAGCTGATAATCAATATATCCCTTGATTCTAGGTAAGTAATTATGGTATTATTTTACTCCATTTTGATAGTTACCGATTTGCCCTTTTTACATATAAAATAAATGTAAAATGGTGTATTTTTAGGCCTAATCTGAACCATTGATTAACTATGATGGATGTATGAGATCTGTCCACACTGCCACATGGTAAGAGGCTGCCACATGAGATCTCATCCTCGTATATATGTATATATATATATATATATATATATATATATATATATATATATATATATGTTAGACCAAGTGGCTACGATAATCAAGAGGGGGGTGAATATATTATGCCAATTTTTCGCAACTAGCCCTCTTTTTCGAATGATCAATCAAAGACAAGAATAAAGGTGTGGAAAATAAACAACACGCCTCGATTTATAGAGGTTCAACCCACCTAGGGCCTAGTCCTCTACCACCCCAGTATCTCCGGGATGGATTTCCAAAAGAAAAAAAGATTTTATTAATTACCACAATTAATACAACATCACCTTACAACACCTCTTTGGAGATTACCTCAATCTCCCTTGAAGATTAACACAATCTTCTACGGTACCTTGTGAAGATTACCACAATCTTCAACCTTGAAGAATACCAAATTCTTCAACACCTCAAAGAGCACCAAACTCTTCAATAAGAAGATTACCACAATCTTCTTGCACCTAACACCTAGATCACCCAAGTGTGTTCTTACCACAAGAACACTCACAAGGATATCTTGTGTTGAATGATGAACCCAAAAATTTAAGATTACAACTATATAAAGAATAATACAATTTTGAGTGCAAGTGTAATCAAGAATCAAACCTAGACCTCAAGATGTGAAAGTGAAATACTTAGGTTATAAATACAACAAGAGTGTTGAATATGAAAGCTTAGAAATCTGCAGATTTCTTGTTGTGTATTTGCTTCTGTTGTTCTTATCTTGTGTCTTCAAAATCATCTTCTATTTATAAGAGAGTCTTCACGAACATAGGCTCCTCCTTCTTCACTTTTGTCTACAAAAAGAAGATCACAAGATGTAGAAATAATGTACAAAAATGAAAAGCAAATCTTGTTGATATAGAGTTTCAACGATACAAATTTTGTTGTCAAAAAATTACACAGCGCGACCGGTCGCTCTATAGAAAATTTTGAACGTTAGATGGAAATTAGTGCGATCCATGTACCATTCAGAGGGGGGTCGACCGGTCACAGAGGGGTCCGACCGGTCGCCCTAGGGTCCGACTGGTCGGCCCCTACTCGGACCGGTCCCCCTCTTCACAATTTCAAGTCTGGAGTGTTCTGTTTCAATTTGATTGTTCTCCAGGTACCGGTCGACCATTTGCTCGACCGGTCGACCGTTTGCTCGACCGGTCGACCTCCAACATGAAATATTGTCCGATTTTTGTCAAAAATAAACTTCAAAAAATACTCCAAAAAATTAGTAAAAATATTTTAAATCAATTGGGAGTATTTGGACAACATTTATAAACATTATTTTGGTATAAAAACTCATTTAAACAAAATCATCAAAATCTTGATAAAAACATTTACCTAACAATCTCCCCATTTTTGATGATTACAAACCAAAATAATTTTAGGAGATCAATTTTAAAAACAAAACACATTTTCCGGTCTAAAACATCAATCCATTACAAGCAACATTTGTCATAAGTACAAACACTAGGATAGGAGCAAATATATTTCAAAAATATTTTTGCACAAGCTCCCCCTATCAAAATGCACATCAAGAGCAAGTATAGAAGCAACTAACTAAAAGCTAAAAGCTTAGCTTTTACAAAATAAGCTTGAATTATTTGAGCTTAGAAGCTCCCCCTGTCACAAAGACATCATTAGTCAAGCATAAAAGTCCATAATACATCAAATGGACTAAGTATTATTCACAGCTTTTGGCTTTTAAGAGCCCTAGCTTATAGTTTTTTTGCGAGCTTATTTTCGCTTCTTTGAGCGTATGGGCATTTTTCCTGTTTCTCCCCCTTTGGAATCATCAAAAAGAATGTTATCACGATAAAAATATCATACAATTATATCAAAGTGCGCAATTTAATCGATTTATCGAACATTTTGAACATTGAAGCTTAAATTCCAAATAAAAAGGGAAAAATTGCTCATTTGATTTGCAAAAGCTCATTTGATTGATAAAACATGATCTCTATAAACTTATAAGACTTTTCAAATCAAGAGAATCATGTAGGTGATGAATTTATCATAGAAATATTTTGTCGAACACTTGGTGTGCGTCGAATAAAACAACAGATATATAACGCCTTTGTAAATCATTTATACCAAAAATTTCATCACCAAATGCAATATAACAACATTCATCCATCAACAATCATCATATACATTATACTAATGCAAGAATTTCATCAAAATAGCAAGATATAAGCACATTCTCAAGGGTTCAACCCAATTGAGATTAAAAGGAGAAATTCTTACCAATTGATCGGAGAGTTCGGATAATATGGATGAAATAGAAGTTACATAAACTCAAAAATATAGATTTTATAAGAAGAAAATCATTTTGAGTGATTTTTGTGTGAAACATACGAAGGGGTTCGATTTTGAAAGAAAATGATCAAAAATACGAAATGAAGGACATAACCAATTTTATCCCTGAAATCACCTGGGGTGATCGGTCGACGAGTAGGGCGACCGGTACCTGCAGCTGGTCGACCTCTCCGTCGAACGGTGCCTGAACACCAGTTCTGTTTCTGTCCGAATTTTGCACTAAAAGTCCGATTTTTCACCCCTAAGTTTTAAAAACGTGCAATTGCAAACATAGACCTCATTCAATATATATTATGCCTAAACAAGCTCAAAATGAGGTAAAAGACTCGGCGGTTAACAGTTAAAAACAAATGTCCGCGAGTTATCCTTGAGACGGAATTAAACACGTCTCAATTTTCTGTTAAGAAACACAATCCCTTATAAAAATATCGAATCTCAATATGTTTAGTTCGATTATGAAGAACCGAATTTTGAAAAATTATATTCACCAAACTTGTTATCCCAAAAAATATTTAACTTTTTAAAACTTTGGATAAAACAAGCCATAAGAAGAAGTGTCTTTCAAATATTTGAAAATTTCTTTTAACGCCACTTTAATGAGATTCGTTGGGAAAGTTTTGAAATCGAGCATATAGGCATAAGGTATGAAGAATTTTGAGTCTATAAGAATAATGAAAGTTGATAAACATACCTCGAATTTATTTGTCAACCAATATGCCTTTCGCAATCTTGACACTTTATGACGTAGATGGCAATGGATGAGTCTACGATCATTTGTTCCTTAACACCAAAATATTTCCTGCAAGAACTTGGCAAAATATCTTGCACAAGAGCATAGTGATATCGAATAATATACACAATATTGAACAACATAGAAGTTGAAACAAGTAGCACATACTATGCTATTTAAGGAATCAACAAAAGTTTGATAACATAAGTGTTTATTAAAAATTCATATAAGGTCTCTTTTGAAATTTGAAAATCCGAGAGTATAAAATTGAGACCTCATTTTTAAGAAATATTTTTATAAAGAATTTTGACAATCAATACAAAAATTAAATACACAATATGAAATGCTTGCTACAACAAGAGGATAAGAGTTACCAATTTCGCCATTGCCAAGGGTTGTATCTATCCCATTGTTGATTATACCTTCTTCTTGAAAATAATTTTGTTGGTAATATCTCCTCGTTCGATCATATGGCGCGATCGTTTGTTGTCTATATGACAATTTAAAACTCCTTTGATTTTTATTGCGCCGAGTACCTAACATAAAATTTTCTTGTGGTACCCTCAAGTGTTTGGGTCCTTTGGAATTAACATTGAGACTTTTAGGTTTCCAATAATAATTAGAACTATTTTTAACCCGACAAGTATTAGTCGTGTGACCACTTTTACCACAATAGAAACATGTAATAGTTCCAGAAGCATAATGACCAATATGCATAGGGACTTGGTTCTTTTTCTTAATAACATTAGGCTTGTAGCCAAGTCCTAGTTTCAAATGATCACAACGTTAAACATCAAGAATTTTGGTCATTTTATCGGTACTCAAGTTAAACTTCAACATATCCTTTTTCATGCAATCAATATCCTTAACTAGAGTACTATTTTCTTCTTCAAGAATTCTAACCTTATCAAGTATAACATTATGAGCACTAGTAAGAGATTCATAAGAAGCATGTAAATTATCCTTTTCATTATTCATGGTGTTGAATTCCTTTTTCAAATTCTTATATTTAAAAAGCAAGTTTTGGAATTCATTTTGAAGCTCATCAAAATCTTTTTGCAATTCATCATAATCATCATGCAATTCATTACTAAAAGAAGTAGATGGGTTACAGCGTACCTCATTGTCTTCTTCGATTCCCATTAGACATTGCTCGGCTTCTTCATCATCGGAAGTTGTAAGAAGCTCATCCCAAGTTGTTATAAAATCCGGTTGAGAGGTGGATGCTTTTGAATTACTCTTTTCATTTGCATATGCTTCATAGATGATAAGATTTCCAATAAGCTCATCAAAATTTAGAGTTTCTAAATTTTGAGCTTCCATGATAGTCGTCACCTTTTTGGACCAAGAGTCGGGAAGAGCATTTAAAACTTTGGTAACTTTGTCTTCTTCCGAAATGACTTTTCTGAGTGCCCACAAATAATTTACAATATTATCGAGCCTTTCAACCATTTTTGAAATCCCTTCACCCTCGAGCATTGTGAAATTTTCAAAATCTTTAACAAGCATTGTTTTTCTAGCTTGTTTAACTTTCTTGGTGCCTTCATAGATAGTTTTTAATTTTTCCCAAACTTCAAGAGCAGATCGTATACCCTAATACAATTATATTCCGTAGCGATAAGAGAACAATGAAGAATATTAAGAGCTTTACCGTTTAATGAGAATATTTTCTTGTCTTCATCATCATACTCCTTGAGGGCTTTGGGAATTTGGGTATCGTCTTCCTTTTTCTTCATCGGGATGGATACTCCGTTTATAACCGTGTCCCAAATATCAAACCCGCAACCTTGTAAGAAGCATTCTATTCTATCTTTCCAAAAATATAAATGTTGGAGTCGAAAAGAGGCGGTCTATTGAATGATGCACCGGTTGGTAGATAGCTCTCATTCGTAGCCATGGATCTTTCTTCTTTACTCGGAACGAGCTAGCCAAAGAGTTTGGCTTTGATACCACTTGTTAGACCAAGTGGCTACGATAATCTAGAGGGGGTGAATATATTATGCCGATTTTTCGTAATTAGCCCTCTTTTTCGAATGATCAATCAAAGACAAGAATAAAAGTGCGGAAATTAAACAACACGCCTCGATTTATAGAGGTTCAACCCACCTAGGGCCTAGTCCTCTACCACCCCAGTATCTCCAGGATGGATTTCCAAAAGAAAAAAAGTTTTTATTAATTACCACAATTAATACAACATCACCTTACAACACCTCTTTGGAGACTACCTCAATCTCCCTTGAAGATTACCACAATCTTCTACGGCACCTTGTGTAGATTACCACAATCTTCAACCTTGAAGAATACCAAATTCTTCAACACCTCAAAGAGCACCAAACTCTTCAATAAGAAGATTACCACAATCTTCTTGCACCTAACACCTAGATCACCTAAGTGTGTTCTTACCACAAGAACACTCACAAGGATATCTTGTGTTGAATGATGAACCCAAAAATTTAAGATTACAACTCTATAAAGAATAATACAATTTTGAGTGCAAGTGTAATCAAGAATCAAGCCTAGACCTCAAGATGTGAAAGTGAAATACTTAGGCTATAAATACAACAAGAGTGTTGAATATGAAAGCTTAGAAATATGCAGATTTCTTGTTGTGTATTTGCTTGTGTTGTTCTTATCTTGTGTCTTCAAAATCATCTTCTATTTATAAGAGAGTCTTCACAAACATAGGCTCCTCCTTCTTCACTTTTGTCTACAAAAAGAAGATCACAAGATGTAGAAATAATGTACAAAAATGAAAAGCAAATCTTGCTGCTATGGAGTTTCAACGGTACAAATTTTGCTGTAAAAAAATTACACAGCGCGAACGGTCGCTCTATAGAAAATTTTGAATGTTAGATGGAAATTAGTGCGATCCAGATACCATTTAGAGGGGGGGTCGATCGGTCACAGGGGGTCCGACCGGTTGCCCTAGGGTCTGACCGGTCAGCCCTAACCATGTGGCAGTGTGGACAGATCCCATCCATCTATCCTAATAAGTGAATGGTTCAGATTAGGCCTAAAAATACACCATTTTACATTTATTTTATATTTAAGAAGGGCAAATCGGTAACTATCAAAATGGGGTAAAATAATACCATAATTACTTTACCTATAATCAAGGGATATTGATTATCGGCTTTCCATAATAGAAAACGCTGAAGAAGGAGCAAAAATAACGGATTCAAGATTCTTCTTCACCCTTCATTGCCGAAATACAACAGGAAAAAAAGAAATCTGCATCAAATTCATAGAAACAATCCTATCCGCCATTTTTGAAAAACAAAGAAGGTGTACGACATGGGCGAAGAGTACACTCAATCACGCCAAGGTTACATGTTAGTGGACAATCCTGATGAAAGCTGCGATCAGGGGCGTATTTTCCTGGTATGTGTGTTTCTGTTTTGAAAAATCACAAGTTATCTTTGTTCATCTTATCCACGTTATATGACAAAAATATATCTCGAAAATTTGGTTTATTTTGGTGTATAAAAATGAAAATGATTGTGTAAACAATACAGTACGATAGTGCATTTTTGCTCGTTGCTTGGCATGGTATACGTTAATGCTTACTCAGTTGTAAAAATATTGGCAAAAATTGTACACAGTTAATGTATATTGGTGTATGCATATGTATACTATTATGCACAGATAAGCATGCAATATGGAGTGGTGTAATGAACGTTTGATGGTGAGCGTTTATGCGTATTGTGGTTTATAAATGTTTATATTATTGTGCCCTGAGAGCATTGTTTCGTGTATAGATATGTATATTTTCGTGGTAATTGAATATATAATATGGCGTGTTTGGATGTTTATTTGAGACTAAACATTGATACTTAAATTGGCATAAAAATATCGATAATATTGTACATTAGAATCATATTTGGTACTTAGATTGGCATAAAAATATTGACAATACGATGGTGCAAGGATAATCATACAATGGTGCATGATTTGCTGTTTATTTGATAGAGTCAGCCTTGATGCTTATTTTGGTATAAATATACATACAATATGGTGCATATATAATTGAACAATGGTGCATTTTTTAGGCTGTTGTTTGAAAAGGTGTGCAAATTTAATAAGTCATGAAATAAACATTGTATTTTTGTGCTTGTTTGTACTTACACGTTGCATAATATTACAAAATTTGTGCAGATTTTATTGACGAAAATATCCAACACGTTGAAGTGCGAGAGCGCATAGTAACAAAGACAATTTAGCTCACGAACAAGAGAAGTGACATGTCGATGGCAATGATGTACTATTTGAAAATTACTGCGGCTCTAGTTCTTAAATGGACGTCTCAGTATTGCCACCACGACAAGCACGTAACAAGGGCAGCGAGAGCCGGATTAAAAGCAGGATACTGGTGGCAAAATTGCATTACACAACAACATTACATGTCCCGAGCAACCAACAGAATGAGAAACCCCGTTTTCACCAATTTTCAATATTATACTATGCAAAAACTCAGTACAAAACAATGTCAAAGCTTTAATGGTAAAAAATGTTGTGTATAATTACATTGCTCAATTCATCACTATATGTGTGTCAAGTTACTATTAATTATTCACTATTTCATCATTAATTATGCACCAAAATAATTTGTCCTTAATTTTTTGGTATTTTTATACTATAATACACGATCAACACAGTGAGAGCCCCCATTTCCAACAAGTTTCAGTAATATACTAAGCAAAAACTCAGAACAAATACAATGTGCACATTTCAATGATGAAAAATATTTTGTACAATCACATTTCTCAATTCATCACAATCTGTGTGCCAAATTACTATTAAATGTTTACCACTTCATCGTTAATTATACACCCAAAATTAATTTGTCTTTTAAATTTGTGTATTTTAAACAAATTCGCATTGTATTACAAAAAATGCATCATAACAGTATTAACAGTGCACATAATACTTCAAAAATATGCACTAAAAAAAGTCATTAACACTTGTAAATAAAACAAAGCGTGTGGATAACATATATACACCAAAAGGTGCTAAAAATGTACCATAACGCTATTAACTGTGCACTATTTCTTCTAAAAATGTACCATAACGCTATTAACTGTGCACTATTTCTTCACTAACTATACACCACAAATAATCACATATGGAAACATAACAGACATATTGCATCAATGCACTAGTAAAAGTACACCAAAATTTTATTAAATGAGCATTGAAATTTCATAATCTAATCTAATATACTACGCTGAAAACGTACTTAGAACACCCCATCTAATAAAACACAAAAATGTCCATGTCAATTCTACTTGTCATTGAATTTTTTTTAGCCAAATCAAGAACCCTATATTTCTCTTGGTTCAGGTCATGCATTAGAATTGCACAATAACAATACTAAATATGCACCAATACATATATACATGGCTCATTCATTTTTTTCAATGCAGAGGTTAAAACAACACCACACTAGAAATAACTATATACCAACATATAACTAAAAGTGCATCATACTTAAGTAAACTGTACACCCAAAAAACAAAGAAGGAATCACAAAAATAGAGCATGGTATACTAACATATTTCACGAAAGCAGGTTTCAAAAATATAAAAAAAAAACAACATATGCACATGACCAAACCTAGCAATGCACCAAAATATATCTTCATTGCACAATATCAATGCTAGATATGCGCCAATACTAAGACGACACCACACTAAAGTAAATATACATAAAAATATAACTAAAAGTGTATCATTCTTCAATAAACTGCACAAAAAAAGGACTCGCAAAAATAAAGCATGGTATATTAACACATTTCACAAAAACAGGTTTCAAAAACATAAAAAAAAATAACCATTCTGCAAACAAACTACATACACGCACATGACACTCATAACTTCCCCCCAACATAAAATATTACCACCCAATAACTTAAATTACATCATTTTTATCAAAATTTACACCAAAAAATCCTCCAATAAAGATGCCCTGGTTCACACAAAAACATTGCCAGAAACAAAAAAAAAACCATAAAATCGCCTGGACAATCGAAAAACTAAACCTGAGATACTTAAAAATAAAAAAAAGAATGTTTAATCTCTTAGTAAAAAGGACTTCAAATATCCAAATCAACAATTGAATGGTTCAAAAAAAAAGCCAAAACATGTAAAGAAAAAAACCCTTACTACCAAATTTTCGAACCAAAACTGAGATAAAATTCAACCAAATACTTACCTTAACCAACTACTTGAAGAATCAAAATCATCTTCTGGGCGGAATATGTGGCTCTGTTGACAACTTGTGAAGAACTTCCGAAAGAAAAGAAACGGAGATAGAGAAGGAGATACAATCGACGAAACAGAGAAAAAGAATGAGAGAGAAATAAAATTGGGAGTTTTTGTTTGTAAGGAAACCTGAGAACTGAAAAAAAGGAATCAATCTAATTGAAATCCCAAAAAAAATGATGTGATGGGGAGTTACCAAAAGTAACTGGTTTAATTTGTGTAAAAAATGACATTTATGCCCTTAATTGGGCTAAATTAAATTTAAAAACAAAAAGAAAATTCGAAAAAAACTGGGCCTTTAGATTTGTCAAATTAATGGATTAGATTGATCCACACTGCCACACGGTAAGCCCCGCCACATTTGATCATATATATATATATATATATATATATATATATATATATAGGGATTGGTTCAAATGAGACCAACCCCTTTAGGTTAGTCCATAGGATGGTGTAGATCATTCTAGTTATTTTAGGCTAGTAAGGGTATATTTGTACTTTCTATATCATCAATTTATTAAGAGTATCTCTCTTGTAGGACCGTCTTACGAATCCTATTCCGTAAAGATGAGATCATATTTTCCGCCCGCCCGGTCATCATCCGCCTGACCCAATAGCCCATCCGCCTGACCCACCCATTTGTTATTTAAAAAAAAATTCCACTTCAGTGGGGAATTGAACCCGCGTCTATGGAGTGGTAAGGTGATATTCTACCACTACACCACTAGTGCTTGTTATGCAATTTTAGTATAATCATGTATATAAACTCATTCATAAAAACATCTGGTAAATTAAAAAAATAAAAATAAAATGCCTCTAAATGCAGAGGCTAAGAATCGAACCCAAGTCTATTAAAAAATATGATACATTATCTCAATAAATGGATACTTATAAAAGTGTTACTTTAACTAGATCGTATTTATTTTTAATTTTTCCACTTTTTTTGTTCTTAGTTTGTAAATGTATTAAGAAATCTGATACTTTATCTCAACAAATGGATATTTTTACTTATAAAAGTGTTACTTTAACTATATCATATTTATTTTTATTTTTCCTTCTTTCCTTTATTTCTAATTTGTGACTCTATTAAAAAACATGATATTTTATCTCAAAAAATAGATCCTTAAAAGTATAAAAGTGTTACTCTAACTACATCATATTTATTTTTTATTTTTCCTCTTTTTTTGTTCTTAGTTTGTAAATGTATTAAGAAATCTGATACTTTATCTCAACAAATGGATACTTTTACCTATAAAAGTGTTACTTTAACTATATCATATTTATTTTTTATTTTACCTTTTTTCCTTCATTTCTAATTTGTGACTCTATTAAAAAACATGATACTTTATCTCAAAAAATAGATATTTTAAAGTATAAAAGTGTTACTTTAATCTGTTATATATATATTTATTGTATTATATTCATAATTTGTGACTATATTAAAAAATATGTTACTTTATCTCAAAAAACAAATACTTTTACTTATAAAAGCATTAATCTAACTCTATCATATTTATTATTCATCTTTCTTTGTATATATTATTAAAAAATATAATACTTTATTTAAAAAACAGATATTTTTACTCTTAAAACATGATATTTTGTCTCAAAAAATATATATTTTTACTCATAAAGGTGTTACTTTAACTCTGATATATTTATTTTACCTTCAATGTAATGTAATCATAATTTGTGGCTATATTAAAAAATATGATACTTTATCTAAAATAACCGATACTTTTTCTCATAAAATTGTTACTTTAACTGGGAAGAAAAACAGAAAAACAGAAGAAAAAAAAAAGCTGCAGGTGGCATTGACCCGCGGACCTGGTCAACAGGATCCGCGGGGATCAGGTCCGCGGGTCAGTAGGATCCGTCTTACGGATTGAGACCCATAAGACGGTCCCACATGAGTTTTTGCCATTTATTAAATAGGCGGCTTAATATCTTTAATGGCAATTTTTTTTTGTCCTTTATCTAACACCACTTCTAGATTACATCCTTTTTCTTTTTGCTTTTGACAAATAGTCCTTTTTTTCGACAAAAAATTGAGATTTGGTCCTCTAACCTGCTATAGCAGGTTACATTGACCTGTTGAGTTCATGTGGTATTTTTATTTTCGAAATTTTTAATTTTCATTTAGAAAACAATATTTAAATCTTATATGGCATCCTAGTTGGCTTAAATGATGGAAATATTAATTAAACAAAATATTTTTTTGAAAAATCTGAAAAAAATATCTAAAAATTCTGAAAATTATTTTACTAAAATTAAAATTATTTGAATTTTTGTAACAAAGTCTTAAAAAATTCAAAAAATATTTTAAAATCTAAAAAGTAAAATATATAAAATATGATAGCTTTTGTAAAAAAACTAAAAATAGAAAAAAATCGAAATTGTTTTAAAATTACAAAAAAATATGAAAATTGTTCAAAAAACTATAAATTGTTTTAAAAAATCTGAAATTTATTTGAAATATTATAATCTATTTTAAAACATCGAAAATTGTTCAAAAAAATGAAAATTTGTCTAAAAATCTGAAAATGGATTAAAACAAAGACTTTTTGAATTTTTTACAAAAAAAAACATCTTATTTTTTTATAAAATAAAAAATAGAGTAAAAACTTAGAATTGTTTTTAAAAAACTATAAATTATTTTTCAAAAATCTAAAAATTATGCCAAATATGTAAAAAAATATGAAAATCAAAGAAAAAAAAATCTAAAATTTGTTTAAAATTAGATTATTTTTATATATTTGGCGTAATTGTCATATTTGTTCTAAAAAATAATTCATATTTTTCTATAAAAAATTTAAATGTCTTAGTTTTAATCCATTTCCAGATTTTTAGACTAATTTTCTTGTTTATAGACAATTTTAAATTTTTTTTATTTTATATTTTAATATTTCAAATAACTGTTAGATTTTTAACAATATTTTTAGTTTTTTGAACAAATTTTCAGATTTTGAAACATCTTTTAGTTTAAAAACAACTTTTTCAAAATAATTTTGAGTTTTTGTATTTTAAAAATAGAATATTTTTCAATATTTCAAATAAATTTCAGATTTTTTCAAACAGTTTATATTTTCTTTAACAACTTACGTATTTTTTTAATAATTTTAAAATAATTTCGATATTTTTTTACTATTTTTAGTTTTTTAAATAAATTATCAAATTTTAGATATTTAATTTTTAGATTTTAAAATGGTTTTTCGAATTTTTAGGATGCCATGTAAGATTCAAATATTGTTTTCTCAATGAAAATTAAAAGTTTTGAAAATAAAAATGCCACATCAGCTCAACAGGTCAAAGTAACTTGCTATAGCAGGTAAGAGGACCAAATCTCAATTTTTTGTTGAGAAAAATGACTATTTGTCAAAAGCAAAAAGAAAAAGAATGTAATCTCAAAGTGGTGTTAGATAAAGGACCAAAAAAAAAACTTTGCCATATCTTTAATTGCTATTTTTAAGGCAAATACAATCTTACCTTTCAGTTGGTCGATTTTTAGGGAGAAAAAACGCATCACTTTTATACCTGATTTTGTTTTATCATATATTTAGTTAAGTGAAATTATATACTTAGTTCAGTGGACTTGTATACTTAGTCATGTTTTATTGCATATTTAGTTTAGCGGATTTGTATACTTGGTTCAGTGGAATCATATTCTTAGTTATATAAGTAGTTTAGTAAGTAGTTTAGTGAATTTGTATACTGAGTTCGTGGATTTGTATACTTAGTTCAATGGAATTGTATACTTAGTTATATAAGTAATTCAGTGGAATTGTGTATTTAGTACAGTATAATTATATACTTAGTTAAATGTTTCTGTATAATTTGTAATATTTTAATGTATAGTTAGTTCAATGTAATTGTATACTTAGTTAAATATTTCTGTATAGTTAGTAATATTTTAATGTACATGTAGTTTAGTGTAATTGTATACTTAGTTAATTGTTTAATATTACTTAGTAATGTTTTAATGTATATTTAGTTCAGCGGAATTGTATACTTTCATTAATTGTTGCATGATTATGTTGCCAAATTTGAATAATTTGCAGGTTCTTGTGAATAAGGGAGAGAAATGAAATGTGAATCGCGTGATTATGGGGACGTGATCAATAACAAATTACGTCCTTAATTTGTAAGAGGCGGTTATCATATTTAGTTTCTTGTATTCCTATTTTACCCCTTCTAATGTATACTTTCATATAAATTATTGTATATATTTGTTCATATCTTGGCCATTGATTTATTTTTTTGATGGTGTAGATCCGGTCCTATGGTCTTACCTAGGAGGGTGGTTTCTTGGATTTCCTCCCTATATATATATATATATATATATATATATATATATATATATATATATATATATACAAGTGACGTCGGAATAATCGGTCGATGTAATGATAGTGCATGCATCTTAATAGTTGTTCATTATAGAGTTTTGGGGATTGATGGGCTTAAAATGGCTCTTATTGGGCTTTTATTAAATTCAATAGCTTTCTTCAGTCAATGAGGCGTTTTAGTTATTTTCTCATTTTTTTGTTCTTTTCTTTAATTATTTTTATAGGTAACAATGACATTAATTATTTTGTTGAATATATTTTTCAGTTCTAAAAGAGAAAATAATAACACAATCTTGTAGATGTAATTCGATTAAAGAGTGACCAAATAATTATTTGGTTAATAAAATCTATGGAACGGTTACGTATTAACTAACTCTATGATAGTACAATATCATTAACTTTTTGTGGGTGGAGGTTGTGGTTCAAGACCACACTTCATCAAATTGCTCCCTGGGCATATGTGAACTGGTGAAGATTTGTAAAGTAATCATACTAAACATCAGTAGACCCACCCGGCCTAGACCCACTAGTCAATTCGTGCACATCCCGCGATTTACATTGATGGCAGAGATGAGGTGTCGGAGCTGCTGCCATCAGGCATAGTCAAAGCTGAGTTAACAACAACGAAAAAAAATAAAAGAGTATGAGTTCATGCATGAATTATTATATTAAAAATATACAATAATTTACCCAGTTCGGTTGCATTGTGAAAGAAGGTTTGGTGTTTTTGGAAATATTATGTATATGTTTGGGAACACTTATGCAAAAGTCCATTTAGAAAATGGACTTTTTAATAAGTGGCTTCTCAAAAAGCTTCTGGTTCTATGGAAATACCAAACATCTTTTACTATGCAAATGAATTTTTAAATCCAAAAGTCCATTTGAAAAGTGCTCTCAAACAAGCATATAATTTGTGAGCTGTAACAACAATATCTAAGCGTCACAAAATATTTAATTGATAGGTAATTTTATATTCTAGCAATTATTATATTTATCTTTCCAACATAATTAAGTATTAAAACAATAACTAAAATAAATAATTCTTTTTCCTCGTAGTAAAAAACAATTTAAAGTATAATAATTACCTTAGTTTTTTTTCCAATAATGTAAATAGAAATGTTCTCTTAATTTTTTCCAATAACTACGTACGGTAGAAACTGAAACTGTTAAGTTTATTAATTAGGAAACAATCCAAGAGTACTTAATATAAAAAGGATATTTAGGGTGTACCAGAATTAATGGATGGAAATATTGAGAGATTTGCAAGACGTACAGGCAATTAATATAAATTATTGGGTTCGATTCCCACTGTTAAGTCTAATTTTTAGACTTAATTAATTGACATTATTTGTCAAAATAATATTATTATTGGTTAGGTTGTATTTATTTGATTTGTTCAGGAAAAAAAATAGGAGCAATAGTGATTTTGTGAAGATTTATGTAATTTATCCACAATTGAAGATTCCTAAATTTAGAAGGAAACTTAGGATGTGATTTAGGAACGGAGATCTAATTGTGATATATATAGGATTCTTAACTCACATCAATCTAGCGTTCCAGATTAAGTAAGTGGAAGTCAATCTTTTTATTTATAGAGTTCATATAGGACTTGTCTTTCGAAAATTTATATTTAAGGTGATCAAGGGCGGACAGTAAGAGATATTGTGATTCAAGTCAGTCAAGCGCATATTCATTCTTTGGAGGAAGTGTCTTTCGAGCATATATTTATAATATTACAATCTGAGAGTTAGAAATTTTGTGTTTGCACCATGGAAAAGCAGCGGGCAGATCAAAGAGGTGATGAGGATGATGGTTCCAACTACCTAGACAGGATATCTGTGTTGCCCATACATATATTGCAACATATTCTCTCTTTTCTGTCTCAAAAGGAGGCGGTCCAAACTTGCATACTTTCCAAATCTTGGCGTCACCTAGGATCT
This sequence comes from Rehmannia glutinosa, assembly GCA_016081115.2. Classification (NCBI taxonomy): domain Eukaryota; kingdom Viridiplantae; phylum Streptophyta; class Magnoliopsida; order Lamiales; family Orobanchaceae; genus Rehmannia; species Rehmannia glutinosa. The sequence continues at coordinate 22,775,165 of CM071937.1, read as the reverse complement.
ACTCGTCCCAATCTCAAGTTTGATGAATGCTCCTTCGAAGAAGGTAGCGATACAAAATTTTTGTATGTCCTCGACAAGACTTTACAAGCATACCGTGATCAAAACCTTTTTATACAACAATTTGTTGTATGTATGTCATGGCCCGATTTTGAGTCCGTTTTGCTTCTTGAGAAATGGATTCCCATAATCTCATTGAATATGAGACGTGTAAAGGTTTTTAATCTTTGTTTTGTTGGAGAAGGTAGGGACTACTTTGTTATACCCTCGGAAATCATTATAGTTGAATCCCTCCAAAAATTAAAATTGGAAGGATGCAAGTTTAACTCCATTACTAATGTGGTACTATTTAAGCATTTACAGACACTTCACTTAACCCGAGTCTACATCGAGGACAAGACTTTTGAGAAGATAATGTCAAGTTGCCCTTTGATTGAATACGTGACCCTCGATAGATGTGAGGGATTGAGAACCTTTAAGGTGAGTAAGGATGCGGCTCATAATCTCAAAGGCTTTGATTTAACTTGGAATAATTACGATCATGACATCGATCCAGACCGTAGCATTGAATTACTCGATGTCCCAACTCTCGAAACCATCAGAATTGATGGCAGCGCATCTCCGAATAAATGGTACCATCACCACCGTAACTACTTCCCACATCTCAAGTCTTTATATCTGTGCAACGTGCAACTATCTCCAAAGTCGCAGATCTTTTCATCGTCGGGTAATAACTTCCCATGTCTTGAAGAGTTGGAAGTCGACTTTTCCCGCTGGAATGGAAGAAGAATTCACTATCGAGTCGTTCGATTAAGCGGTGAGCATTACCGTGGAAGGGTTCATGCTCAAAGGCTACTATGATGCCCCAAATCTATTTTATTTTTATTTTAGAAGCGATTTTCTTGCCATATTTCACGGCAAATAATAATAGTACGTGGAAATCAGATTTCGCCCGACATTCAACATAAATGATGATACATCTTCATGGTTCCTTAAGTTACATCAAATGCTCAAGGCATTAAGTCAATATGAGATTTCTCTTTATATTTCTCCTAGTGAGCATATAAATGAAGACGACGTTGTCCATCCTCTACCTACAGATACTACTTATGAAGTTGTAGTAGTGGAGCACGTGTACTGTAGTCGACATGGTTATGATTCATGGTCTTCATATTCAACCTTTGTGAATAATTGCTACCGAATTTGTGATCCGAGACACTTAAGCTTGCACGAGTACTTGGAACCGTACGTGCAATTAGAGAGACAGAAACAAGGTAATAATACTAGCAGTAGTGCTTATGGTTCAGGTTGGGATTAAGTTTTGAATGAACATGCATAGTCGTCTTATTAAATATTACGCTCTCTTTATTTCTTTCTATACCCATTAATTAGTTGCTTTATTAATTACCCCATTTGTTTTATGAAATACTTTTTTGTATATATTATTTTAACTTTGCTCTGTATTGTTTGTTTTTAATTTGATTTAATCTTTACATGCATTAACTCAATCATCAGGATACAATTATTCTCCGATTTGGCAATTAGGGAACGTTACCCCTACCTAAGAGTTCTTATATTTAGGTTTAAAGCAAAAAAAATCTTATATTTATCGACTATTAATCTATAACACTCTTTATAAGATTTGGAATTAAAAGGGGTTATAAATAAAATAAATAAATGTATGTATATATATATATATAACTTAAAAGGGAGAAAAGTATTTTTAAATTTTGTTCTTGATATATATAGTCGTTGGATGAGAAAACTTAATTAGCAGTTTGAGGTGAAGAAATTATATGTTGTTATTGTTGTTGTTTTTTGTTTTTGTTTTTAATTTTTTGCTTTAGGCCATTTTCTCATGTATATATGATGATTAATATATGTTGGGGGCAAATTTGATATTCTTCAATTGTTTTTTTAGGCATTTATTTAATTCCAATTTTTCATATTAATTGTCCGATAATATTAATTATTATTGGGTCACGAATATTAATTGCCAGCCCATGCGGCTCTTATCGGCCCACACATCCTTCCACATTATACAAAGCCTATGCGGCCCAGCAACCCCAGGAGTCGTCTAATGTTTGCTGGTTTCGAAAGCAATTTCCCGCACGAAGGAATTACTAGCTCTTTCAGAAATTTTTACTTAGAGTGTTCTGCTCTATTTAACATCATTATTTTGGCGCCGTATGTGGAAAACTGCCAAGACATGAAAATTCAGAAAAGACCACAAGCGCGTGGAACTAATTCTCAAGCCACCGATCCCGCAGCGGGGAATCAACAAGAAGAGACACCATCCGGAAGATGGGAAGACAACCACCCTTCTCCAGAGGGGCTCCTCTTCTTTTCACGCACATGCAAGGGTGCCCCTCCTCCTGAGGGGCTCCACCATCAAGCTCACTTAATGTGAGAAGCCCTTTAAGCCATGCTTGAAGAAGTTGATTGGAATATTTTAAGGCACCAACCCACGTTAGAAGATGCTGGAAGACCTCCTTACGCTCCACCAACTGCTGAAGACACCAACTTGGGGGAGCGGACAGAAGAAATGAAGAACGAGGAGAAAACTAAGAAGACCAATGTGCCAACAAGAAGAAGCCGAGAACAGCAGCTCAACGCTCGCAAGTTCACACCTATGCGCCAGTGGAAGATTCTAGCTAATTCGTGAGCTACTATAGTAATGAGGAGAAACTCGCTGGCTCCAGCCATTCTAGCTGAGCCACTCCCATTGGGCATCAAAACATTTAATCTGCCCAAGTATGACGAATCAGATATCCTCATGAACACCTCGACAAGTTCTATGCTAATGTTGACCTTTACGACATGATAAATGATTCCTACTGTAAGTTGTTTCAGACTACATTGACCAAGTATGCCTTTACTTGGTTCAAACACCTCCCAGTCGGATCTATCACTGTGATGGACAAACTCATGGGAGTTTCATGCACTAATTCTCCATCAACAAAAAGTTCTCTAGGACTATGTCACACATGCTCTAACTCAGGCAGAAGAAAAAGGAATCACCGTGGGAATACCGTGGAAGCCATCAATGAAACACAATCCCAACAAAGTAAATTTTGGCAAATATTCTCGCTACCACCGCGATCGGGGACATACTACTGAAAACTGGCTTCCAGTTGAAGAGGGAGATCAGGAAAATAATTCAACAAGGGCCCCTGGAGGGCTGTGTGGATCAACACATGCTGCGCAAAGATCCTAAGAAGCAAGAGACAACAAAACTCACCGTCTCCTGCGACACAGTGAAGAAAGTTGCTCTCTAGAGGCATTATCTATTTTTATTTTTAGTTCATTTCATTCCGCCCAAGTGGGTCTAAAAAACTTTATTATCAAGTTTTTCGGCTTGCAAGCTGAGTAATTATATTGCATTTCCATTGAACAATTAATATAATTCATGATTCGTTTTCACAATTTTTCTTGACTAAGATTGTGCAATTACTTGTCAATGAAGATTCACGTCATATAACGCACCATTTTCTCCCATACTCCTGCCCGTGATTCGGGAGGTGACCACAAAAGACTATTCTCTAACGTTCCTAGGAGAAGAGACTCTTATCCGACACTCTTGAGGGAGGAAATGCCACTACAAGTGAATCGGAATGTGCCATACAATACTCTCCTCCGGCACTCCCGAGAGAAGATACTCTTCTCCAATGATGCTACGCGCTCCAGGAGAAAGAATCACCCCTACCACGCTTTAGTTCAGGAGACGATCAAATTCAAATATTGTCCTCTAGTGATGTTATGCGCTCTAGAAGGAAGAGGCATCCCTCCCGTGCTTCGGTCTGGGGATGGCCTCATTCATATACTCTCTTCTAGTGAGGCTACATGCTTAACTCGCGCTTTGGTTTGGCAGGTGGCCACATACTTCGAAATGAGGCATTCTCCAACCAAATACTTACCTCTAATGAAGCTACGTGCTCTAGGAGGTAGAGTCCCCCTACTCGCGATCTGGGAGGTGGCAACACAATACTCTCCCTCGATGCTCTCTGGGGAAGAGACTCTTCTTCGGCGCTCATGGGGAAAGAGACTCTTCTCTAGCGCTTTTGGGGGAAGAGGCGCCCCACCCATGATCCATGAGTTACACAAGACTCCCCCCCAACGCTTCTCGAAGAAGAGAATCTCTTCTGGTGCTCCTGAGGGAAGAGACGCCCCTCGAACCTCCATAGGGCGGCCATGTATTACTCTCTTCTAGTGCTCTCGGGAGATGAGACGTCTCACTCCCACTTTGGTCCGAGAGAGGATCACAATCCTCAAAGCAAAGTAAATATACTCAATGAAAGAAACTATAAAGAAACATCTTTGCTTTTCGCAAAGAAAGCCACGCTTTTCTAAAAATTTTGCACTCAGAAGACTAATTAAGATCTCCAAAGGTCGAAAAACCTCTCTGGAAAAGCTAATCTCACTTGGGAAAAATAAGATACATAGTATTAGTATAAATTGGAAAGTACGAAAAGAGAAGAACGAGCTGGGAAACAAGCCTCGCCCCTCATCGGAGTACGCTTTGGGCAGGGGAAGGGCACCAACCCGCACCCCTGAGGATTGGGCGCCCTTGTCCCAAGCCCCTAGGGAATGGGCCGACCTTAAGTAGGCTCTTTTGAGGGGAAGGCACATTTTCCCGCTTCAGCATAGATGGGGGCACATTCACTCACTTCCATCCGCTCACTCTTATGATCTTGGCTAACGCACCCCCATTCTATGGTATCTCACCACTCCTAAGCGAAGAATAGTATGAGTTCATGCATGAATTATTATATTAAAAATATACAATAATTTACCCAGTTCGGTTGCATTGTGAAAGAAGGTTTGGTGTTTTTGGAAATATTATGTATATGTTTGGGAACACTTATGCAAAAGTCCATTTAGAAAATGGACTTTTTAATAAGTGACTTCTCAAAAAGCTTCTGGTTCTATGGAAATACCAAACATCTTTTACTATGCAAATGGATTTTTAAATCCAAAAGTCCATTTGAAAAGTGCTCTCAAGCAAGCATATAATTTGTGAGCTGTAACAACAATATCTAAGCGTCACAAAATATTTAATTGATAGGTAATTTTATATTCTAGCAATTATTATATTTATCTTTCCAACATAATTAAGTATTAAAACAATAACTAAAATAAATAATTATTTTTCCTCGTAGTAAAAAACAATTTAAAGTATAATAATTACCTTAGTTTTTTCCAATAATGTAAATAGAAATGTTCTCTTAATTTTTTCCAATAACTACGTCACGGTAGAAATCGAAATGTTAAGTTTATTAATTAGGAAACAATCCAAGAGTACTTAATATAAAAAGGATATTTAGGGTGTAATTAATTAATGGATGGAAATATTGAGAGATTTGCAAGACGCATGCAATTAATATAAATTATTGGGTTCGATTCCCCTTTGTTAAGTCTAATTTTTAGACTTAATTAATTGACATTATTTGTCAAAATAATATTATTATTGGTTAGGTTGTATTTATTTGATTTGTTCAGGAAAAAAAATAGGAGCAATAGTGATTTTGTGAAGATTTATGTAATTTATCCACAATTGAAGATTCCTAAATTTAGAAGGAAACTTAGGATGTGATTTAGGAACGGAGATCTAATTGTGATATATATAGGATTCTTAACTCACATCAATCTAGCGTTCCAGATTAAGTAAGTGGAAGTCAATCTTTTTATTTATAGAGTTCATATAGGACTTGTCTTTCGAAAATTTATATTTAAGGTGATCAAGGGCAGACAGAAGAGATATTGTGATTCAGCGTAGCGCATATTCATTCTTTGGAGGAAGTGTCTTTCGAGCATATATTTATAATATTACAATCTGAGAGTTAGAAATTTTGTGTTTGCACCATGGAAAAGCAGCGGGCAGATCAAAGAGGTGATGAGGATGATGGTTCCAACTACCTAGACAGGATATCTGTGTTGCCCATACATATATTGCAACATATTCTCTCTTTTCTGTCTCAAAAGGAGGCGGTCCAAACTTGCATACTTTCCAAATCTTGGCGTCACCTAGGATCTACTCGTCCCAATCTCAAGTTTGATGAATGCTCCTTCGAAGAAGGTAAGCGATACAAAATTTTTGTATGTCCTCGACAAGACTTTACAAGCATAAGTGATCAAAACCTTTTTATACAACAATTTGTTGTATGTATGTCATGGCCCGATTTTGAGTCCGTTTTGCTTCTTGAGAAATGGATTCCCATAATCTCATTGAATATGAGACGTGTAAAGGTTTTTAATCTTTGTTTTGTTGGAGAAGGTAGGGACTACTTTGTTATACCCTCGGAAATCATTATAGTTGAATCCCTCCAAAAATTAAAATTGGAAGGATGCAAGTTTAACTCCATTACTAATGTGGTACTATTTAAGCATTTCTGAGACACTTCACTTAACCCGAGTCTACATCGAGGACAAGACTTTTGAGAAGATAATGTCAAGTTGCCCTTTGATTGAATACGTGACCCTCGATAGATGTGAGGGATTGAGAACCTTTAAGGTGAGTAAGGATGCGGCTCATAATCTCAAAGGCTTTGATTTAACTTGGAATAATTACGATCATGACATCGATCCAGACCGTAGCATTGAATTACTCGATGTCCCAACTCTCGAAACCATCAGAATTGATGGCAGCGCATCTCCGAATAAATGGTACCATCACCACCGTAACTACTTCCCACATCTCAAGTCTTTATATCTGTGCAACGTGCAACTATCTCCAAAGTCGCAGATCTTTTCATCGTCGGGTAATAACTTCCCATGTCTTGAAGAGTTGGAAGTCGACTTTTCCCGCGGAATGGAAGAAGAATTCCAGCTATCGAGTCGTTCGATTAAGCGGCTGAGCATTACCGTGGAAGGGTTCATGCTCAAGGCTACTATTGATGCCCCAAATCTATTTTATTTTTATTTTAGAAGCGATTTTCTTGCCATATTTCACGGCAAATAATAATAGTACGTGGAAATCAGATTTACGCCTGACATTCAACATAAATGATGATACATCTTCATGGTTCCTTAAGTTACATCAAATGCTCAAGGCATTAAGTCAATATGAGATTTCTCTTTATATTTCTCCTAGTGAGCATATAAATGAAGACGACGTTGTCCATCCTCTACCTACAGATACTACTTATGAAGCTGTAGTAGTGGAGCACGTGTACTGTAGTCGACATGGTTATGATTCATGGTCTTCATATTCAACCTTTGTGAATAATTGCTACCGAATTTGTGATCCGAGACACTTAAGCTTGCACGAGTACTTGGAACCGTACGTGCAATTAGAGAGACAGAAACAAGGTAATAATACTAGCAGTAGTGCTTATGGTTCAGGTTGGGATTAAGTTTTGAATGAACATGCATAGTCGTCTTATTAAATATTACGCTCTCTTTATTTCTTTCTATACCCATTAATTAGTTGCTTTATTAATTACCCCATTTGTTTTATGAAATACTTTTTTGTATATATTATTTTAACTTTGCTCTGTATTGTTTGTTTTTAATTTGATTTAATCTTTACATGCATTAACTCAATCATCAGGATACAATTATTCTCCGATTTGGCAATTAGTCATATACAATATTCTGTTTTTAACCAGAAAAATAACTTCATTAATTAATTCAAATTAGCAATACATCAACAAACAAATCTGTTAAAACCATAAAAATGAAGCTATGGAAATATTCATAACATCAAGGTTAATAACAAAAATTGGCTTAAAGCCTACAACTTTGAAAATTCTATAATGCCCAAAATACTTATGATTCTGGATATGCAACAATAGTAAACAACAATCTGATTTATCATTCCAAACGTTGCACCAGATGGAGAAATAAAAAAAAACAATAAAAAAAAACCACTCCTTGCAGCCAATCAACCACCAAAAGGGCTAAATCTGAAACCAAATCGGCCAGATATGCTGTTAAGAGGATCATATCTGAAAAAGAAGAAAAAGAAATAAATAAAAAAACACACAAAAGAAAGCTAAATCATTCCCATGAAAGGAGACTAATTAAAGTCCCACGAGGGGATTTTCATAAGAAGCTAAAAAAGAAAAAAATGATTTGAAATTGTAATAGATGCTTATAATTCTCTTTTTGATAATAAGCGCTTTATCCAAGCTTCTTTCGGGTTTTGGATTAGGACTGTGTACGGGACTTGGAGATTACCGAAACCGAACCGATATCCGGATCGAAAGATCTCCGAACCGAAAATATCCGTTGACTTTTTGACTTTCCCGAACCGCACCATCGAAAATATTTATGGTGCGGTTCGAGATTTTTCAAATACGATCGAATCAGAAGTAGAACAACTCCGAACCAAGGATCGGAAGTTAGAACTGATTTTAAAGATTTTATATAAATACATATATATTATTTCTATGTTGTTTTTATTTTGATATTGAATTCATTTGAAATTAAATTGAATATAAAGCATATTTTTGAAAAAAACCATAATACTGCAACTATTATGAATTTTAAAAAACTTTGATATTAATAATAGAGTAAATCATTTGAAATTGAAATTAGTTAAATGATTGTAAATTGCACTTAAAAGAGAAACAAGTAATAGTACCATATTATAACAATATAAAAAAGAACATATCTTAATTTTTTTTACCACATCACATAAATTATAAATATAATTTTATTAATTATGTTAAGTTGTTAAGTATGAAACATTGAGATTATAAATTTATACAAGTTTTTATTTCATGTTCATTTATAAAAATTATTAGTTAATTATATATGTTCTATGTCAATAGAGGGACAATTGCCCAAATAATAGACTATTATTGTAGAGGTTATTAGTTTAGAATTTTGGATTGTATTACCTATTATAGTTTTAGTTTTATTTTGAGACTACGCCAAAAAGAGACTAGAACTCTAGAAGTATATCCGTTCGGTGATTTTTATATTGGTTTTCTTATTTCTTTTTTTCCAAATTTGTATGTTTTATTTATGGTTAATCTCCGAATCTCCGTCCCGAACCGAACCGTACCATCCCGTCCCATTAGAACCGAATCTCCGTCCCGAACTTTTGGTACGGTTCGGGACGGAGATTTTTTTCCGTGGTTCGGTTCTGGAGATTTATTTTCAGAACCTCTGAACTTCGGGACGGTTCTGGAGATTTCCAAATCTCCGAACCGTCATGTACCGTGCACACCCCTATTTTGGATGACATAGCCAAAACTATAATGAGTTTTGTATTTAGACCCAAGTACTGTCCTTCCATTTTGTTAACAAATATACTCTGTAAGTTTTGAAATTCTAACGTGTTTAAGTATAACAAATCTATATATATGCGATAAATATTTTAAGCTCGACATTTGTTTAATCCAACTAAAATTCATACACTCCTTTAAATCAAATTCAAATACAAACTTTACACCTAACTACAAATAATTTAAGCTCGACATTTGTTTAATTCGACTAAAATTCATACACTCGATTAAATTAAATTCAAATACAAACATTAGACCTAACAACAAATAATTTAAGCTCGACATTTGTTTAATTCGACTAAAATTCATACACTCAATTACATCAATTTCAAATACAAACTTTAGACCTAACAACAAACTTAAACAATATTGATGCTGCTCAATAAAGCAAATCACTCTAAGTTAAGTAATCTGATAAAAGTCCAACTTTTTCTTTGGAGCTGGTAGAATCTTCGGATGGGATGGTCCTAGCCTCCTAGGGAGACCCCTCTGACATTCAAGTTAGCGATTGTAGAAGAATAATTCGAGAAGAAAAGAAACAAAATTGAGAGTATTGATTTGTGAATACTTGCAAATGAGATGAAGATATCTTTTCATACTTGGGTTGTTGATCCGCGTGGGCTGGATTCTTTGTGGCCCAATAATAATAAGTAATATTGTGTAATTAATGAGATTTAAATAATATATTAAATAAATAATAATAATAATAATTAGAAAAATACGTTTTTGCCCACAACAAATATCTTATAATCACATTCCTTCTCTCTCTACTTTTCTCTCCTCCTTCTCTCTACCCCCAAAAGAAAAAAAAACCCTAACCTACTTCTCCTCCCCTCCTTCCCCCTCCCTACAAAACGCTTTCCTCCTCCCCCTCCCCCTCCCTCTCCATGTCTTTTATTGGAGGGCCAACAATGACGGTCCTTTGGGTGTCCGAAGGTGGCCGAAATTTTTGGTCCAGGATGAAAATGGGTCGGAGCTTCACAGAGGTGTCTCGGATCTGAGAAGACGATGGGTGCTTGTGAGAGATTTTTTGGGAGAGGAGAGGCATCTTTCTTTTTTTCTTTCGTTGTTTTTCTCATTTTTAGCTATAGATTGTTGTAGTTTTCTTATTTTGTTTGTATTTTCTTTTCGGTTGATTTGCGAAACTCGAGCCGGATCGGTTTTTTTCGTGCCTGCGAGTATGAAGTGGTTGCTCATGTCTGTTTTAGATTTTTTTTTGGTGTGTTATAGTCTCCTTTAAGGAGTGCTGAAGTCTCCCGGCGTGGAGTGGTTAGTTTGGGGTGGGTAGTTTCTTAGTCCATGTGAATCCGAATTGGTCTTACCAATTCCCGCTTGGTTCTTAGTTAGTCTTGTCGGCTCTTAACCTGTTGGCTACAATTGTAGTTGTATTTTTAGTTTTTCAGTTATTATAATAAAATACTATCATTTAAAGGTTGGTTCTAAAAGATCTGACCGATAAAAAGAGGGAGAGGGGTTGGCAGGCCAAGTTATGAAATATCCAGCTGAGTCTTTAGTGCCTGATCCAACAAGACTGGAAGAGGCAAAAGCTCCGGAGCTTTCAACTCTCCTCCATATGCAGTCATTAAAGACGATGCATACTGTTTAAGAGAAAAGGCGACAAAAAGGCCCGTAACCATCAACATAAAGATGATTGAGCCAACTTGATATTTTGGTATTATCACCACAAAGAAGAGCTTTCGGATTTTTTTCTTTCATACATTTAGAAAAGATTGAATCGGAGATTAGGTGGGATAATTAAATTAAGTAGTAAGTTAAGTACGGTTTGCTCGGGTGGAGTTAAAGTGAAAGCACAGAAAGAAGGATCTCAAGAGAAGAGAGTCCTTTAGTGAACACATCCGCCGTCTGATTGTCTGTCCGCACTAAAGGACCTTAAGATCGCCACGAGCAACTTTCGCCCGAACCAACACAACATAGGTCATCGAAAGGATCTCGGAGACCCACCAAAGTATGAAAGCCAGGATATTTCAGAAAACGAATTCCTATTCGAAGAGTGCATAACTGCATGGATAAGCTCACACTAACCCGTCAGACAAAAAAAAAATCTTATAATTACACAAGCCAAGCGGACATGAAAATTGAAAATTTGCAGAAATGGGCCACTCAAAAGGCAATTAATGTAAATACCAGTTTGAATAAATATATTTTTAAGGGCCACTAGACCAAAATGATCGGTGAACAAAAGCCTTTCAATCACAAAAGTATGAGTGGCCCATATATCATATATGTTCATTTATTGCAGATAGATAGGCCGGCTATTTTTCCAACCTTAGCTTTGACATAAATTGAAGCGGGCCTCACACTGACACACACTTCAATGCCAAATTAAAAAATAAAATATTCATCCATTTAACAATAGTAATAATATAGGAGTAATAAATAGTAACAAACGAGTACACAAAATGATACAATGATAGAAGTTATGGATTTTAACAGTTCCCTTTTGAATCGTTTAAGCCTAACAAACAGTCCTTATTGGATAAGGGTATTGGTTGTAGAACATAATTTTTTTGGTAGAATTTCATAAAAGGGTTCAATTTTAAGAAAAGTTATTACTTCAACACCCAAAATTTCAACCTTCTCAAATCAAGATCCAATTTTTATTTTTTTTTAACAAATTGGGCCCTCCTCAAATTTTAGGTTTTCACTTCAAGACCGGAAATTTCAACATTCTTAAATTAAGACCCAATTTTTATTTTTTTTCCTCAAATCGGGCCTTCCCCCAAATTTTGGGTTATCATTTCAAGTTTTAGAATTTAACAAAAAGAGAAATATTAGTGTAATCTATCACGTCAGCCACAAAAATTATTTATCCTCCTCTTTTGTTTCGCTCATTCTTTTTTCTCTAATCCATACTTATTGTCAATTATTTAATTTGTAACGAGTGCATATACTAAGATCTATAAATTTAAATGTATATAAACAACAAGATGAAAAATGTAGTAAAATATAAATTGGTTACTAAAACAAATAAGATATCCAAATTATGAATGAAAAGAAGTGATAAAATATTTATCGGTTACTAACAAAAATAAGATATCCAAATTATAAATGATAAGAAGTAAAGTATTTTTCGGTTTCTAAAAATATAAGACATCCAAATTATGATTGAATTTTATAGTTTAAAAATAAAAGAGAAAGAAAAATAATTTTTTTTTGGCAGACGTGATAAATTACACTAAAATTTCTTTTTTTTGTTAAATTTTAGAACTTGGAGTAAGAACCCTAAATTTGGGGGAGGGCCTGATTTGAGAAAAAAATAAAAATTGGGTCTTGATATGAAAAAGTTGAAATTTTGGGTCTTAAAGTGAGAATCCAAAATTTGAGGGAGGGCCCAATTTGAGAAAAAAATAAAAATTGAGTCTTGATTTGAGAAGGTTGAAATTTTGGGTCTTGAAGTTATATATTTTCTTAAATTTGGATCCTATTATGAAATTCTCCCAAATTTTTTTTAGTACAATTTGAAAGGGTGATAAATCCTGATATAATGGGTGTGGTGGGAATCGAACCCAAGCGAAAACCTGAAAAATTAAGTATTGAACCACTTATGTCACACTTGATCCCCCAAAATAATAATTTATTAAACTTGAAAACAATTTAATGCTATAGCAATCATTGTTTTCTTTCTCAAACTATTTTTCGTTTTCTTGATTTTTTTTTCAAGATATTTTCATAATAGATATAAGTTTTTTTCATCTTATTTTTTTTTTTTGTGAAATCTATCCACTACAAGAAAATTCCAGTTTACCGATAGAATTTACCGACAGAAATGATTTTGTCACTAAATTTTACAATTACCTACATAATACTTACGAGAATAAAAATATCATTTTCCCTCAAATTATACCAACAAATCGTGCAGATTACCAAGCGGTTTTTCATTTAAATGATTTTCGTAGGTATTTACCAACAGTTTTAGATTCTGTAGGTAAAATATTTTACCTACAATGATTTTACCTACACTTTACAATTTTCTTAACAATTACCTACAGATTTTTCTGTAGGTAAACTGGTTTTTTCTTGTAGTGATCGTTCTCTAGATCCAAATGATTGACCTTTTTTCATTATTTTATTATTCAACGAGAATGAATAAGAAGCTCGTACGACTGGTGTGGAAGGTAGGGTTATATAGTAATATATATTTTACACCATGTATATACACTTGGTATATGGATAAATAAAAATATTTTGTTTCCTAAAAATAGAAACTCGAGGTTGGTAAAGTTATATTTAGTGTATGTACACCAAATTTAATATCTACTATACCTGTGAAAATCAGGATAACTGTATTTCTTGGAGAAAAAAGATAAATCCGTCCTAAGAGGAGCTTGCATTTGAATAATTAATTGATGGAGTGAAAGCTTACTAAGCGATATGATAGAGAATATGTTTATTAAAAATAAATACTTTGATTACTTAAATATATATACGATGTTACTAAAATTGATGGATGTGTTTATTCATCCTTCTTTGTCAATGTAGCCATGCCGCCGCACTCATGAAATAATGTGATTTTGGTCAATATTTGCCCATTGTATTTTATTTTCGTAGTTTAGGTTCCAATTATTGGTGTTTGTTGAGTATGTGTTCTAAAATAATTTAATTATCAAGTTCTCTAAAGCTATAATTACATCATCCAATGAATGCCTTTATTTTTATTATTTACGTAATTGATAGTTCATTTTTAATTATTTTCTGTATATTAATAAACTTGTTATTTGATTGATTGATTTATATATAACATGAATATAATTACATGTTACTATCATAATTAGTTTTGTAAAATTAAATGTAATTAAATAGTCAGATGATTAAATCTTTTGATTCTTATTTTTTATATTTATAGATAACTCGTTAATATATGGTATAATGATATGGGATAACTAAATTAAATAGAAAATGAAATGATTTTTCCCGAGTATCTTCTGAATGTGAAAAATAGGGGAGTACATTTTTTGACGTTGACCAGTCCAGGATCCAATTTGAAGTGATCCCAAATTTAACTGAATGAGTTTTTCCACGCGCCTAAAAGATGCGTGTAGCGATCTCATTTTTGCTTTTACAAATTGACATTGACATGTATTAATTTTATTGTTACAAATAAATATTTTTAAAATAAAGGCATGTTGTCTAAAAAACAAAATATAGGCATGTTGTGCAAGTTGATAATTTCCAGACAATACAAAACCTCTATAAATTATAGAGTTTTCGGAATTGATGGGCTTAAAATGCCTCTTACCGAACTTTATTAAATTCAATAGCCTTCTTCAGCGTATGAGGCTTTTTATTGGGTCTTGTTAGATTGAACATATTTGCAGCACTACAGTCTACAACCTTAAACAAATAGTCATTTTATCATTTCTCTGCACTTGTCTTTAATTATTTTTTTTACGTAAGAATGACGAAGTAATTGTTTTGTTGGTTTTATTTTTCAATTTTATAAGGAAAAACTAAAACACTATCTTTTAGATATAATCCGATTGAAAATGGGCAAATAACTATTTGATTCATAAAATCAACGATACCATATACAATTTTATAAGGAAATACTATATAATTTTCAGCTTTAACAACACTATTTAAATGTCACAAAATATATTTGATAGGTATTTATATGTTATAGCAATTATTAATTATATTTCCATCACAATTAAGTATTCAAACAATAAATTGAAATAAAACAGATCAATTATTTTTCCCCATAGTTAAAAAAAAAAGGTATAGAAACCTTTTTTGTCACTAAATTGTTGTGGGTAATAAAAAAGGAGAATTAATTGGAAAATCAACAACCACTTATATACGTGCAGAAATCTGACCTGTAACGTAATCATCACGCTCATGCAAGCGCGCGTGGGCAATCAAAACAAAACCAGTAAGCAGTTGTGAAGCTGTAATTTTATCACACAAAACCAGTAACCAGTAAACTTATTTACTGCTTCAGTAAAAGTTTTCCACAGGCATCTGTCACATTTTTTGAGGTGAAACGTGCGCTGATTCTCATTTTTCTATTCATTCTTTCAAGAAGAGGTGGGCAACATTTTGTTTTTTCTCTGTTTTTTTCTTTTCTCTTATTATGCAATTTTTTTGTTTTGATATTGGGATTCTTTGTTGTTTGTTCAAGAATCTTGTCTTTTTTATCAAACAACCCATAATTCTTAGCTTCAGTCTTTGTCAATATCACCTTCTTCTTCTCCTTTATTTTCTGTCCTCTCACTTTTCTTTTTAATTCTACAACGGTTGTGACATTCCCTGCTTTTCTCTGAGTTATCTGATCAGAATCTACATTTCTCAGGCCGAGTTAAATTATTTGAGCAGCTCACAAAAACTAAAGGAAAAAAAATGAAGGTTCGATTCTTGATTCCTCTTTTTTTTTTCCTTTTTTTGTTGCTGACGATGATTTAGTTTGAATTTGCCCCTTTTGTACATGAATTTCTTTCCTTTTTGTTCTGATTCCTTATGGGATTTCCTTTTTGTGGTCTAATTTTTCGTCTTATGGAGTATTATTTTTTGTAAATTTAATGATTTTTGATTTTTTTTTTATGTTTGATTACTTGGACATTATCTTTTGTGGGTTATCACATAGTAAATGGCTTTGTTTCTTGGCCCTTTTAAATTGTTATTGAAATTTTGTATTTCCCTTTTATGTTTTGGTAACTTCAGTTTTCTTTTATTTACCATTGGTGTTCTTATATGTGTGTCTATATATATATATATATATATATATATATAGTGTTCTAAAAAGCGGTAAGTATGCAGCAGTTAGGCGTGGTATAGATGGGATTAGGCAGAAAAACGTAGGTGGCCAAGGGATTCTAGCGCCTAATCAAGACTAAACAGGACTAGAAGAGAACTTGTAAAATTATATATATACATATATTTATAATAATGCCAGGATCTTCTTTTTCCAACTCCAAGTCTCTTTTTTAATTTGTTTTTGTCATGTTAACATTTTTGTGTTTTTTGTTATTTATTTTTTCCAGAAGTGTGTGCTGAAGTTGGAATTGCAAGACTACAACGACAAAAGGAGGGCTTTAAAGACAGTGTCTACTCTTTCAGGTTGTAAGGCCAATCTTTAATTTTTCCTGCAAATGCTCTGTGCCCAAAAAAAAAAAAAATGGTTTCTGTTAAATTTTTGCCTCAATTTTGTCAGAAAGAAATTGTAGGATGTTGTGATTGTTACGTAAGTGAATTAAGTGTTCTGTTTATGCTGTTTGTGAGAAAATGTATGAAAATTCTGCATTGTAATTTTCTTTTCTTGTAAGATTTATGTAGGGGTGATCTTCTAAACTATTTTATTGGTTTTTATATGTGAAAACAATCTGAAAAAATGTCCCTCTTGGTTAAGATACACTCCATACTAGAGATGGTGCATTATTTGGCATGATTGTTATATACATTTGAAAAGTGGGAGAAAATTGTAATGTAATGTTAAAGATTTCTCTTATGTGGGGAGGACAAGGGAGACAGTGAAGATGCTCTAGGATAACCTTGCATTTGAATGAAAGGATTTGAAGCTCGGGATTTCAAATTCACAATAACAAATCTCAATGTGTTTGTTTGGCTAGGATTTCAAATATTTAAACTTCTAGTTTAAGCTATATTTGAGTCACTGTGGTGGATTTCAAATCCACCTTTAGATGAAGTTATTTGAAATTATTTCTCATATTCTTTCCTCAAATCCATATATTGTCATCCAAACGCAACCTTAATAAATATATTAGATATACAGGTGCATGTTGCAAATGTAAAACAACCACCTTTTTACTAATTTTACATTGTTTTTGTTGTAGGAATTGATGAAATCGCCATCGACATGAAAGCAAAGAAACTAACGGTGGTTGGAACAGTCGACCCTGTAACCGTGGTAAGCAAATTGCGCAAAAGGAATTGGCCGACGGATATCATCTCAGTCGGGCCAGCCAAGGAACCAGAGAAGAAAGAGGAGCCCAAGAAAGAAGAGCCCAAGAAAGAGGAGCCGAAGCAAGAAGAACCAAAGAAAGAAGAGCCCAAAAAAGAAGAGAAGAAAGAAGAGCCCAAGAAGGAAGACAAGAAAAAGGCCGAACAAGATCTAGTCGTCGGTTCAGTAATGCCGTATAGGCAGTATTATCCGCCGATGAACACATACTACTATGTGCATCACAGCATGGAAGAAAATCCAAATGCATGTGTTATCTGCTAAGAAATTTTGCAATAAAATGGAAAGTGGGACTAAAATTTCTTTCTTTCTTGGTTTTGGATATGTGCTGAATTAGATGCAAATCCAAGGTAAAAAAAAAAAAATTAAATTCCTAGACAGGGCAATTCTGCTCATTACATGGTAAAGGCTATAATAGTCTATTCAGGATTTTGTCAATGTGTATATATATTATTTAACTTAATAAATGTTTTTTGCTCATCTTTTTGGTTTTGAGTTTTATATTGAATTTCATCATACATCTTTGCTGGAAAGTTGCAATGGTGCATGTAATTTTCATTTTTTCTGTCTTGATTCAGACAAGTGGTTTGAAGAGGCAAACTAATTGGGGATGACGATTGATTTTGTGAAATGGGACAAATTTGCATTGCTAGCCATTTTATTTTATTTTATTTTTATTACTTATGGAATCTTCTTATCTATCGAGTTTGTTTCTCTGTCACTGTGTTTTTTCTGCTTGCTTGCACGCCACAAAAAATACATAAAATTATTATTAGCAGAATTTGTTTCGTGGATGGAATATCTTTTGGTATCTCAAAAATTATTGTTTGTGAAATAATGAAGTGGTTTTTTAATCTTGAATCATCGTGAGGGCTTTCATTTTTTTGTTTTATTTTATTTTATTTTATTTTATTTTATTTTATTTTTTAGTTTTTAAATATATGATTTGCAATCATAAAATAAATAAGAGCTACTCTCTTGTCAGACGGTCTAATGGATCTAAGTCCGTTAGACGGATCCCCCAAACCCGACCTGGATCTTTAAAAGAAATGCTCCAGTCTCGGTGCTCCTCTCTCCTTACTATATGTTGTTTCCTCTCTCTTTCTCCAATCGTCCGACAGCTTCGAAAAGCTCATCGTCATCGTATATCGCCACCCAAATGGCGGAGGTGTAAATAGAAATCACCAGCACCAAAGTCGCGAATAATTTATTCTCGTTATCGATTGATAATTTCACTATGAAATCGATTTGTAGGCCGATGTGGTCTTTCGGCACGGTGGTTAAATTACGTTCCTCAATGGCGGGGAGATTGATTAAAGCGCAGTAGATATAATACCACTTGTTCTTAACTGATTTGGGAAGAATGCCAGACGGAGATGGCGAAAGCGTGTTTTAACAGAAAGAGAACCGCAGGGGGGACTGAGGTGGATAGATCGGTTCTATCTACAACATTGAGTCCAAGTTTTAAGAACATGAGGCCGATAATTGCCCAAAAGGAGAAGAATAACCACGCTGGGATGCCATTGAGTATTAATTAAGTACAAATCAAGCTTTGTTCGCTTCTTTGGAGATAGGACTTTGGAGAGTTAATACTTTTCACTGGGACTATTAATATTTTTTATTAGAAAAACTAATACTATTCATGGAAATTACTAAAAATATTTCAAGGGGAAGAACTCATATTATTCAGGAGAACTACTAATATGTTTCACTGGTACTATTAATACATTTGACAGAAAAAACTAATACTTTTAGAATGACTAATAAAATATTGTTAAAGGAACTACTAATACTTTTTCGAGGGACTTCTAATACTATTCGGGAGAAAATTAATTATATTTAGGGAAACTACTAAAAATACTCTTCAGGGAACTACTAATACTTTTTCGATGAACTATTGATACTTTTTTGAAGGGCTGCTAATACTTTTCGGGAGAAAAAATTAATTATATTTAGGAGAACTACTAAAATACTCTCTAGAGAACTATTAATACTGTTTCGAGGAACTACTAATACTTTTCGGATGCATTGTCCCAAAATATTACAAACATGCCACCGATGCATGAAATTATGAAAAAACCCGGATCGGGTTGGATCCGTCTAACAGAAAAGACCCGTTAGACGGTCTGAGAGGAGTTTATGAATAAATAAATATATGTTGATTAACAAAACGTAGTTTATTTCGTAAACATGTGTAAAATTATAGCTGTTGGCATTTTTCCTGCCATAATTTTTCTTAACATAATCGGTTGAAAGTTATAAGAATATTCTCATAGTCCAACAATGTTTCATTCAATATTTTAATTCTATCGTATAATTTTATGTGTATAAGATAATTTATTTATTTTACACATTATATTCACATGTAGGGGTGGAAATAGGTAGGGTAGGGCTAGGCTTTGCGTCGGACGACTAGGCACGATTCACGTTTTTTTTTCGAAACTAAGCTTTGGCCTATTAAATATAATAGGTTTTTTTTCTTTTAAGCTGGGCTTTGTTTAAAAGTCTAGGCCCGGCCTGAGCCTATTAAAAGTCTGTTAAAAGCCTACGAACCATATTTTTTATTTTAAAAATATATTTTATCTATTATAATAATTAAAAAGTTATATAAAAATAATAATATTAGTAAATATATTATATTTTTATACTTATAAACCATAAATAAGTACTTATTAGAACTGAAGAAATTTATTTTAAAAGCTGGCCTACTTATTTCGTAAAAAGCTCTGAGAAAGCGCTGGCGCACTTATTTATGAAATAGGCCAGGCTAGGCTAGGCTGGTACATTGAAGCACTTCATAAGGAGATCCGAACTAGTCGAATGTGTCATTTTTGTCTAGAAACCGATCGTACAATAAGTTGTTATAATCATTAGTCAGTTAAGATTATAAAAAGAATTTTTATATTTTAAACTTTTCATTAATTTATTTGAAATACTACTATCAACTACCTTTTCATGACTATCATTGTACAAATTAACCATTAAATTATAATATAGTTTTAAGTTAAATTGATTAATTGAGTCTGCGTGGCTCATTTCCCTCTCACAAAAGATGCAATTTGGCCAGCGCACAAAATTATTGTGGTAGAAATGAGGGGAGTACAAAAAGGGCATAGCAATGAAAAAGAAGACTTGGTTGAGAAATTTTGGGCAGTCATCAATATTGGATAAGAAAAAATTATATAGGGGTCATTTCATAATAAAGTGAAAATGACCCAAGATTCAGTCCCATTTAAGTACATCCAAATGGAGAGTGGACAATCATAGTCTAAATTTAGTGTGCCACGTCATTTTGACAAGGCAAACCCAATTATTGTGAAGAGCGTAGATTATTATTATTATTATTATTATTATTTTGAAAGGAGATTAATATTATTATAAATATATTTTTTTTGAATAAAATTGAAATATTTTTCTTGGATGTTAATATGATGGAACTCAATTGGACCAGTGAATTTAAAATCGGGCCCAACCATTCGTGAATAAACTCCAGGTCCAGTTATATGCGCCACTAAATCAAGTTGGGCTGCAATATATAAATTTATTAGGCTTATTGGGCAGGAAACTGCTGTAAAATTGAATCTAACTCTGATTAATTATATGTACGAGATGTCAGATGCACATACACATGTTACGATTACATAGTATTTTTAATGTTCATTTTGTATTCCATATTACACATGTAAGTCATATATATAAAATAAAAAAATATTAATACATTTGGTATAAATATTTATATGTTATTTAAAATATAAGATGAAACCAAATAGAAGATGTAACTATTACAACATGACTTCAACACGTAAAAATGCACGGTTACTGTCTCAATTACACACTTGGGGTGCATACACTATGTAAAATATATGACAAAAAACTAAATTAGGAAAAAGAAGAACCAACTAGGGTTAAAACATACACTCAGCAAATAAAAATGCATGGTTTTACAATTTCATAACTTCTAGCTGCATAAAATTAATCTTCCTGGCATTGTATTAAACCAGTGTACAATTAGGTCCTGGCACGAACCATGGGCGAGTGAGGAATTGGAGAGTGAGGTGAAATCACACGAGGCGATGAATATGACAATGTCATTGTTACATTTTCATCACATATCTGCGAAGTACTTAGGCTTAGAGTTTTCTGACATGCCTTATTTTGTTTCTTTACCGTAATTACTTCTGCATCTTCCCCTTTCTCCACAAAATTTCGGATTCTCCTAAGAGCAACCACCATTGTCTCGTCATCCATATTCGCAAAGCAAACCCTAAACCAACCAGGCTCGTGGCAATGGAACGACGATCCAGGCGACACATTTAGCTTAACATCATTGATTATTACACTCCACAACCCCATTTCATCTTCAAATGTTGGCTTTTTCAATAACTTCCTCAAATCCATCCAACAAAACAAACCCCCATTGCTTTCCAAGCACCTTATGCCCACTTGTTCAAGTCCTTTCGTGAACGATCCGCGCCTACTTGCTAGTCTTTTCGTGCTTTCTGATAGGAATTCGTTCACGAATTCTTCGTCAGACAGCATTGAGGCTAGCAAGTGTTGCGTTTGGGACGAGACCAAGCCAAAGCTTGACATTTTTCGACCGATGTTCACCACTATGTCGTTGTATGAATACACTATACCGACCCTGAATCCGGGAAGCCCCATGTCTTTAGACAGGCTATACACTACGTGTATTAGGCTGCGATTGCAATAATCTTCCATCTCTTGGACGACTTCGGAAATGCTTACAAAATCCAGGGAATGCACGGTGGCTGCGTATATTTCGTCGCAAACAAGGTGGATTTGCTTGTCATTTATGAAGGTCACTAGGGTTCTCAATGTGGCCCTGTCCATGGTGGTTCCTAATGGATTTGAAGGGTTTGTTATGATGAGGCCTTTCACTTTGATGTTGGCTTTTTGGGCATTTTCATATGCCTCTTCAAGGGCTTTCTTGGTAATTTGAAAATTGTTTGAGCTTTCGCACACGACAGGTAGTAGCTGCACCCGAGTTCTCCATCTCAAGTCCCTATGAAATCTGTTAAGAATCCAATATATCCCAAGTTACAGTTAGATGGTAGCATTTATATACACTCAAAAAATTATATATTGAGAATTTTTTTTAATAAGTTGGGAGTACTGGTTGGAGGGGATGAGATAAATTTCAAAAAATTGAAAGATACCAAGCTCGAACCCCGGTCAACACCCTTAGAACGGGTTGAGTTACAAGCTCGTGGTCAATTGTATATTGAGGATTAACATGACTTTTTTTTCCCAATTATAAAGCTCAAATGGTAGGATAATCCGGGGTAGTAAATAGACTCTTTTAAAAGTCTCTGGAAATTGACGTACTTCGGCTTGTCAACTCAAAACATTCTTTAAATACTAGTTATAATATTATGCTTTATTTGTAGTTTACATCATAAAACAGTATTATGCCTCAATAATTTCACGACATTAATAATATCATTGAATAAATTGTGGACATGAAAAATACAGAATTATGAAAAGATATATTTGGCCACTCACCAAAATGTTATAGGAAAAAATGGCAACAACAACTAATGTTTCTTGCTTCTCACTCTCAGATTGTGCATTGAATTATGACCAGGTGAAATGAACATCTTCTATGCATGCAATTACCTTCTTTTAAAATGATACCATAAATTGTTGTCACTTAATGAGAGAGAATTGTTTGGTAGCCTAATGGTAGGATGTTTGTAAAATTCAGACTTTGTGTGTGAATTTGATTTTGACCTAGCTCTTTCCCCACCGTACTTAAAAAAAAAAAAAAATGAATTTTGTCAAAATAAAGTTTGTTAGAGTGAGAATTATGCCACGATATAGTATATCATTTTTACAATTTAATGTAAACGTCGTTACAATCACCGGCGTAGCCAAGGGGGGGCTAACCTGGGCTCTGCCTCTCCCCCACCCCACCCCCAATTTTGTAAAAAAAAAAAAAAAAGAGAATTAATAGGTAAAAAGATTTAGAATTTTTTTTTATTGAATGTTTATATGGTTTTTTGTAATTTTGATCCTGGCTCACCCAAATTTCGTGTATCGCCCACCCCCAATTATTTTCACAGCTACGCCATTGGTTACAATTGATTAATGATTGTAAACAAATGCAAAGACACACACAAGAAAATTAAGTGAGAATCACTTAATGTTTAAAGGGGAAAAAATGTTTTTGCAACATGAACTTCTACATTTTTTTACACAATTTACAACATAAACTATTTTGCTTTTTTGCGACTAACAACCTAAATATGTGTGTTTTTCCACTTTATAACTTTCCACCAGCCGGAGTTGGAATATTCTTCTTTCTCATGTTTTGATTATTGTACATGCAGCGTGGCAGTGGGGCAAGGGGGCCCCGCCCCCATTTTTGTAAAAAAAAAAATTTAATAGGTAAAATTTTTTTAGAATTTTTTTTATTTAATATTTATATGATTTTTTTTGTAATTTTTTATCTGACCCATCCCAAATTTGTGTATCGGCCCACCCCCAATTATTTCCTGGCTACACCATTGTGTACATGCAAAGGCCAACACACTAGCTAGGTTAATTTTCCGCCATGAGACTATAAAATAAAAATAGGCAATTTAAGGCAAGAAATTTATATTTATAATACATACGCTGGATAATAAGGTGTGGGGATCAAAAATGCGTCTCCAGGATCAGCCAAACAGAACATTAGAAGCTCATTAGCTCCTGTGGCCCCACCAGCCATTACTATCCGTTCTGGATCGAAACTAACCTTGCCACGTCGACTTTTTCCCATAAAATTCGCCACAGCCTGCATCATGTGAAACAAAGATTAAGAAGAGAAAAAAAAAAAAAAAGAAAAGAACGAAAGTTAAAAGAAAAGAAAATGTTATAAATAAATAACTGCATGTAAACTAGTACTAGAACATACATTTCTAAATTCAGGCAAACCATGATAATCTTGAAAGATTGCGATATCCTTAAAAGCATTGACTCCTTCAGGACTGCAAATTGATGCTCTTGGATTCTTCTTAATCCATTCTTCAATCAAGTCCAACGAAAGCTGAAAATGGGACAATATCAAAAAGGGAGTTCAAGTATTGGTTATATTTGTCCGGCTTAATTCCAATTTAGTCATGTAACTCTTCGGGGTTGGCAAATTGTAACTTTTTGATGTGGCATATTTGGTCGGTGATGGATTTATCTTTAGCCAAAATAACAATTCATTTCCAGTAACTTATAAAGGTCATAGATATTTTTGGTATTTTGGCTAAAGCACAAGAGTATTATGTGAACAAATAAAATATTGAAATACCAAGTTCAGACCAGAATCTCACAAATTTGGAAATTGTAGGGTCAAAATTGCACAAATTGAACTTATGAAATTAAAATTACACAGAATAAACATCTTACATGATCAAAATTGCTACCGGAAATATTAGTTGGACTAAAATTGGTAGCCGCCCATATAGTTATACGCAGGGACGAAGCCATGTATGCCCAAGGGGGGCACTGGGCCCCCCTCAAATTTTTTTAAAAAATAGGGGTATTTTGGTACTTTCACTTTTTAATCTTAAAAAAATAAAAAAATAGAAAACAAATCTTCAATTATCTTGCATTCTTATTTCCTACGTTCATTTGTGAATCTTGAAAAATATGAGTCTTGGTCATTTTGCCCATTTTTAAAAAAATTGTATATTTTAAAGCTCCGCCATTAACTTTAACTTGAATTTTTGCATTATACTCTTGTGTCTCTCTTTGCCTTTTTGGTATATTGATGTAATTGTATTTTGTTATTTATTTTTTAATACTAAGATGTAATTGAATTAATATAATGACTTAATTAAAATTTCTACCTATTTTAAATTTGATATATTTTTTTAATTTTTATATGTGGTAATGGACAAATTGTCTACTTATGTTTTGTAAAAATGAAAAATAGTCATATTTTTTGAAAATTTATTTTTTAGCCACTTTGACACGATCATACCCTTCTTGTATTCTCTGATGTGGTACTTGGTTATATTTCAGAAAATTGATGCGGTACATTTTTTGGTATCGGGTCCATATGGACCGGTCCCTAGAAAGAAAAAAAAAAGACAAAGTGGAAATTTGAACTCAAATATGACTAAAACAATATGGTTAAAACTATTTTTATTATAGAGAAGCGACCAAAAAATCCGACGCATACTTTTCATATTAATATTAGTTGGGCCCTCTTCCCGAGATTCCTGGCTTCGTCACTGGTTATACGGACCAATTTTGCAATTATGCCTGCTATTTGCACCAACTATAATTTTATCACTTCGAATCTTCTGTTTTAACTAATTAGCTAGTGCATGTTGCATTTTGCTTCACACTTCATATATATAACAGAAATATAAAGTACGAGATACACTTAAACTAAGAAAAAATTAGGTGTGAAAAAAAAAAATGATGAACCTGATTTTCAGCAAGGCCCATTTGTATAACTCCATTAGGGTTTTTGGTGGGATGGAAAGGATTGTTTTCATATGCTTTCCACCCATCAAAATAAGGTGAATTTTCACCATGCTCATTGTTGGTGGCTAGCTTGGACAAAAGTTGGCTATCTCCATTCTTAACTTCCATTTTCATTCTTGATTTTTAGTTCGTGTGTGTGTGAGAGAGAAGAAGAGTGATTTTTTTCTTCCTAGAAGAATGGAGCTCGAGTGGAAAGAATAAGATGACATGCGTGGATATATATAGGCAAGTGAAGTGACTAATTTAAGATAATATATAAAAAAATATGGGTGTCCGTCGGGCATAGCTCAACGGTGCAAAGAATCTGATTGATGTGATATTCATTTTGCTGGCGTGGGTTTCGAATCGCCTGCAGTAACATGTTGTATGAAGATTTCTTGTGTAATCCGCCGATTTAAAAGCAATTTCGGGGCCCGACTCGTTAAAACATATCATGTGATTCACTTTCTCCACAAAACTCTGTAAACAGGCGGAAAGACCCAAGGATGAGATTTATCCTTTATGGAGAAGAAAAAAAACATGGGTCATTAAGATAGAAAGAAAACTCGGTTTCAACGTTCAAATGTTTGAAAAAAACAATTATATATGGGACTTAACTGAAAAGAATGAAAGAATCTTATAGTTCTGTTTTGTCAAGTATTTTCCTAATTGCTTGCGTTTTCAAGAATCATATTCATGACTTAAGCAAGGAAAACATGCTTAACCAAGAGTGTGGGGAAACTCTTCTCGAAAAAAAAAAAGAGTGAGGAAACCACGTGGATATTTCCTTAACTATTTGGGTTTTTTGAATTTTCAATTAATTTGTGTTCAATTTTAATTACATGATGGACTAGTGTTTTATGCTTAACATTAAATGACAAAAAGAAGTTATCAGTTCTTGCGCAATTTCATGCAAGGATTTGATGAAAACAAATCAAGAGGCTATACTAGTTCAAACCCTCTCAATTCTAATTTCCTACACACCTTTAATCTATAGTCATATTATTATTTTTGATTAAGAGGATATTTTGAGGAACAAAATTAAGTATACTAATTTAAGCGGAGAAATTTTAATTTGAAACATCTCAAAAGCAATTATATGCAATAATTTAAAATGTGTTAGTGTTATTTTGAAGCATTCATGAGTGATCCTATATATAGTATGATGCTATACTATAGAAATATCTGTAGGTAATTATTATGATAATTGTCAAGTGTAAATAAAATCATTATATATGTAAATTATTGCCAATAAAATCTAAAATTATTGGTAGTAAATCCCTGCAATATTTTTACGTAAATTTAAAACGATTGGTGATTTATAGTAATTGGTTGGTATAGTTTGGGGGTAAACAATATTTTTTATCGTGTTGATATTATGTAGGTAATTGTAAACTTTGGTCACAAAATCATCACCCGTCAGTAATTTTGTCATTAAACTGGATTTATTTTGTAGCGATAGTATCGACTAGTTTTCATAATTTTTTTATAGTATCGATTAATTTTCATATTTTTTTGTACATCCTATACATATACGTGTATATATATATATATATCGAATTATTTCGCTATTATATATCACTGGCTATCTTCACCTTTTTTCTTTTCACCTTCACTAATTTTCATAAGAAACGAATACAATTAATTTATTCAATTCATTGATACTTTTCGATCGCTCAGTCAATATGAGGTGAAAAATGATGATAAAGAATCAGCTTGTAATATTTAACATTTGTTTCTCTTAAAATCTATACTAGCTAGCCTTTTGCCCGCGCAATGCACGAATGTATATATGTGATGCGTCCATTTTATACTGTGATATATGAAATTTTCTAATAGTTCTATGAATTATATCTCATGCATTGTAATGATTTAATATAGCATCAAACAATAGACATGTTTAATATTTTTTATTGATAAAGTCAAAACTAAAAAAATATTATCATACCTCAAAATCATAATAAAAAAATACATTCAAGTCTATGTATTTGTGTTCGATCTTTAAAAACTATTTTTTTATAGAACTGCACACGTGCACCTTCATCGTCCATTTCATTTTTAAACATGTTTATATTCCTAATAAGTATGAAAGTATGTGTCATATTTTTTTCAAGGTTGTAGTAGTATATTCATATGCAAAATTATTTTACAAAGTTGTTCGTATATGTACGAGAACTAAGTATATTAATTAAGAAAATAAGAGATAATAAAACATAGTTTAGGCAATATTATTGATTTTATTATATTTATTTTTTGGAGATATTTTTACTTTTGTGAATTTTATCATGTATTTTATTTATTCACGTTGTTAAGTCAATTTTTAAATTTTAAAAATTTTATTGTGGGGATTATTTGTATTATACTATTTGGAAATTTTAATTATTATGTTATATCCGAGTTCTCATATTTGGTATTTTCAGACCGTGTGATGCACGGACTGTATTTTAATAAAAATATTTTTTTATTAATTGCAAGAAGTTTAGAATATCAATAAATTGTTAAATATTAAATTATGGTTCAGAATATGCCGAAAAGCTTACAAATTATAAAAATATAAGTATTCATGTCACTTTTTTTTTTTATACAGTGATCTTTATTATTTTTTAGAGATGAAAATATAAAATTAGTTATTTTAAATTAAGAAATTATGAATTATGTGAAAATCTGATTTACTGAAACTACGAAATTTTTTTTTTAAATTAAGAAAATATAAAAATTGTTGTCAAATTAATTTTATATAATAATCTGAACTTACCAAATTATGTTGAGGGTGAAAACCAGATTTTATGAAAATAAAAAATTACAATAGTCAAAATATATGAATATACAAATTGTTCAATAGTTCGAATGCATAATTTTTAAAAACCCACTATAAAATAAAATAATTTCTTTTATTGTATCTATTTTATATTTTATATATGCAATACAGGTGGAATGTCGCAAAAAGATGATTAATTTGATATATTATACGTAAAAAACTAATAAGAAAAGTTGCTTAATTTTAAAAAGATAAATAAAAGGATAAATATAATATTTAATGCAGTACGCACACATATTTAATTATTGCAGTACACACATTAATGCAGTATTCACATAGTCTGCTAACGAGTCTTCTTATGAGCTAACGAGCCGAATATCTTTAAGCTTGAGCTTTCATTTATTTTAACAAGCCTTGTTTAACGAGCTCAATCGAGCTTTTATCAAGTTGAGCTCTGAATAGCTCATGAGGTTCATTTGCAGCCCTATGCGCGACAATTATTCGTGGATAGGGTATGTTTACCTTAGGTGTGACACATAATTGAGACCTTAATTATTTTTCAATTAATTCATCATTATTCATTGGAATCTACATGGATGTTGGGGAATATAAGGGTAAAATTTGGACGGAGGAAAAATATCAGTGTTCCTCCAGCAACAGAAGTAACATTTATATATAAGTATCATAAATGTCTTAGACAACACAAATTTCAACAATAACAGTCCACATGTATGGTGTAATTAAGACAATATATTCGTACTCATTTTTACCACCAACATCTACAGCTAGCTGCCAAAGCTAATTCTTGGTGATTCAATTTTCCTTTTTTTTTTTTTTGGCTTATAAGGACCACTATTGCTACACTAATTGGATTCTCTATTCCATACAATATATCATATGATATTTTAATGCATTATGTGAATACTATGTGTACAATTACGATATAATTTTGTATGCGTGAAATTTTAACCTGATTAATGAAATACATACAGTAGTGAATGTGAGATCTCATGTGATTAGTACAACAAGCCATGTTGAACGGAGTTCTATTTGTAAATGCAATATCAAGTATATAAAATATTCATTTAAATATATATTTTATGGTGATATATGCTATTTGGATTAAAGAATCTCGCTCTGAAGGCATGTGTTTGTGAACTGGAATACAAGTTGAAACAACAATTTAAAATAGAAAAACTAAAATAATAAATGGGAAGTTATATTTGTTGATTTCTTCATTTTTTTTAGAAGAAATCTGTATTGCATTTATTAAGAAATGTCAGACAATACAATATCTTCGACCCAACTAGGAATATCTCGAATCATCCACGAAAAAGGTGATGAAGAAAAAGAAGCAATTAAACAAAGCAATGTTATGAGCAACTAAATTAGCTGATCTACAAATATGCGAAAAACGGGTTACATCAAAGCCTTCTACGAGTGTTTTTATTTCTTGAATCAAGTTCCCCGTATAACTTAAGTCCTCTTGGTTCGCCGTGACTGCTTGCATAGCTAACAAAGAATGCAATGTTATTTTTATCCTACCCCATCCAAGAATTCTCAGTTGGATTAAGCCTTCCTTGACAGCACATAACTCCCCCGTCCAGCACACTCCTCATATGATTCATTTTTCTGCCAAAAACCGACAGCACATCGCCCTCTTCATCCCTTACCACACCACCAACAGCGAATTGGTCTTCCACAAAGTTACATACAGCTATAATTTTATTGAGTATTTGATGTAAGAAGACAAGCTAGAGAGTGCTTATAGCTTATGTTGATAGGCTATAATTTTGATAAGCCCAATCGGATTAGTTGTTAGTTAATTAATTTTGCAATAATATTAAGCACATATGAGCCTAAGACCAATAAGTCACGAAAGACCCACAAATCTGTTTATAGATCCCATACTTACATTTTTGAATTAAACTACGCAATTTATTCAACAATTATTATGTCTCAAGTATTTTGTATTTTGTTTTTGCCTTAGATTTGATTTGAGCGTCGTAAGATTTTTGCATTTGAGTCGGAGGCCAGGTCTTAGTCGGGCAAACTCCGCCACCTCTCACGCTTATTTGTAACGCTGGCTGACCTAGGGATTCACTTATTCACATTCAAATAGAGTGATACTATATATGTGCTTAACAATAATTATTACTTCATCCGTCTCAAATATATATATATATATATATATATTTCAATTTGACTTTTAAATACAAATTAAGAAAAATATTGAAAACTACAAATAGATTAAATATTTACTGGATTTGTCCTTATTGATTAAATGTATAAATTATAAAATGCATATTGAATTGGGTTATAATAGTAAAATAATGGAAAAGGTATAATTTGGGTTATATATTTCGGTTATAATTTACACTATTAACTAAATAAGGGCAAATCAAGTAAAAATTTAGCATATTTGTAGTTTCTAATATTGTTTTTAGTCGGTGTGAAAAATAAATCGAACTATATATTTGGAAAGCGAGGAAGGAAGGAGTATTAAATTATGAATAATGTAATAATTATCCGTCTGAAAATACAGAAAACAAAGAAGACGAGAAAAGGGTTAATTCGCCGCGTGAGTATTAAATAGCTACGCGTTCCGGTTCCTTTTTATGGAAAACTAATGATGAAAAACGTATGGGACAACTAATCTTTGAATGCATGGATCATACATTCCACCTGTCCTTATATGCACCTTAATTACTTTGTTTGAAACCAACATATAGCATATTATTTCTTCTTTATGTGCGTGTTTCTCATCTATATTTTGTCAATTTTTTTCTGTTGAATTTGGAAAAAAAACCTTTTGAGAATTTTAAAAGTTAGAATATTTGAGAATGTAGATTTTCAATTATGTGCCTAAGTTTTGATTGGATGAAACTAACTATGCATACAAGAAAATCAAATTATGGCACAAGCCATTAAGTAAACAATTCATGATTGGCCGATTCAGGAGTTCAATTCGCATATATAACATTAATTGAAATAATATTTGCATTCTGATTGATTTTTTATTTTTATTTTTTCTTGCCAGGAAGGTCCACAATTGAAGCTATACACTTAATTAGACGATTATGTGAACAATATAACGAGAGAAAACAAGATTTACATATCGTTTTTATTGACCTTGAAAAGGCATACGATAGAGTCAACCGGGATATAATGTGGCGCGTATTGGAAAAAAGATGAATAAAAATAGCTTACATAGATGCCATAAAAGATATGTATGATGATATAACATGTATCAGGACACCAACAGGAATATCTAGTGAATTCCCAAACACTATAGGTTTGCATCAGAGATCCGCTCTAAGCCCTTACCTTTTTATCCTAATAATTGATGAAATCACTAAACACTTACAAAAATCCATCCCGAATGTATGCTATTTGCGGACGATATAGTTTTAATTGATGAAACAAGGGAAGGAGTAAATGCAAAATTGGAAATTTGGAGAGAAGCACTCGAATCAAAAGGTTTTACTATAAGTAGGGCTAAAGCAGAATACATGGAATGCCACTTTAGTAAAAACAATAGGAACAATGAGACGAAGGTTACAATTGATGGACATGAAGTGAGTATAACAAAGAGTTTTAAATACTTAGGATCTATAATTGAAGAGAACGGAGAAATCAATAAGGATGTCGCACATAGGATCTAAGGCGGGTTGGAATAAATGGAGGAGTGCATCTTCTATCCTTTGTGATCGTAAAATACCATTAAAATTGAAAGGAAAATTTTATAAAACGGCCATAAGGCCCGCAATGCTTTATGGAGCAGAATATTGGGCAACTAAATATGAACACGAACAAAAAATAAGGGTAGCATAGATGAGAATGTTAAGATGAATGTGCGGACACACTAGATTAGATAGAATAAGAAATGAA
The DNA here is from genome assembly GCA_016081115.2 of Rehmannia glutinosa. Classification (NCBI taxonomy): domain Eukaryota; kingdom Viridiplantae; phylum Streptophyta; class Magnoliopsida; order Lamiales; family Orobanchaceae; genus Rehmannia; species Rehmannia glutinosa. The sequence goes on along the minus strand of CM071937.1, from coordinate 22,742,887 downwards.
CACATTAGAAACAAAGTGGAAGTAGCACCAATAGATGAGAAAATTAGAGAAACACGATTAAGATGGTTTGAACATGTTTATAGGAGACCTTTAGATGCACCTGTGCGACGTTTAGAAGGCAGTGAATCATTCACACAAATCAAAAGAGGCAGAGGTATGCCTAAAAAGACTTGGAAAGAAGCTATTAAACAAGACATGTTATACCTAGAAATAAATGAAAATATGGCTTATGACCGTAAATGATATGGCGCGATATGATCGTATAGCCGACCCCACGTAGTGGGATTAAGGCTTAGTTTGTTGTTGTTGTATTTTTTCTTAGGAACATTGCAAATGAATTGCATGATCAACATAATTATGTTGCAACAGACTCATATATATGGCTGTGTTTTTCCAATTTGTCATACGACGAGAGTAACATATTTATCATGTAATTGATTCGATGAGTTCGACTAATCCCAATTTAAATTAGAATTTCTAGGTGTATAATGATTCCACTCATTTATATTAGTAAAACAGGTACAATGTGTAAAGGTTTTTTTTTTTTTTTTAATTTGAGATGAACAATGTGCAAAGGTTAAAACTGCATTCCCACTATAAACAAATTCTAATTTTGCAACTCCTACATAAGTACTTGATGTGGGTAATATAATTTCAAATTTAATTATCTTTTAATTATTTTTAATTATTTTTAATTATTTATGCAGTTATGGTCTATTAATTGATTTGGGACCAAAATTGTATTATTCTCTGAATTGTTGGCCACTAGGAGGTCCCATCCGTTATATGAGGCTATTGAGGTCCAATCCATTATTTGGACCCATGAAACCCAAATCTTGATCATAACTAGCTCATCTCCATTCATATGTAAGTAGATTGAATTTATGTTACACACTTTATTTCAAATCACTTGTAGCTCAAGTACATTTGAATTGTTACCAATACCTTTGTCGACTTAAATATCTAACGAGTTTTCCTAGAATAGTCCCAGAGTATTTCCAACTATATGTTCGTGCTGTAAACCAATTCTCAAATAGGATAATTCATTACTTTGGGAGCTTTGGAGTGAGCTGCGAGTTTTAGATGTATGATGGAAAATTAATTGTGATTTTGGAATTGTACAAAAGAATCTATACATATATGATGTATCGTTCCAATTTCAACTTGGGAAATGCAAATAAAATATATATTTCTTTAGAAAATATTAAATCCAAAATGTAGCTTAAACTATTTTCTCTCTCTTCTTAGTACTTGCTCTGTTGTAAAAATCCCGCCAAAGACCGATTAATCCCCGCCAGACGCTAGACCCCCTTGTCCATCGTGATTTTTTTTTCGATTAGGCTCGCCTAATCCCGCCTAACCCCGCCTAGGCACCACCTAGGCACTAGGCCTAGTTTCAGTTTGCCGCCTAGCGACCGCCTAGTGCTTTTTACAACATTGAGTGCTTGTCCTTCATAACCACTCGAAAAGTTATCTATAAATAAGCTCAAACTAGTGAAATTATTCAAATAAAATAAAAATCTTTTTCATACGAATACATTACTGTTAGGGATAGTGCCCTTAAAGCAATTATGAATTGTTTTTTATTATTAATAAATGCGACATTTATTTTCGAACTCTTTTGCATATTGTATGTATTTTCTTGAACATCATGAAAATCCCTAGTTTATTTATTGTAACCATAATCTTAGTATATAAGAGTTATATACAAGATGATTAAGATTATGGATAATAAACTAAAATTAATTAGTGATAAAATTAATTAAAGTATGAGATCTTTAATTAAAAATCATTAATGCGGCCTGAGAACATTTTGAATGTGATTTGTTTTTATCAGGACCGTCGATGTGGAGACATCTTAGTGGGAGCATTTATATATGATTTGATCATATATGACTTGGGCCGATTTAATTTGAATTTTCCATACAAATTTCGTTGTAGAAATGGAAAATCAAATTAAATCACTAGATGATCATATATGGATAAATCTTAATCTGAGTGATTATAGACTGTTTATTTCTACGTGATTCTTAATTTGCTCGTTTAAGTTTGTCCTACGACATTCCCAACACCGCATTTTAGATTCACATTTGAATTAAATAGTCGGGAATATAAATTCACAGAATACGGAATCCATTCCTTTCGAGAAATAGAAAGATGATTATCTCATTTGTTAATTCGAATCGAATGGTTTGAGATCTCTAATTTATAATCGATTATAAATTAACCATTCGCTAGTGAATTAATGGTAAATGATGAAAGAGGTAATTGAAGAGGTTTAACGAATACTACCTAGCTTCAATTACGAATTGTCTATGGATGATTAATCTATATGTAATGTTATATCGTTAATTTGCTCATTTCGTAGAGTAAGATATTCTATGATTATAATAGTGCAATTCGAATTTATAGTGGAGTAATATCGAATTAATAAGCCGAATAAATTAATTAAAGAGTTAATTATTTATTCAATTTATTGGAGCTTATAATTATAAGTCCATGATCCTCGATTCGCCTTCCTAGAGTAAACGGGTTAGAAATAATATTTCTAGTTCCTAAGGGTTTATGGAAAATAGTTTTCCAAAATATTTTAACATATTAATATTAGTTAATTAGGGAATATATGATATTTCTGATTTTGATTGTATTTGGAATTAAATAAATATAAGATATCTATGATATTAATATAATTATTAAATTGATAATTATATTGGATAATTATCAATTAGAGTTTGAGTCTATTTAGAATTATGAATTCTAAATTAGATAGGAAACTTACTTGGAGTGGGAAACTGATTGAACTAGGCCTATAAAAAGAGGACCACATCTCACAATTGAAATACACTTTTTCGGCCCCTCATTACAAGAAAGATTACAACCGTGTTTTTAAATGAAAAAGTTTCTTCTCTTTGTGCAATTGTTGCACAAATCTCGATTTCACCATTAGCCAATAATATCATGTTATTTTTTGGTTGATTAAATTGAAAGTTTGGTCAACCCATTTAAAAGCAATTTTGATCAATTCAACTGCAAAAAGGAATTTTTGTATTGGCCAACTCAATTGGATTGAATCGACTGCCACCTTATTATTGAAGGCTGATATTTTGTATTATATCCGTGTGGATTTGTGGTTCAGATTGAAGCTAGTTCAATTCCCTCCTATCCGATTGCTTTAATCCTACGATCTCATGAGTTGAGTACATCGTAGGAAAATAAAGTTAGGAACTTAGAATTATTATTTGGGTGCCCACACACTCGTTGATAGGGAGGATCGAATTGGAAGATCGCGGTGTCTACGAGCCGGGGATTCGGAGGATTGACGGAGAAAAGCGAAGAACAAGAAAATCATCGAAAGATGTAAATTTTCTTTTTCTTCCTTTAGTTTGAATAAATTTAATAAGCATGATCTTGTGTTCTTATATCTAAAACTCGATTTTAAAATCCCTCGCTTCCGCTTCCGTTTTTGTTCGATTTGATCGAAAAGCCGGATCTTATTTGGCCCGGATTAGATCAGGGACCCGAATAATTTCCAACAAATGGTATCAGAGCCATTTGGTTTTTGATATAAGAACTAGATCTACTTTATTAAATTTATTTTGGAGTGGATTTAGGATTTGATCTTGCATGTTTTGATATATGGATGCATGGGCGTTTTTTGAATTTAAGGCATCAATTCAAATCGTCATATTTATTATTCCGCGAATTAATATTTATGTGATGTATATGTGATATATATGCCATGCATATTGATATGTCATTCATGGAACCCACTCCCAAGCATGTCATGCATCATGACAATTGAATTGTTTAATTGTTATGATAGATCTATGAGATGGATTGACATTGATATAAAAGTATTTTATATGTTTTTTAAAAATTGATATAAAATTGTTTTATATAATTTATAAAATTTTGTATAAAAGTGTTTTATATAAATTTTTAAATTTTGTATATGTTTATATGATTGTTAAAATTGGGATAATTGTTTGGAATTAATTTTATCAAAAAAGGGATCGGTTTTTATGAAAAATCTCCGAATTACATGTTTTAGAAATAAAATAAGTCGGATTCGTTCGGGCAGCGAAAGGCGTTTCTTTATCGGGCGATCCTAGCGATTCCCTTAATTATTTTGATAATTTAAGGTCCAGCCCGGCGATTGTTGGACTTGACTTATTAAAACATAAGATATTTTATAACTTAAATGTTTGGGCTGGAGAAGGGCAGGTCCGTTTTGAGGGCGCATTGTTTTTTTTGTTCTTTCATGAAATTTTTCCGTTTTATCCCTATTCCTTAATTATTTTGATAATTTAGGGATCTTTTAAAGTTGATTAAAATTATGATTTAATTTCTAAAAGTTAGATTTTTAAATTAGAGAATTTTAATCAAAAGACCAATAGATTGGACTTGACTTATTAAAACATAAGATGTTTTATAACTTAAATGTTTAGGAAACATTTATTATAAAATAATGAGTGGGAGAAGGATTAATGACAATAAATCATATGGCCTCCATTATTGATCAAAGCACCGTGAGATTTAAATGACACCTCTCGACGCTCAGATTCGTCCTCCTACGGATGGTTTTCACTTAAATCAATAATCAAGGCTTAATCTCCGAAAGAATAGGAATTTAAAATTTAACTCTTAATTTTCCAACCCTACGGCGGCGATTTTGAATTAATTTTTAAAATCTCAAATAATGGGTAACACTCATAAGGATACAATCAAATAGTTTGAATGTATATAGGCTAAATTAAAAAGGTGATTAATAAATAAATGAAGATATGAGATGTCTTGATAATTTATTTATTAATCTGAGATGGTCTCGATTAAATCGTCATTTGATTTGACCTACCCTATGACGGCTTTTCAAATATGAGATTAAATTACCTTGGAATTGGTAGGATAAACTTTATTGCTTTCATGCATCACGTTTATAATTCCTAAATTGAATGCTCTATGATGTTCGTTCGCTTATTTATGTCGTTTTATTTAATTTTCTGCAATGATGTCTTGTCCTATGCTTGTACTGTTAAATGATTCATTAACTGGAGAAAATTGTAACAAGTGGAATAGTAACATAAATATTGCACTCGTATGTGAAAATCTCAAAGGCAAGAAGCAAGGTTCCTCTAAACCAAAGGAAAATTGTTTTTTGCGGTGAAGAGGACATTGGAAGAGAGGTCGCCCAAGTTTCTTTCCAAAGTAAAGGAAAACAAGAAACGTAAATTTGATTTACTTGTTCTTGAAAGTTGTTTGGTAGCTAGAGATTCTTCTACTTGGGTAGTTGAGTGCGGAGCTACTAATCATGTTTGTTCTTCCTTACAAATGCTTAGTTCTTATGAAGAGTTTGCGGGCGGGTCTTTCACAATACGAGTTGGCAATGGTGTGGTTTCGGCAAAAGCGATTGGGGGTAATTAAGCTTAATATTAGAGATAAAATATTGATTTTAAACGACATTTTTTATATTCCTGGTTTCGTAGAAATTTGATTTTGTTTCAAAGTTGCATGAACATTTATTTTCACTATCTTTTAATGATAATTTGATTATTATTTCTAAAAATGGGCGTGATATTTGTCTCGCAAAATTGGAAAACGGACTCTATTTAATTAAGCCTAATGAGCAACCACGCTAAATGCCGAAATGTTTAAAATAGAACATCTTAAACCAAAAATGCAAAAGGTTTCTCAAGATGATGAAACATATCTTTGGCATCTAAGGTTAGGTCATATTTCACTAGAAAGGATAAATAGGCTTGCAAAGGATGGTCCTTTGAGAGAGCTAAAAGTTGGCACTCTTCTTGTTTGTGAATCTGTCTAGAAGGAAAAATGACTAAGAGACATTTCTTAGCAAAGGGCAATAGAGCCAAAGAACCACTAGAGCTTGCGCATAGTGATGCTTGTGGTCCCATGACCACATAAGCTAGAGGTGGCTTTGAGTAATTTGTCACTTTTATTGATGATTACTCGAGGTTTGGATATGTTTATCTCATGCATAGAAAATCCGAGACTTTTGAAAAGTTTTAGGAATTTCATGCGGAAGTTCGGCGGTAGGAAAATCTTTGAAGTGCCTTCGATCCGATTGAGGGGCGAGTATGTCGATACCGAGTTCAAAGATTATTTGCTAAGCATGGTATTTTGTACCAACTCACAAAGAATCGGCACCCTCAAAGCCAAAATGGTGTTCTTTGAAAGGAGAAACCGAACGTTGTTTGATATGGTTAAGTCGATGATGAGCTACGCGACACCGCTATTTCGTTTTGGGGGTATGCATTGCAAACGGCGGTTTACATTTTGAATGTAGTTCCATCTAAGTCAATCCAAAAGACACCACTAGAGTTGTGAAATGGGAGTAAAGTTAGTTTACGCCACTTCGCATATGGGGTGCCCAACACATGTCTTTGAAAGGAAAGACTCGGAAAGTTGCATCCACATTCAAAAGTGTATCATTCGTTGGATATCCCAAAGGAACGAGAGGAGGTTTGTTTTATGATCCGCAAGAAAAGAAAGTAATAGTTTCGACTAATGCTATCTTTCTTGAGAACGATTATATAGAAAACTTTCGACCTCGAAGTAAAGTTGTACTCGAGGAGTTACTTTTACGATGAGATCGGACCACAACCAACAAGAGTTGTTGGGAAATCACTAAAAATACCACTATACCGATCGAATGTCATGACACCTCGGCGCGATGGGAGGGTGATTAGACCACCAATCCGCTATTGTCAAATCGAAGAGCAAATGTTGCGATCTCACGATGGGGTAGACGATGATCCATTGTCTTTTCGACAAGCGATGGAGGATTCTCGATAAAGAGAGGTGACTTGAAACTATGAACCAAGAAATGGAGTCTATGTACTCCAACATCATGCAGGTTCTTATATATCCGCCCTGAAGATGTTAGGCCCATTGGGTGCAAATGGATCTATAAGAAAGAAAGGGTGTGGATGGGAAAGTAGAGACTTTCAAAAGCAAGGCTAGTGGCTAAGGGTTACACCTAAAAGGAGTGGAGTCGACTATGAGGAGACTTTCTCGCTTTAGCAATGCTAAAATCTATCCGCATACTACTTTCAATTGCTGCATGTCTTGACTATGAGATATGACAGATGGATGTCAAGACGGCCTTTTTAATGGCCATCTAGGCGAGAAAATCTACATGCAAAGAACCGAGAGGGTTTTGTAGCCGGAGGTCAAGAGCGTAAAGTCCGCAAATTGCTTAGATCCATTTATGGGTTAAAGCAAGTCTCACGAAGGTCATGGAACCATAGATTTGATGAGATGATCAAGTCTTGGTTTTGACCAAAGTGTTGATGAGCCTTGTGTATACAAGCAGATCAATGATGGTAAAGTGGCAATTTTAGTGATTTACGTAGATGACATTCTACTAATTGAGAATGAAGTAGAGATGTTAGCTGCGGTTAAAGGTTGGTTTGCCAAGCAATTCCAAATGAAAGATTTGGATAAGCGAATTATCTTCTTGGAATTTGAATGGTTCAAAATCACAAGAACAAATTACTGGCATCGTCTCAAGCTTCTTATATCGATAAGATGCAATTGCATTAAAGAATGCAAGATTCCAAGAAGGGTTACCTACCAACTTGATATGGAGTCGTTATTTCCAAAGAGGAGTGTTTAAAGACACCTCAGGAGGAAAAGAACATGAGACGCATTCCCTATGCCTCTACAAGTATACAATATTGTGTACTAGACTCGGTATTTGATACGCGATAGGGATAGCCAGCCAGTTTCTATCTAATCCAGAAATGTTTCATTAGATAATAGTCAAGAACCTTCTCAAATATGTTTGAGATCAAGATGTTTGTCTATTTAGGTGGTTGACCTTAAAATAGACGACTGCACTGATTCTGACCTCTAGTCAGACAAAGATACTCGAAAGTCGATATCTGAGTCAGTGTGCATTCTTGTTGATCTTGTCAACAAGACCCCGCCTGAAAAGTGTTTTTAATGGCACAAGAACATAGGACTAGGAGACATGTCCCATATGCTTTAGGGCAAGTGGGAGATTGTTAGGGATAGTGCCTTTAAAGCAATTATGAATTGTTTTTTATTATTAATAAATGCGACATTTATTTTCGAACTCTTTTGCATATTGTATGTATTTTCTTGAACATCATGAAAATCCCTAGTTTATTTATTGTAACCATAATCTTAGTATATAAGAGTTATATACAAGAGGACTAAGATTATGGATAATAAACTAAAATTAAGTCCGTGATGAAATTAATTAAAGTATGGGATCTTTAATTAAAACATCATTAATGCGCCCAGGACATTTTGAATGTGATTGTCTTATATCAGGACCGTCGATGTGGAGACATCTTAGTGGGGGCATTTATAAATGATTTGATCATATAGGACTTGGACCGATTTAATTTGAATTTTCCATACAAATTTCGTTGTAGAAATGGAAAATCAAATTAAATCACTAGATGATCATATATGGATAAATCTTAATCACGAGTGGTTATAGACTCTGTTTATTTCTACGTGATTCTTAATTTGCTCGTTTAAGTTTGTCCTACGATATTTCCAACACCTGTATTTTAGATTCACATTTGAATTAAATAGTCAGGAATATAAATTCACAGAATACGGAATCCATTCTTCTTGCTGAGAAGTAGAAAGATGATTCTCTCATTTGTTAATTCAGGAACTTGAATGGTTTGAGATCCCTAATTTATAATCGATTATAAATAAACCATTCGCTAGTGAATTAATGGTAAATGAGGATAAGAGATTATTGAAGAGGTTTAACGGATACTACTTAGCTTCAATTACGAATTGTCTATGAAGGATTAATCTATATGTAATGATTATATCATTGGATTGCTCATTTCGTAGAGTAAGATATTCTATGATTATAAGAGTGCAATCCCGAATTTATAGTGGAGTAATATCGAATTAATAAGCTTCGAATAAATTAATTAAAGAGTTAATTATTTATTCGATTTATTGGAGCTTATAATTATAGGTCCATGGTCCCCGATTCGCCTTCCTAGAGTAAACGGGTTAGAAATAATATTTCTAGTTCCTAAGGGTTTATGGAAAATAGTTTTCCAAAATATTTGGGCTAACATATTAATATTAGTTAATTAGGGAATATATGATATTCTATAGTTTTATTTGTATTTGGAATTAAATAAATATAAGATATCTATGATATTAATATAATTATTAAATTGATAATTATATTGGATAATTGTCAATTAGAGTTTGAGTCTATTTAGAATTATGAATTCTAAATTAGATAGGAAACTTACTTGAGTGTTTTAAAGCGATCAACCAGGCCATAAAAGGGGACCACATCTCACAATTGAAATACACTTTTTCGGCGGGCCCCTCATTACAAGAAAGATTACAGCCGTGTTTTTAAATGAAAAAGTTTCTTCTCTTTGTTCAATTGTTGCACAAATCTCGGTTTCACCATTAGCCAATAATATAATGTTGTTTTGGTTGATTAAATTGAAAGTTTGGTCAACCCATTTAAAAGCAGTTTTGATCAATTCAATTGGAAAAAGGAATTTTTGTATTGGCCAACTCAATTGGATTGAATCAACGGCCACCTTATTATTGAAGGCTGATATTTTGTATTATATCCATGTGGACTTGTGGTTCAGATTGAAGCCTAGTTCAATTCCCCTCCTATTCAGTTAGCCCAATTCTACGATCTCATGAGTTGAGTACATCGTAGGAAAATAAAAGTTAGGAACTTAGACTTATTATTTGGGTGCCCACACACTGCCGTTGATAGGGAGGATCGAATTGGAAGATCTCGGTGTCTACGAGCTTCGGGGATTCGAAGGATTGATGGAGAAAAGGCGAAGAACAAGAAAATCGTCGAAAGAGGTAAATTTTCTTTTCTTCTTTTAGTTTTGAATAAATTTAATAAGCATGATCTTATGTTCTTATATACAAAACTCGATTTTTGAAATCCCTTGCTTCCGCTTCCGTTCAATTTGATTGAAAAACCGAATATTGTTTGGCCCGGAATAGATCCGAGACCCGAATAATTTCCAACAATTACACCTTATAAATCAATTCAAATTTTATTTCACAATTTTTGTGTGAGGCGTCACGTGACGTTATATATAGGTGCAAAGTGTTGAAGGATTTTTTCGTTATTGCTACTTTACTATTTGCCAAAGAGTGGTCTCTCGTCGGACCATCTAACGGATCTAGATCCGTTAGATGGGTCAAACTACCCTATCCATCTCACGACCCGGATCCGATCCGCGGAAAAATAAGCTCATTCGGACACAACCACAAAGATCTCGTGATTGGAGCCCTAATTTCCCATCTTCTTCCTCCTCCAACCACAACCTGACCGTAGCAGACACAATCCCCATTAAAACAACCACAACACCGCGAAAGACAATACCACCTCCGTCGACCATCACCTCCGTTGCACAACCATCAATCTATGTTTTCGCGTTGAGCCTAAATTATTAATTTGTCTATATTCCAACTACTTAGTAGTTAAATCTATATTGGACAAAAAGCTTAAGAAGGTGCGACAATGGAGTTTGGACACAACTTGAATAATGACAAGAGGTAACTAAGTGAATGTCGTGTATTATTAATTTAGTTTACTATTAAAAAGTATTACACATCGCATTCAAATGTATTTGTTGTATTAAAAAATGTATTAGACATATTAGTTTTTCTGACTTTGTGTCGGTCTACTTTTTTTATTATTAAATGGCTTATATTTGTGGATAAGTATTACACATTGCATTCCAATGTATTAGATATATTGAAAAATGTATCGGACTTTTGACTTTGTGTAAGTTTTTGTTTTATTATTAAATTGCTTAAATTTGTGGATAAGTATTACACATTGCATTGCAATGTATTAGATGTATCAAATAAATGTATCAGACTTTACAGTTCGTGTAAGTCTCTATTTTATATTTAAATGGCTTAAATTTGTGGATAAGTATTACACGTTACATTGCAATGTATTAGATGTATCAAATAAATATATCGACTTTTCTGATTCGTGTAAGTCTCTGTTTTATATTTAAATGACTTAAATTTGTGGATAAGTATTACGTATTGCATTCCAGTGTATTAGATGTATCAAATAAATGTATCAGACTTTACAGCTTCGTGTAAGTCTCTGTTTTATTTCTTAGTTGTTGCTAACTTATATTACTTTTAGGTGTAATAACACTAACATATTCAATTGATGATCATGAAGAAGGGAATAATGACACGAAGCAAAGGGACAACATTATTCCAATAGAAGTTGCTTTGGAGGTAAAAAGTCCGATATAACAACTAATACATTGCAATGTAACAACTAATACATTGTAGTGTAACAACTAATACATTGCGAGTGTAAAAAGTATTGTGTATCAAATAAATATCATAGTGATGAATAACTATATCATGCAATGATGTTGGTGTTGTGATGGAAAATTTTTTTATAATACACAAGAGCAAACCCGGTGAGAAAAAAAAAAAGAGGGTGTAGGGCATCATTGAGGACAAAATTGAACAATGATGGTGTTTATGAAATTGTTGACCATAGTATGTTGCACAACCACGAATTCACTAGAAAAGAGTGGAGTCATTTGCATTGTTCTCGAAAGGGTGATTACCTTTGAAAAAAGCTAACGCTATTGGGAGATGATTTCTTTCGGAATGAGAGCCACCATTGAATCTTTCCGATACATGGCGCAAGATGCGAGGGGGAAGAATGCATTGGTCATACAATGAAGGACCACTTGAATTTTTTTGAATCGTTTCAAAATGAATGCAATTGAGGTGACGATGCACAAACGCTTGATTGACATGTTGTACCAACAAGATGTCAAGATCAAGACTTCTTGTTTTTTTAAAGTTAAAATAGATGATATGGGAAGATTGTGTAATCTGTTTTGGAGGGACTCAATGATGAAGGAGAATTACAAGATATACGGTGATGTTGTTGTATTTGATACGACATATCGAACAAATCGTTATAATTTGATTTGTGCCCTTTTGTTGGGACTAATAATCATTGGAAAGAACGTGATGTTTGGTTGTGCCTTCATAGCGGATGAAAAATCGAATCATTCGATTGACTTTTTGAAGTTTTTAAAAATCAATGGAAGGTCAATGCCCTATATCAATCTTTCAGATCAAGATCTAGTAATTGGAAATTCAATTGAAAAGGTAAAATATTCTTGTACAATTTGCACTTGATTAATGTGTAATACTTTTCTTTGTTAATGGTAATACATTACAATGTCGTGTGTATATCAATTTGAAGCGTTTCTGTCTTAAAAGCGCATTGCACTTGATTTTATGTTCAAAAATACAATTTTTGTTTATATGTAATACTTTTCTTTCTTAATACTAATACATTCGGTTGTTATATATAATAATTTTAACTGTTTTGGTTTTCGTTTTGTAGGTTTTCCCAGTGAACGCGACATATGTTATGCTTATGGCACCTCTACCAAAATGTTGTAAGCCGGTTCGGGAAGTTGAAAGACGACAAATGCTTTAATGACGCATTTACCAAGTGTTTATCAAGGTGCACAATCGCGTTTGCAATTCAGGATTTTATTGGGATAAAATGATTACAAGAAATAGGTTAGAAAGCCATCCATCATTTAAGAGGTTATTCGATTTAAGAGAGAAGTGGTGTACAACATTTAACAAAGACTTTTTCTCGAATTTAATATTGTCGTCACACAAATGTAAGTGAAAATACAAACTATGCCATTGGATTTAATGCGAAGAAAACAATGATTACAAGATTGAGTTCGACTTTTATGGGATTTTCAAGGAAACAATTAAACGTTGGAGAAGCAATGAAGCAAAAGATGAATTTGGTGTTCAAGGGTGGCTCTACATCCGTATTGCCATTGAGTGGACTATTGAAGCATTCCGAGGTATACACATTGACACTTTTTAAAGATTTTGAAGATGAATTTTTAAAGTCAATTTCCACTTCTTGTACAATGTTACATTTTGAGAGTGACATTATGTTTTATACTATTTCGAATGATGATGGAGTTGGTTCGCATACAGTGACATTTTGTACTGCAACTAAATTGATAAGTTGCTCTTGCAAGAGATTTGAGGAATGTGGTTTACTGTGTTGTCATTCGTTACGGGTCCTTCATGTGAATTCGGTGAGTGAAATACAAAATTGTTATATCAAAAGAAGGTGGACAAAGTTTGCAAAAAAGGACTTATGGGATAGATTAGATAGAGGAATTGGACAAAGTAACATGCCAAGGATTGCATTCTTGGCGTCATGAAATGGCGCAAGTATTATAATCTGTATTGAAATGCCAAGAAAATGAGGAAGCAAGAAGAATCCTTGAAGATGGTTATAATCGGGATTCTATGGCAATTGATGAATTGATGGTTGCTACAATGAATTCTACAGCTGAAACTGAGATTTCTAGTTCTTCTACTAGTATCCTAGATCCTACTCGTTCAGTTACAAAGGGCAGAAAACAAAGAGCGAAAGGACATTTTGAAAAAAACAAGAAGAAGAGTGCGGACACATCAAACACAAACACATCAAGGGAGTTCGGGTCCAAAACTCCTAATCCTGGACTGTTTTAGAATGTATCAGTAGAGACTGTTTTAGAATGGTTGGTTATTTGTACTTAATTATGATTTTGGTTACAATTCACTTCTCTGGTAATACATTGAAACTTATCTGCTAATACTTTTCAATGTATCTACTGATACATTTCTTATTTGTGTGTGATACTTTTTAACTTATCTCTTGTTTATTCTATTAGGATTATTTATTATTCAACACTATAATACTTGATCAGGGGACTAATACATTGTAACGTATCTACTAATACATTTCTTATTTATGTGTGATACTTATTAACTTATCTCTTGTTTATTCTACTAGGATTATTTATTATTGAACACTATAATACTTCAACAGGGGACTAATACATTGTAACGTATCTACTGATACATTTCTTATTTGTGTGTGATACTTATTAACTTATCTATTGTTTATTCTACTAGGATTATTTATTATTGAACACTATAATACTTGAACAGGGGACTAATACATTGTAACGTATCTGCTGATATATTTCTTATTTGTGTGTGATACTTATTAACATATCTCCTGTTTATTCTACTAGGATTATTTATTATTGAACACTATAATACTTGATCATGGGACTAATACATGTAACGTATCTTGATACATTTCTTATTTATGTGTGATACTTTTTAACATATCGATGTTTAATTGTTCTAGGATTGTTTATTCATTTAACTTAAGGCATCGTAAAAACATATTCGAACCTATAATACTTGCAATCGCTTGTAAAAATGTGACCTCTCAAGTAGTCCGCATAAAAACATTACTCGTTTATGTTAATACTTTTATGTTTCACATCTAATACTTTTCTTTTCAACAACTATTATTCGAAATATCTTTTTAAGACAAACACATGAAAAAACATACATATAATTTCTAGTTTCAATAATAATAATTTCAAATTTCAAGTACTAATTCGTTAGTTGTACTACTAATAATCCCCCTGTACCAACCATCTTTTCATACATTTACACGAAACTACTAAAAATAGTGCTAATACTTTTTACATTACATGATAATATATTTACACATAACTACTAATACTTGCCTAAAATATTCAAATTGTTTTTCGTAACATTTAAAAAATCCAGCCAGAACACAATCCCCTGTACCAACCATTCTCTACGTCACAAACACCCAACATTCTTAGGACTCGTACATCATAAAAACATTATGTTAACAAAAATATCACTTTGTGGAACCAATAAAATTGATTCTAGGTTCAATAAAATCTTGTTTACTTCATCTCTCTCACAAAATCAAAAACATCTTCCTCAAGTTGAACTCGTTTCTCATTCAACGGGTTCAACAGAATTCTAGAACAGAAAGATGCTCTTAAAGCACGCCGTACATTGTGCTACAAAAAAAAAAAACACAAAAAAGAAAGGCATGAAAAAAATTTAAAAGGAAAGGATGAATATAAGCAATATTTGTTTCAGCAAGAATCATACTAGTTTCAAATCTGGCTTTGAGTAGACTTGGCCAATAAAATTTTCCATGTGGTGCATTAAAAATACACCACAATCCACGTTGTACGCGAGGGCTTGCCAGCTGAAGGGAACATTTTCCCAGGGAAAACGCTCAACCTCCTGTGCTCGTGGATGACTTAGTTCTTTCGCCAGTAGAGAAAAATTATTTTGTTGCATCAAGTGAAAAAAATCATAAGAATATTAACTAATTGTGTAACAACTAATACTTTAAAATATAATAGCTAATACATTGCGGTGTAACAACTAATACATTTCAAGTGTAACAACTAATACTTACCACAAACGAGTCCCAAGTTTCTTACACTTTTCCCACAGCGACCTCGTGGTGGACCAAATTATCCATATATTGGACCTTCCCAAAGAACAAAATTAATAACTTGACCACAAAATGGACTTTGAAGCAAATTGGGAAGAAAATCTACAGTTTCAACAAAAATAATAATATTTAGCTAATACATTTAAGTTTAACAACTAATACCTTATAGTATAACAACTAATATTGTACAATATAATAGCTACTACATTAGAAATAAAAATAATTTCTTACCAAGTCAAACCCGCTCAAGTCCATCACACTTTCGCTTCTCATCCAGGCATCCAACAATCTCTCAAATTTTCTCCCCAATCTCTGTCAGGGGATTTCTTGACCATGTTTCCTATGTATAATCTGTTGAAAATAAAACACAATGTTAAACATGACATTACTTAATGTAGAGCATGACAATACATCAAATAAAATAACAATGTTTGTTTTACGCCGAATCTTTGAGCATAGAAATAAAAGCATTTCTTCCTCTTTGCATCCACAGTTCTTCTATTGAGGAGCAATGTCCATGCATCAATTACGCTGATGTGGATCAGACTTTCATCATTCAACGTGCGCATATCAGCCAGCGACACGTGAGAAAACCCACCATGTGCAAAAATTGGTTCATCTCGACTGAAAAAAATAACTTACATCAGTTAATGAATAAAAATATTATTCAAATAACATAATCAAAACTGGTAGTTGAAAACATTACTTACTCTTTCTTTCCTTTATGATTGAAGAAACGAATCGGCCCACATCCTTTTGCTTTCTTGACAACACAACACCAGTAAAATTCTTGTTGTGATTTCTCATAAATGAACACCTGAAAGCTTTCTTCTCACGGATGGGCCACCGTTCAGCTGTTTCCACAAAACAAATGGTAAAGTATTAGTATCACAACTAATACATTATAGTGTAACAGCTAATACATTACAATGCAATAACTACTACCTAATGAGTAAAAACTAATACGATTCAAAGGCAACAACTAATACCTAATAGAATAACAACTAATACCTAACAGAGTAAAAACTAATACAAAGATAAATTGCAACAACTAATACCTAATAGAATAACAACTAATACATTATAGTGTAAGTATTAGAATCACAACTAATACATTATAGTGTAACAGCTAATACATTACAGTGCAACAACTAATACCTAATAGAATAACAACTAATACCTAACAGAGTAAAAACTAATACAGTACAGTGCAACAACTAATACCTAATAGAATAACAACTAATACATTATAGTGTAAAACCTAATACATTACAGTACAACAACTAATATCGGATTCAACAACAACTAAATCCTTCTCATTCTCCTCATCATCCTTCTCAAGATATGCAACACAATCATCAATAGAATCTTGATTCACAAGAATTTCTTCCTCCAAATCTTCCTTGTCATCCTCCAAATCTCCCTTATCATCCTTCACATCCTCCGCCTCTTCTTTATCCTGTTCCTTCTCATCCTCCACCTCTTCCTTCTCCTCAAGTATTACATCGTCATGCGCAGCAGTAGGGACATCTTTATTCACCCCAGCCATAACACCCTCTTCCGGGGTCAGAATCTCAAAGTGCGGCATGGAAGGGTCAATGAATCTCTTCATTTTTTTAAATTTGCTGACAACCTCGTCAACATATTCATGCAGCTTTGCACTTGAAAAAAAACTGTTGAGTCTCAGACAACTCAACAACTGGAGACAATGAAATCTCTTTTTCAGTGAATTGTTCCTGCAGCTTCCTAATCCTTTCCATGTGCGCGTGAAATATGACATTCATGTCCCTCCTCAGCAACATGAATAACTTGCTCATTTCCTGCAAAACAAAACAGCAAAAATTATTAGAAAACTACTAATATTTTTAAAGTAAATAATAATATATATAAAAACATTTATCTTACATCCTTCGCCAATTTGTGGATCTCCTCATCCACCATCTCTCCCTTTGGCAGCTTGTACTTGATCAATTCGATCAACTCACAGTCCTCGTTGTCATCATCATTCTCATTTTTCTTTTTCTCCTCTGTCTCCCCTTTCTTCCCGTCCTGCCCTTCTTTCACTCGCTCTTCTTCCTCACCAATATTTCCCTCGCCACGAGTTTTCTTCCCACTCTGCCCTTTCCTACAAGACACGGGATATGTGTCATGCCAGAACTATCCCCTGTCCGAATTCCCTATTTGCAATTTCTTTCGCAACCCTTTTCTTGATTCTCTCTATGTTCCAATGTTGTATCAATGGTAGGGTTGTGGGTTCCGCACGACCTTGCCATTTCAATCGATGAAAATACAAGATCTGCAGAACCAAAATACAGCCGCTCACATTATTAACACTCCCGATTTATACTTGTTCACGACAACACACGACTTTATTAAGAACATGTGTGCACCAATCCAACTGTTTTATTTTATCACCTCAACAATCGAACGTAAAACACCAAAGTCCACGTTCTGTTGGCACTTGGTGTTAAGAATGAAGACAATGAAAATAAAATAAAAAACGCTTAAACTCATCACCATCGTCCACCATACTCTCCATAATAGACCTAAAAAACTTCAAACTAACTTCTGCCTTAAACTTATACCTAGCGTTCCAGTAAGTTATTAGAGCTAAACTCTCGTTATTTCTTAAAACGTCACAACCTTCGTTCCTTGGGAAAAGGAAATAGTCGCAAATATCCTCCGCCGTCACAACAAAACTCCTATTTTGATCAATCCTAAGAAGCTGGCTTGTACCATTGAAATTACTAATTAACCACCTCAAAATTGTTGTTGGGATTGCATTCACCTCAGACATCTTCAACAGACCTCCAAAACCAATGGCTTCAACATCTCTCTTTTGAGCAACAGTAAGTTTGGATACCACTTCACACAGACCTCGTGGTCTACATTGTGTGACAAAATCACTGCAAAAAATGTGAAAAAAAAGTTAGTGCTTATATATACTTTACATTGCAGACACTAAAAAAATGTTAAAAGAGTATAGTACATATTATCTCTTTTTCTTTTCAAAGTAATATTTTTCTCTTGTTGCTGCTTCTTTGGTGGAATATACTACTCAGTTGAGGAGGATGGTTCCTCGTATGGAACCAAAGCCAATGGAGGAATATCATCCTTTTTTGATCTCTTCACCGGTTTTCATACGCACCATTTTATTCTTGCAAAACACCAACAAACATATATAAAACACCACAAAAATCAAATAACTATTCGAGTAATACCTAATACTATTTAGAGTAATCAATACTTTTCGAGTGTAATGCCTAATACTATTGAGTAAGTAATAATACTATTCAAACTACCTACTAATACATTTAAAAGAAAACGAACAACAACAAATAAGCGAGAACACTATGCTCTTGGACTAATACATTTCAGTGTAACAACTAATACAATTGAGAGTAACAACTAATACAAAAAAACAAAAATCCACCAATAATATACACTTTACTACATGCCATGAAAAGAGAGAAACCATTACTAACACTTTACATAAATACTAATACTATTCAAACTAACTACTAATACTATTAGAGTAAGTAATAATACTATTCAAACTAACTACTAATATTATTTGAGTAAGTAATAATACTATTCAAACTACCTACTAATACATTTAAAAGAAAACCAGAACAACATCACATAAGCAGGACACTATGGTTTTGGACTAATACTTTTCAGTGTAGCAACTAATACAATTGAGAGTAACAATGAAAACAAAATACAAAAAACCACCAATAATATACACTTTACTACATGCCATAAAAAAGAGAGAAATCATTACTAATACATTTAAAAGAAAAACAGAACAACATCAAAAAAGCAGGAAACTATGGTTTTGGACTAATACGTTTCAATGTAACAACTAATACAATTGAGAGTAACGAGTAATACAAAATACAAAAAAACCTACAACATAAAAAACAGGGCAAAAACTTGACAAGAGAAGAAAACATAGACATCATTGCTAATACTTTACATGATAAGAACAAATACAATATGAACTAACTACTAATACATTTAAAAAAATATAAGGAAACACAGAAAATGTTTATATAACTTAAATGTTCAGTAACAAAAACACATAAACAACAGAAATAACAAAAAACCTATCAGAAACTAGGGTTTGGAATTCGAAAATATCAAACAAATCACCACAAAACTTTAAACCCTACACATTAAAATCGATTTAAACTACCGTTTTCAAAGTTCGTAAAACTTAAAAACCCTAGCATGAATAAAACATTGCCTTATTTGTGAACACGAGCGATATCTCTTTGTTTTCAAACAAACACGAACTTTGAAAACCGCGAAGAAAATGTGGTCTTGTCAAACTCGAACAAAAATGAACGAAAATGCTACAAGATTTGAAACTTCACGCACGTACTTTGTCCGATTCAAAAGAATTCGTGTAAGAGTTTTTTTGCAATGCTTGAGATTAGAGAAGTTGAGAAATGAGAAGTCACATTCAACTATGCAACTAATGGCGGTTCAGTGAATCCCATTTGAAATTGAAACGACACGCGTTCAAATCACAAAACCGCCACTACGCGATCGAAAATTACAAAAATGCCATTACCGGCGAAATCACAAAAATGCCACTCTTGGGTCGCGGATCCGGTCGCGGTCAAAACTCAGACGGTCGACGGGAGTTTTTGTGTTTGCCAAAACTTTCAAAAACCCAAAAAAACAAATCAATCAAAATGGTCAACCTTATAGGTGGTGTTGACTTACAAAGTGTCAACATAGAAATATAGCATATGTTTCATAGTTCGTACTTCGTACTTCATAAGGATCCATTTGTACCGCGTGGATGGTTGTTTTCCAATTTTATTTTGAAAATTTATCTTGCCCAGTTCATACCCAAAAATAAAAATAAAAATCCATATTTAGTGATCACGACATCAAAGAAATTTGATCACAGTCAAAACACAGAACTCGTATTTGTCTTTGTTATATGTTGACTCTTGATCCCTAGCACATATTGACTTGGTGCGTGTATCAGGTCGCAAACGAATCGAACCGAGTCGAGCTTTTGAGTGTTTGAGTTTGACTCGTTTATTATCGAGTCGAACTCGAGCCCAATTTATCGAACATGTTGATGGCTCACGAACTTTTTCGAGCCTAAACGAGCTTAGTAAATATTAATTAAAAATTAAAATATTCTTCAATTTATTACAAAAATAAAAATATTTAAATTTCAAATTCACAATATATTTATTAAAACTTATAATTTTATTCAAAAAAATAATTTTATTGTAATATTTTTATATTATCTTAAGTAAAAATATGAAAAATTAAAATTAAAATTAAATTATTAGTTTAATTATACGAGCTTACTATCGAGCCTATTTACGAGCTTACTAACGAGCTAGTTCACGAGCTAACGAACCGAATATCCGTAAGTTTGAGTTTGGTTCGTTTATTTTAACGAGCCTCAATAAACTAACTCGAACGAGCTTTTATCGAATCGAGCTTGAATAACTCACGAGCGGCTTGATTCATTTGCGGTCCTACGTGTATCACATTATTAGCTGGATTTTTAACAAATAAAATCCATCTAAAATCGATTAAGCCACATGTCTCCAAATTTAGGTAAATATATTGAATGAATAGGACACAAAATAATATTTGTTACAATGTGACAACAGTAGCTTTGAAAATATTTTGGTTTGTTCCATTTATACACTCTATAAAGTTCTCTCTTAGTGTGTATTTGTATGAGAATAAGTTTTTAAACAACTGTATATTAAGAGAATCGATAGAAATTAAATGGTTAAGACTCTCAAACACAAACATGAGGTCAGAGTTTGATTCTCATCACTCATCCCCTCCTATTATGACTAAAAAAATTGTATATTAAATCATAACAAATTACATAGTACGGAAAATGTGTCCGAAAAAATTAGGGTTCTTTTTTTTTTTTGGATCAAAATAATTAGGGTTCTAAATGATGATACATGAATGTTGTGTATACCAAAGTAATGCAACCCATACATTTAAGGCAATTAATTAGTATTGTTTTCGAGACAACAAGGACCAATATAAAATTGGGCTGTTCTTAGATTTGATCAATATAGGCCCAATTTCAACCTCTCCCAAGGGCTATGGTCTAATTTGAATAAGGCTGCTCTTGGACTTCATCATTATAGGCCGAATTTCAGCCTCTCCAGCCAGTTATGTATCTGCTCTCAGTTGTCTTGAGAAATGGTAAAGAATTAATTGAAAAGAATAATAATTATTTCATGGATTTTTTTATTTATTAAGTTTAATGATATGTAAATTGTTTTTCAACACAATTTTACTAAATATAATTGCTATGTAAAAATAATAAAAGGCTTTAAAAGGCCAAAAAAATTTATGGGGCCTAGCAATGGATATGGCTTAAAGGCATCCACTTACCATGCTAATAATGCATGAAAAAGATATGGCATAAGATGGGATGAAATTGATGGAGTATTGCAAAATTGAAAGCAATAATGTCCTCTTTATAGTGCTGTGAAAGTGGAATTAAGGATCCATCTGATAAACATTTTTGGTGGCTACGTTGCTCTCGATATTTGTATTGGGCCCTCTTCTTTAAAACTTGAGTTGCAGTCCCATGGGATTGTGATCTTATTGATGTTGTCCTTTTTGTTATACTCTGTCAACACCACACCACCCCCACATCCCACCCCATTTATTCCAACTTTTTCTAGTCCCTGTTTTTTTTAAAGTGGAACCGGATCAAATTGGCCATTTACATGTTCAAAAAATAAAAAAATAAACATACTTTTTAAATAGATATGTTTTTAGGTATTTTGATCATGCAAATAACAAGCATACCTTCCTAATATTTTTTTGAGTTACTCTCACCCCACTAATACAACTCTCTATCCCCCAAACTCAATTAAAGTTTTTATAGTGATAATTTTGACATATAAGTGAAAGTTTATATATGCATAGATGTTGGATTTATTTCAGTTGGAAACTTGCATAAACTCAATGTCAATTTGACTGGGAAATGAATATTGAAAAATGATTTCTCGGTTTTGAAGAAATGGTCTTTCTTAGCACCAAGAAAACATTTCCTCTTGGTACCAAGAAATGAAAAAGGTCGTTTTTTAACAAAATGACAAAATGCACGATTTAACTGTCCAAATGGCTAAAAAATATTTGATCGAAAAAAGATGGTTAAACAGCATTTCCACTATAGACAAATGGCCAAAAAACATGGGTATTGAATTTTGAATTCTAATATAGTATTTTATTTCCTCTTTTAATTTACATAAACACATGGAATGTAAAAAATGTTTTCTTAAATATATATTTGATACGAATTATATACATTTGATATGAATTAAATATATACAAGATAAAATGTTAAATTGAAATAAAGAATCGAAATGCTTATCGTGCACATTCCGCGGTTTATCTTGGTGGGAGCGATGAGGGATCGGAACTGTTGTTCTCAGAGATAGTCAGGTGTAAGCCTTGAAGTTGAGTTATCAGAACGAAAAAAAAAAATCTTTTGTCATTTGTACATCTTTCCTTTGACTTGGTTCACTTCTTTTGCTCATTGATGGCGTTTTGTTCGGATATTATCAAGTAAATTTAAGAGGAATTGTGACTATATTTCCAATGTAATTGCTACTTGATAGTTGTGTGTATGAATAGGATTATAGCCTATGGGCTACAGTAGAGATAAGTTTTTGATGTATCCCAAGTCTAGTATTATATTTGAAGTATATATCATAAGGTCAATCAATCAGCCAGTTGTGTTTCCATAGAAATCTTGACAAGATTACTAGTACTTTTTTCTCATTTTTTGTCAATAGGAATTAATTGGTAAACTCAGCATATTTTTATTTTTTCCTCCGTCACTATCATTTTTGCAAACCATGATTTTTTTATATATTTATGTATAATTTTTATAAAATAATTCATTTTTTTTTCACTCACCTAAACAAAACATATGAAGAATATATGTATGATTACATTATTTTTGTCCATGAATAAAAATATTATTTTTTATATAAATTCAATCAATCAAAAAATTGAAACTAAGATAATGTTATAAGCGATTCGAATCAATTAATTCGATTTTATGTTTGATTCATTTTATTTTGGTTAATCAAAATTTTAGTTAATTTGATTTGATTGATATATTATAAGAGAATAGATAGTGGTAAACACAAAAGGTGTGGAGATGGCAGCCGGCGGATCCTATTTAAACATATATTGCTATGTTAATTTTGAGTCGTGGCATTGGCCATTTAGCCAACCCAAATCGTGACACTCATGACTCATGCCAGCAACATTATTTTTTATAATGTCATCAAATTTGTTATTAAAAAAAAAACTTGGTCTTAATTGAATATTTATCATTTTTAAGGCTAGAAGAGTAAGAAATACTTGAGATATGTGTGATGATTGAATTTGCAATTTTTACTTGACAATAAATTATACAACTTTTTTTTGAAAAGATAAATTATACAAATTTTGGGTAATTTAATTATGAACAAATATTTTAATTGGGTGTTGGTGTTTGTGGTAAATTTTACGCTTCGCATTTTATTACGGCATACATTATGATAATTTTGTTTGATGCAACAATTTTTATTTCTCTTAAAGGCTATTAATTTTTGTGCTGCCATGAAAGGGGCTGTTATCTCATAGCCATTAAGAATAACATCACAATAAATGTTATACCAAATAAAATCTAGAAAACCATGTTTTTTGAGAGCATCTAGAAAATCATGTTACATCACTAAAGAAAATATAAAATAGTTTACGACAAAAAAATTGTATGAGACATTCTCATAAGCATAAATTTTAAACATATTCTATGTAATAAAATTTGATTAATCCAAACTCGAACTCCTAGGAAAAAAAATATCCATACACGAATTCGAATTGAAATAGGAATATGAATTGATATTCAAATCGAAAGTACTCGAATTTCACCTCGAATTAGGATTTTTGGAAAAAAATTCTCCAATTATTTATTTGATTCGAATATTCATATTTGAAATTCGAGTTGATTCAAAATTCGATTTAAAATCAAAAAACTTAATACAAAATTTAGATTCGAATTCGAGTCGAATTGATTCGGAAAATAAACACTAGACTACCTGTTCGCCTATATTTTTAGCTTCACCGCAAAGTGTACGGTGTAGTTTATAGAATAGGGTAGGCAAGGTCGTATCCACGGAGACTAATAAATTTATGCGCTAAGTATTGAACCAAGATAATCTTATTTTTATTTAGACGATCGAAATTTGATGATTGTTGTATTGAGATTAAGACAATTTAAATCACTAAAACACAAGATTAAGATAATACAAATGATAGAAGTATCAAGATAATGAAATGGATTTCGAGTTAAGGTTTCGATTAATAACCCTCTTGTTGTCCGGTTTAATCAAGCCACGTTATTATCAATATTCCTATAAGACGATCACAAAGCTATTTTATCCTCTCTCTCGAGATGCATATAAAACGTAGATTGAAATACTTATGCTAGCATCTCTACTCAACATGAAGCATTCAACTCCCAAATGCACAAAAGATCAAATGTCCTCACAAATATTTACAAACCTCTCGATTCATGCAAATATTTGTGTCGAGTATTCAAGATCTAATATTAAAACTCATCTCTCGAATTATGAATCAATATATCAAACAAGTTAAATCATTGATCAAGTGATAAAACAAGAATAAGCTCAAAATACTCAAATAAGCTTCAAGATAATAACTTCAACTAAGATTAAAACATCCAACAAGAGTTCATTAATCTACTTCCAAAACCCGGAAATCTCTAGAGCTTAGCTACACATGATTAAACAACTTATAAACAAAGTGTTCAAAGCCATTACAAATGAAGATGAAATATTGAAACTAAAAGAGAAGCAAGAAAAACTTAGGAACGTCGACAATCTCTCGATATATCTCCGTTCTTCAAGCTCCGATGCAACCCGATTGTCTCCTTGATATCTCCTTCCAAGAGTTGACCCTTGTCTTGTGTTGTAGATCCAAAAATGCCAGAATATCCTTGTGTGCGCCCCCAAAAAGCCTTTTTATACCCACCATCAAGTTTAGGGCTTAATGTCAGACATTATGGGATTCAGTAGCAGACGACACGGGTGGTGCGTCGAGCACGGGTTACCGATGCACCGCCCGCCGGAATAATCCAACTCTCTATAGGGTGCACGGGTGGTGCGTCGAGCACGGCCTACCCATGCGCCACCCGGTGAAATCGGTCATCCTCTCGTAGGACGCACGGGTCATGCGTCGATGCATGGGCTACCCATGCGCCATGTTTGCAGCCTCCGATTATCTTTATACGGGAGTGCACGGGTGGTGTCCGAGGCACGCCCAACCCGTGTGCCCCTTGTCTTTTCCGTAGACGCTCAATTTTCGCTCTTTTAGGCTTCACTTTTCGTATACCCACTCAATTCTCCGTGTTTCCACTTTGCTATCCTCGTATTCGTATTCAATTTGCTTCAAATATCATGAAATTCCTACAAAATAAGCAAAGTTTAATATCTTTTCCACAAGGAGTGAATATGTAACTTTTAACGCGAGTATGTGCATGTTTACCCATCATTATAGCTAGAAATACGCCTCAAAATACATGCAAAACTCACACCTATCAAAATCCCCCAAACTTACACCGTTGACCGTCCCGATCAACAATTTTTTTGAAAACACGATAAAGCACAACAGGGAGATAAGAATAAAAGCGCACACAACGGATCCAAAAAGAAATTCATATTGTTCATTCATGAATGTCAAGCAACAAACCAATCAAGCCTTAAATATCTGATCAAAGAACACGCCCAAGTAAAACAAGGTGAAATGCACTGAATTCCAACTCTCAAAGTTAAGTGTATACTCTCATCTCACGAGGATATAGGACGTGTTTACGCTCAAATCAATTCAATGTCGCAAAATTACCATAGGCTTGCAATTCGTCTCATATCTCCGCCACTAGAGTGTATGCAATTTGTGAATCAAAAAGGACTTTCTCATTTGGTTGTAATGAAGGCTCTTTGGTTAGGGTAGGAAATTTTGGATAAAGTGACTCAAACTCGAGTATATAGACCGATGAGCATATCAATCATTTTCATTACAATCCCATATGCTACTCCAATCATCCCTCATTTTTATCAACTTTATTTATCTCCATTTCCTTTCTTTCTTTTGAGAATCGCCTCAAATCACAATCCTTCGCCCCCCAAGTTTATCAACTTTTCAATTTTTTTTTTCATTTGTGCATTTTCAACACTTATTTTTCAACTCCTTTCCTTCCTATTTTGTTCCATTTAACCAAGTATGCCCACTTATCCTACTTTTCAATTCTCACCCATTCATCCTCATTCATTCCTTTACTCAACGCTATACATTCGAGTTTAAGGTGATGGATATATTAAGATCAAGGGTTAAATTTTGTGGTTATCAAAGAAATAGGCTATAGGCTCAACTTGGCTAACTAGGAATTTCAACATCTTTAGGTAGGTAAAAGGCTTGAAAGGCTAGCAAAGATGGCATTTAATCACGTTCACAATTCGCATACAACATGTGGCCTTGACAAAGATACCCAAGCAAGTTCTAGAATTTTAACAACATGAATGATACACTCAAATTACAACAAGATCGCACAAGATACAAGCGGTAAAGGCTCAAAAGCTCACGGGCTTGAAATTATGTAATTCAAAGCATCAAACCCAGTTTTCCATATCAACATGCTCAATGTCATCTATTCAAGGCTCAATCAACTCATAACCAACATCCAATCCCAACAATATGAATTTTCAATCAACACACAAACAACAAGTTGCAACATGCTCGGTCAACTCACTCTCTAACCACTACGAAAGCAATAGACGTGCTAAAGCTATAAACGTGATCTAATGCAAATGCAACCTAGAATGCTCTAATGCAACTATATGAAAACACAAAATGCATGAATACATTTTTTTTTCGTATCCACACTTTTCATATATTAAAATACTATCTCTCCCCAAACTTGAATGAAATTATAGTGTCTAAGGGGAAAAATAGAATTTCAATAACGAAAAGTGGGGATATACTGAATCATGCGGTGGCGGCGGTGGGAAGTGGTCTTGGGAAATATGCCACATTTGTAGTTGTTGGAGCACTTGCCACGTCTCCTCGAACGCCGATCATAGCGCGGCCGAACGCGAAAAGAAAATCAGCCCTATGTTGCCTCAAATCCTCCCCTGTTGCCTCAACTCTCTCTCCTTGCCGACGCAAGTCCTCTCCCCAAACGCATATAACATGTCTTGAAAATCGGTGCGCGTTGGGGTCCTCCACTATGAGAAAACCAGGGACGATCCCCGCTTTGAGAACGTCGGGGTAATCGCCTCCGTGTGAGGACTCGGGTATATCATATCCAATTTGGGGGTGATGAGGTTCCATCCCCATTTCTCGTCCATGTATCTCATCCTCCTCCGCCACCATATCCTCTTCATCCAAGAAACCTTCAACTCTGCGCTTCTTTCTTACCTCTATAGCCCTCGTAATTCGGTTATGTGCATCGAGTTCATTAGGAAGTTGGTGGTGTCCGTCAATGCATCGATTGTGGTGTATGGCGGGTTAGGCAATGGAAATGCAAAGACCTTTCTTTCGTAGAAGTATCAACGTGTTGTCTTCATTTGCTATGAACTTCATGTGGTGCAGCGATGCCAAATTAACCCGAGTGCTGCCGGGATAGGCTCCAAGCCTCGGAAATCGACGTTGAAATGCCGGGCAATAGGGGTAATGACGCCCTATAGAAATCGTACCCCCTTCCCGCCTCGCTAAAGCGCTTTCTATTTGCTCGCGAAATTGACGGTTGTGTTGTAGGGGTATTTGTGACCATACACCATAGTAGATATAGCTCCTTAGTCGTCATCCCTCCAATATTTTCTCGGCGAACACGAAGGATGCGGTCACGCGTTGTATGTAGGAAGACTGGATTTCGGATCCAAGAGGCTTTGGCGGTCCGCGCGGCATACAACATCGGCCCCGTTTGTGGTGTTTCCACAAGCATTCTCAGTAAGTCATTGATCATAATGGGGCATCGGGCGATCAAGCGTTTGTTGGAACCTTGAAAATGGTGTTCAATTGGGTCATAGACAGTTGTCTACGAACGTTCCCCAACTGAAATTTTATCATATACGGTTCAAAAGTCCCGCCTTGTTTGAGTACTTCCACGGTACTCAAAAACTCCAATGTATATCGTTTAAAAGTCGGCCACCTTCGGCTCATGAAGTTTGTCCATCCAACCTTTGCGAAGAGACGCCAAACGTCCTCATGTATCCCCAAAGTTTGGGTACAATCATCGTCGGCATAGCGGGATGGAGCTATTTGGCGACCAATCAAGCGATTCCATCGCTCAAGATCATCGGCGTTTGTCAAGTCAACCCCATATGCCGCAGGACTGTTTTGGTCGACCTCTGGCGGTGCCACGTCGCGTTGTGCCGCCCCGCGTGCACGTCTCCTTCCACCCTGGGGATTTCTTCGCTCGGCCATGAAGGATTTGTACCTGAAATACATTCAATTAGCATCCCAATATTATCAATGGCAACAACAAAGTAGGGGATTAAAGCTAACATATTAGGCGATGCAAATTCACGTCCCTACTTTACTTTGATCGATCAACTACCCCAAGCAAGCAAAAATTATGGCCATTCTAGACAAGTATTAGCTTAAACAATCATTGGCCATGCCTTATTCATCAATATTTCATCCAAAATCTCCTCAATTACACAAGCCCACAAGGTGTTTGATAAATTGCTTCAAAGAGTTTTTCATTCAAAACATAGCAAAAATATCAAAGCTAGCACCAATCATGATTCCCATTACATATAAGACAAGAAATTCACAAGGAAAAACGAAGCTCTTACCTAATTTGAATTTGAATCAAAGTGAAGAACTTGAACCCTAGATGCTTTATCTTCAATTTTCTTCAATCACACTTGAATACAATGCAAATTGTTGTTCTAATGTGATGGGGGAGTGATTAAAAGGGAGAATTTGGGTAGAAATTACACAAAATTATGAAGGCAATGCAATTTGAGAGGTGGGCGCGCGATTTGGGGGAATTTTGGTAAGAAGAGCAGTTTAAAAACTGCCTTATTTATGCCTCCCCTGTAAGGCGCACGGGTGGTGCGTCGAAGCACGGGCTACCCGTGCGCCACCCCGTAGAATTCCCCAACTCTCTCGTAGGGCGCACGGGTGGTGTGCAACGCACGGCTACCGTGCGCACTGTCTGACAAAGAAAAAAAATATTTTTTTTTTTTTTTTTGAATAAAAACACACAAAAATGAAACAAAAACACACAAATCACACTCATTAATAAAAACACGCATATCAAATCACTCAAATCACACAAAATTGAAACTAAACACACACACAAAAATGAAAGTCACACGAAAAACCGTTGGGTTGCCTCCCAACAAGCGCTATATTTAACGTCTTTAGCTTGGCGCTTTGTTTTGTTAAATTACGGGTCGCGCAAGGTGGTGGATGTCACCTCCTCTTGATTTCCTCGGTGGAAGTAGTGCTTAATCCGTTGGCCGTTTACCATGAAAGTCTCGCCTTCTTTTGTCAACAATTCTACAATCCCAGGTGGATTCAATACTTTCTTTATCACGAATGGCCCCGACCACTTAGACTTGAGTTTTCTCGGGAAAAATTTAAGGCGTGAATTGTATAGGAGCACCGGTTCTCCCGGTAAAAACTCTCTTTTCTTGATCATCTTATCATGCCACCTCTTGGTTCTTTCCTTATAAATTCGGGAGTTTTCGTAAGCTTCATCCCGAAACTCTTCCATCTGATTCAAATGGAGCAACCTTTCCTCGCCGCTTTCGAAAATCCGATTGAGTTTCTTGACCGCCCAAAATGCTTTGTGCTCCAATTCTACCGGCAAATGGCACGACTTCCCAAAGATAAGTTGATATGGAGATGTGCCCAACGGTGTCTTATATGCGTCCGGTATGCCCACAAAGCGTCATCCAATTTTAACGCCCAATCTTTTCGGTTGATGTTCACCGTCTTTTTAAGGATTTGTTTGATCTCCCTATTAGCCACTTCGCTTGTCCATTGGCTTGTGGATGATATGCCAATGCAACTTTATGTTTGACCCCATAATTTGCCAACAAGTTGCTCATCAATTTGTTTACAAAATGCGACCCTCCTCCATCACTAATTAAAGCTCTTGGAGTGTCGAATCTAGTAAACATGTTTTTCTTAAGGAATCGCATTACAACTTGAGCATCATTTGTTTTGGAAGGAATCGCCTCTACCCAACGGGATACATACTCCACTCGCAAGTAGAATATATTGATAGCCCGAAGATGATGGAAACGGGCTCATAAAGTCAATCCCCCAAACATCGAATAATTCAACCTCGATTACGTTTGTCATCGGCATCTCGTGCCTTTCGGAAATGTTGCCCATCGTTGACACTGTCACATTGTTGCACAAACAAATAACAATCATTAAATAAAGTGGGCCAATATAGCCCACTTTGCAATACCTTCGCTGCGGTGCGAGTGGGGCCAAAATGTCCGCCAGAGGGTGAAGAGTGACACTGTTGTAGGACTCCCTCCCATTCTTCTTGAGGTATGCATCTCCTTATTATTTTGTCAGCACACCTCTTAAAGAGTAGGGGATCGTCCCACATGTAAAACTTTACATCATGTAAGAACTTCTTCTTTTGATACGGTGATAGATCCGGAGGTAGAACTCCGGCAGCCAAGTAGTTGACAAAGTCCGCATACCACGGGAACTTTGCCTCAAGCATGAGTAATCGTTCATCAGGAAACTCCTCTTTTATCAATCCCGTACTTCTTTTTGCTCCTCTTGATTTTCTAATCGAGACAAATGGTCCGCTACCACGTTCTCGCATCCTTTCCGGTCCTTGATTTCCACATCAAACTCTTGCAATAATAAGATCCATCGAATCAACCTCGGTTTCGCATCCCTCTTGTTAAAGAGGTATTTAATAGCCGCATGGTCGGTATGCACAATCGTCTTCATCCCGATCAAGTAAGATCGAATTTATCGAATGCGAAAACAATCGCCAACATCTCTTTCTCGGTTGTGGTATAATTGCATTTGAGCACTTTCGCCCAACGTTCGACTTGCATAGTAGATGGATCGAAACAATTTTTCCTCTTTTGACCGAGAAACCCCAACCGCAAAGTCGATTGCATCACACATTAGCTCAAATGGTTGACTCAACTGGGGCGACGAGTATATGTGCAAAGAACCAATGTTGTCTTCAATGTTTGAACGCCCGCAAACATTCATTGGAAAAAATGAAAGCGACATCTTTTTTTCTAGCAATTGGCTTAAGTGCTTAGAAATTTTAGAAAAGTCACGGATAAACCTTCAGTAAAATCCGGCATGTCCCAAGAAGCTCGAATGGCTTTCTCGTTTGTAGGAGGTGGTAACTTCTCAATTACTACAATCTTTGCCCGATCAACTTCCAAACTGCAGAAGAGACTCGATGACCAAGTACAATGTCATCGCGCACCATAAAATGACACTTTTCCCAATTTAGTACTAGATTGGTCTCTTCACATCGCTGCAAAACTAGGGAAAGATTGTGAAGACAATTATCAAAAGAATCACCAAACACAGAGAAATCGTCCATAAACACCTCCATAACGTTTT
Source organism: Rehmannia glutinosa (assembly GCA_016081115.2). Taxonomy (NCBI): domain Eukaryota; kingdom Viridiplantae; phylum Streptophyta; class Magnoliopsida; order Lamiales; family Orobanchaceae; genus Rehmannia; species Rehmannia glutinosa. The sequence continues at coordinate 22,710,813 of CM071937.1, read as the reverse complement.
CAATAAGATCGTGAAATATAGCCATCATACAACGTTGGAAAGTGGCAGGCGCATTACATAAACCAAATGGCATGCGACGAAATGCAAATGTGCCATACGGACATGTAAATGTTGTTTTCTCTTGGTCTTCCGGCGCAATCATGATTTGATTGTACCCGGAATAACCATCTAAAAAGCAATAATAATCATAACCTGCAAGACGATCCAACATCATATCGATAAAGGGGAGGGGGAAGTGATCTTTTCGAGTGGCATCATTAAGTTTTCTATAATCAATACATATTCTCCACCCGGTAACAATTCTAGTAGCAATTTGTTCCTTATTCTCATTAGTCACAACTGTTACCCCCCCTTTTTTCGGCACCACTTGTACCGGACTCACCCATGAACTATCAGATATCGCATAAATGATCCCGGCATCCAACCATTTCAACACTTCCTTCCTAACCACATCTTGCATGATAGGGTTTAGTCGTCTTTGGTTTTGCACTGATGGTTTATAAACATCTTCCATCCGAATTTTATGCATCACAATGGATGGACTTATGCCTTTTAAATCAGTTATAGACCATCCTAGTGCCGACTTATGTTTTCGTAAAACCCTTAATAGTTTATCAAGTTGAGTAGGAGTGAGAAGAGATGAAACGATTACCGGATTTGCATTATTTGCCCCAAGGAATGCATATTTGAGGTGTTCAGGTAATTGCTTGAGTTCCGGAGTCGGTGTTGTTATTTCAGGGTCACGCACGGGCTGCCCATGCGCGGCAAGACGCCCGGCCCGTGTGCTCTTGAGAGAGCTCAACTTGTCCCTCAAAGCATCACGCACGGGTTGCCCGTGCGTGGACGCATGGGTGGTGCGTTCATGCAAGTTTGGCTCCATTATTTTCGGCTTTGCGTTCTCGCCTCTTGCGCTCTTAGGTAGTTCCTGCATATGATCTAAGGCACAAACATAGTCGTACAAATCTTGGTTATCAAAATCAAGTACAACACTCGACATTGAGCACGAGTGGGTTAGACCAAATTCCAAATCATCTGTAGACAATGTATGATCAACATAATCCTCAATGCATGAACTAACTATATCCAAAAATTATAATTCTCCACCGAATCATGAAATTTCATTGTCTTATATATAGAAAATAAAACATGCTCATCATTAACACGTAATGTGAGCTCCTTTTGCACATCTATTAAAGCTTTACCCGTGGCTAGGAAAGGACGTCCAAGTATCGGTGAAACGTCTCGATCTTCTTCTATATCCAAAACCAAGAAATCCACGGGAATATAAATTTATCAACTTTTACTAATACGTCTTCAATAATTCCCCTTGGATACGTAAGTGATCGGTCGCAAGTTGCAATGTCACCGTAGTTGGTTTCACGTCGCCTAATCCAAGCTTCCTGAAAATGGACAAAGGCATCAAATTAATACTTGCCCCCAAATCACATAACGCTTTATTAAAGAAATTACCACCAATAGCACAAGGGATAGTGAAACTCCCTGGATCTTTCGATTTTGTGGTAGCTTTCTTTGGATAATCGCATTACATTCTTCCGTCAAATTCACCGTTTCAAAGCTTGTCATCCTCCGCTTTTTGACATAACATCCTTAAGAAATTTCGCATAGTTTGGCATCCTGTTCGGGCGTCGCAAAAGGAATGTTAATGTGCAATTTCTTAAATATATCAAGGAATTTGGCAAATTGATCATCAAGCTTTTTCTTTTGAAATCTTTGAGGAAAGGGAAGAGATATAGGCAACTTAGATATATTCGAGTTAGATGGTGATTTTAGCTTCTCGGCCCCTGTTTGTTCCTCTCTTTGTTCTCTTCTTTCCTATTTTCTTCAATATCATCCTTTATCACGGATTCTCCCGCTCCGCCTCGATGCTTCATCCGAAAGTTTGATTCCCATTTTTCTTTAGGCCCCTCATATTCGTGCATCCGCTTCAGTAAACGAACCGCCTTGCATTGTTCTCAGGATTCATTTCCGTATTACTTGGAAATTGACCCTTTTGATGTTGACCACCCACAATTGTAGCCAATTGACCCATTTGAGTCTCAGATTCTTTATCGAGCTTGTCACTTGTTGTTCTATCTTATCCATCCGAGAGTCTTGCTTAGCGAAACGGCTCCTCGTATCATTCATGAAAGCATTAGATTGATTTATGAAGGAGGTGAGTGCATCTTCCAACGACGATTTGACTTCCTCATTTCCGCCTCCACTTGGAGCATTGAATCTCGCGCGGAGGTTGTAACACATTCTTTGTATTTGCGTAGGAAAAATTTTCATGATTTCTCAACCCTGGATGGTAGTGCGTTGGGTTTGAATTATTCGAAAATTGTTGAAATTTCGGTTATTCACATAATTTACCTCTTCCATCGGATATAGAAGAGCTTCACTACCCATGCTCGTGTACTCTTACGGCCCCTTCGTAAATACACTCAATTGAGTTGTCAAAGCCGCTACTTGTCTTTGTCAATGTTTTAATTGGGTCCGAGTCCGAGATTTCGGCTACTCGTTGTACATTAGATCTTTCGGATGGCCACTGTAGTAGCTGTTCATGGCCATTTCTCAAGAAGGTTCAAGGCATCTTGTGGGAACCTTGCCAACAATGCTCCTCCATTGCCGCGGCATCCACAAAGGCCCTCGTCTGTCCCATTAAACCATTGTAGAAGAAACATAATCTGTTGATCCTCTAGAAACCCATGTTGTGGGCATCTACGTAACAAATCCCGAAACCTTTCCCAAGCCTCGTACAAAGGCTCGAGTCGAATAATCGGAATTGAGTGATCTCGCTTTTGAGCCGCAAAGTTTTGCTCGGTGGAAAGAATTTAAACAAGAACTTTTGGCTCGGTTCGTCCCATGTGCTTCTGATTGCCTTGCGTCAATGTACCCAACCAATTTCTCGCCTTATCCCATAAAGAGAATGGGAACAGCGCAATCTTATGGCGTCATCCGAGACTCCGTTCATTTTGATCGTATTGCATATTTGGATAAAATGTGCAAGGTGAGAGTTAGGATCTTCAGTTGCGAACCCCCAAATCGATTCTGTTGCACCATATTGATCAGTGCGGTTTGAGCTCGAAGTTGTTGGCATTGATAGGAATATGGGCAATACCACCGTAATTACGATTCGTTTGTGGTCGAAAGTAATCACGAATGGCTTGCTGTTGAACTGGTATCGGTAACTCGTTTCCACCATTGTTTGCCGGTATTGGTAACTCATTCAAATCACCCATTATCGGATTGTGTTGTCTTTCAGCCCGTCTAGTGGTAGATGATTCTCCTCGCGTAAGCCTCAACTTCCGGTATGAGCGGTATTAAGTCCCCCGCCTTTAGAGCGTGTGTTCATGTACCACCTGGACCAAACTAAAATAAACAAGTCAAATAATGAAGAATTAAAGTGAATCCAAAATGTAAAAATAAAATTGTCTAAATTAAAATTAATTCTATCTATCGCAATATTAGCACCAAAAATTGTATTAGTCCCGCAGAACGGCGCCAAAAACTTGTTCGCCTATATTTTTAGCTTCACCGCAAGTGTACGGTGTAGTTTATAGAATAGGGTAAGCAAGGTCGTATCCACGGAGACTAATAAATTTATGCGCTAAGTATTGAACCAAGATAATCTTATTTTTATTTAGACGATCGAAATTTGATGATTGTTGTATTGAGATTAAGACAATTTAAATCACTAAAACACAAGATTAAGATAATACAAATGATAGAAGTATCAAGATAATGAAATGGATTTCCGAGTTAAGGTTTCGATTAATAACCCTCTTGTTGTCCGGTTTAATCAAGCCACGTTATTATCAATATTCCTATAAGACGATCACAAAGCTATTTTATCCTCCCTCTCGAGATGCATATAAAACGTAGATTGAAATACTTATGCTAGCATCTCTACTCAACATGAAGCATTCAACTCCCAAAAGTTTAAAAGATCAAATGTCCTCACAAATATTTACAAACCTCTCGATTCATGCAAATATTTGTGTCGAGTATTCAAAATCTAATATTGAAACTCATCTCTCGAATTATGAATCAATATATCAAACAAGTTAAATCATTGATCAAGTGATAAAACAAGAATAAGCTCAAAATACTCAAATAGGCTTCAAGATAATAACTTCAACTAAGATTAAAACATCCAACAAGAGTTCATTAATCTACTTCCAAAACCAGGAAATCTCTAGAGTTTAGCTACACATGATTAAACAACTTATAAACAAAGTGTTCAAAGCCATTACAAATGAAGATGAAAGATTGAAACTAAAAGAGAAGCAAGAAAAACTTGGGAACGTCGACAATCTCTCGATATATCTCCGTTCTTCAAGCTCCGATGCAACTTTGATTGTCTCCTTGATATCTCCTTCCAAGAATTGACCCTTGTCTTGTGTTGTAGATCCCAAAAATGCGAATATCCTTGTGTGCGCCCCCAAAAAGCCTTTTTATACCCACCATCAAGTTTAGGGCTTAATCTTTGAGTTATGGGATTCAACGCAGACGCACGAGTGGTGCGTCGGAGCCACGAGTTACCCGTGCGCCACCATGCTGGAATAATCCAACTCTCAGTAGGGCGCACGGGTGGTGCGTCGAGCACGGCCTACCCGTGCGCCACCCCGGTGAAATCAATCATCCTCTCGTAGACGCCACGGTTTATGCGTCGATGCATGGGCTACCCGTGCGCCATGTCTGCAGCTCGATTATCTTTATACGAGGGGGTGCACGGGTGGTGTCCGAGGCACGCCCAACCCGTGTGCCCTTGTCTTTTTCCGTAGACGCTCAATTTTCGCTCTTTTGGCTTCACTTTTCATATACCCACTCAATTCTCCGTGTTTCCACTTTGCTATCCTCGTATTCGTATTCAATTTGCTTCAAATATCATGAAATTCCTACAAAATAAGCAAAGTGTAATATCTTTTCCACAAGGAGTGAATATGTAACTTTTAACGCGAGTATGTGCATGTTTACCCATCATTATAGCTAGAAATACGCCCAAAATACATGCAAAACTCACACCTATCACTACCTCATACTTTGTATATTTGTTTAGAATCTATTTAATTTGTGGTATGAATTTCATTCCTTTTTTAATTCTTATTGGATATGCAGTCTTATCTCTTAACATGAAAAATATTTCTACTCTACAAAATAAAATGCCCGCGATCTTTTGATTATTCAGATCGGAATAATTTTAGCCGTACGATTCACGGTCATAGGATACGCTGGCAACGAAAAGCAGACCCTATGACTACGGACACGCGCGTACCCCTTCCGTAATTTGGGACCCCAATTATCTGCATATCGTCATGCCACCTCACTCTTATCTCATGCACCTCCACGATCGCTAGCCATCCGTGTGAACACGCTTGGTGACAGCCGTTGATCATTTTTATAATACTCAACGTCGTTGCAACGCGATTTTCCATTCGCGTAGCATTAGCGTAAGGTCCAAACGCCACTTAATAAATTAATTTCATTGTTCTCCATTCTATAAAAATAGTTGTACATTGTATTATCCTACAAATTTTCCAAAATATTTTTTCAATAAATTTAAAATATTATTGTTTTTCTTTTTAAAACATAATAAATTAAGTTAATTTTAAATTTTCAAGTAGTATAAAATGAAAATTTATAAATTCAGTATGAAATTTTTACATTTATATTTTATGGAATTGTCCCTGACTTTGTCATTGCACAACCCACCTAGCATGTCCCATTTGACATACTAGAGCCATAATTTTGTTTAGTATACTAAAGTTCCATGTAATTTTATGTTCATCATTGATTTGTTTATGCTACGTAGCTAATTTTTTCTATTATGTTATTTTCATTGGGTGATAACTGTAGCTAATATAGTACATTCCTAGACCAAAAATATATGTGACCTTTGACAATATACCTTAAAGAAATTATTATTATACATTCATGTGTGTAGCCAAAATTTTCGATCAGTGCAGTCAAAAACTTTTCCCCTTTGTGTTTGAACTATCCACAACGTATTTGTGGCCTCCAAAGTTTTTTTTTTTTCTTGCCCTCTCATCAATTCTATTTTAGAGTTCCACAACAATATTTTCTTCAAGAGTTCTTTTTCTAAAATCTCTCCACAATCTAAAAATTCAACCGAAAATAGAAATTAAACATAATTCCAAGCATAAATCCAATTGAAGTATAAATTGATTTCTAAATTAGTAGTAAAGGGAAAAGGAGAGAAAAACAAAAGAAAGAAACTTTCCTAATATCATTCACGGATTAAAGGAACATTATATTATTTAATTCCCAACTTTATGCAACAAAATGGAAGACCAAAATGTAAAATTGAAATTATTTATGTATATATAGTATTGTTTGATTGTGATAAGACATAAAATTTAAACATAACCCACTTGGTTTTCTCATTTTTGAACAATACAATTGATTTTCTGAGTGACAGCGTAAGAGACAAAGATGGGAGAATGGGTTGTCCTGGCATCATTGTGAATTGAGTGTGTGGTTATTGGACCTTTGGCTGCAGATTGAGAGTTGTCTGGCACCGTTGTCCAGTTCTATCGAGTGTGGTCCATCAATCGCACCCAGCCTAAGGTGTTATGCATATACATCATTTGTTTTTATGATGAATCATAAGAACATACAAACCCATTAGTTAATGAAACTTAGCTTGAAGTGGTATTTATTCCTATTTTTTATTTTTATTGTTTAAAACCATGATTAAATTTGGCCAAATTCCACTACTTTACTACAAATTTACTAATATAAATTGATAGTACATGGGGATAAAGTGATACAACTGAAAATATAAGAGTGTAAAGTGATATTCAAAAGTATAGGGATAAATTGAGATTTACCCTACAATTATTTGGGATTAACGAATTCAAAATAGAAATATAACAACAATAACCAATAGGGTTGTCCACGTAACTTGGAGATTACCATAATCGAATCAATACCCGAACTGAAAAATACTCGAACCGAAAATATTCGTTGACTTTTCTACTTTACCCGAACCGAACCATCCCGAATTTTTTCATGGTATGGTTCTGGAGATTTTTCAAATATCCGTATCGAGAATCGTACTAAACGATACGGAATCGTACCAAGCCGGAGATCCAAAACTAGAACCGATTTTAAAATATTTTTTATATTCACATATGCTATTTTATCTTATTTATATTTTGATATTTAATAAATTTCATACTTTTTTTAAACTCAATATTATATAAAACATATAACCAAAATTATATCAAATGAAAGTTTAGCATACTTTATCAATTATGAATGAATGAACATAGATTTAATTCACCAGTTACATTATATGAATTTAATTATTTACATGTACTCAATAAATTAAATTGAAAAAATAATATTTGATTTATGGTAAACGTTTTAATCTGATGATATTTGACTTAGTAAAGATAATAACTAAACTCATCATCTAATCAAGAACACTAATTAAAATTAAAATTAGTTAAAAGATTAGTAAATTATATTATCTGTTATGTTTTTAGTATTTTGGGTTGTATTCTGTATTATGGTTTTCAATTTAAGATTGTATTATCTCTTATAGTTATATTTGAGTATCTATTTAAGGATTGCACTAAAAAATCAAAAGATTGAAAGTATAACCGTTGGGTAATTTTTCAATTGATTTTTCCTTCCCCTTTATGTGTTTTATATATGACTAATTTCGAAATCTTCATTTCTCCGTCTCGTCCCGTTAGTGGCGTAACCACACGAGGACCAGTGCGGTCGATGGACCGTACTGGGTTTCAGAGTTGCCCTATTAAAATTGGGTTGGACCGCATTGGAACTCGAAGTGAACCTATAAATTTTGGGTTGGACTACACTGAAAATCTAGCCTATAAAAAAATTGAGTTAAAATTTAAAAGGCCAAAAGAATTAAGAATCATTTGTTCTAATTAAGGCATTGTTGGATGAATGATGGCCTTATTTGTAATGTAGAGAGAGATATGTGCTCCAACTTAATAATATACATCTTTTTGAGAACACTTTTCAAATGAATTTTTAGATCTAAAAGTTCATTTTCTATAATAATAATTGTTTGATTTTTAATTTAGAATTGACTTTTGTATAAGTCACTTCTCCAAATAGTTAATTCAAGATAAGCCGGAATCAAATAGTATGAAAACCGACAATAACTGCTAAAGGTACGACCTTCAAAATTTGCCTTTTTTATTTTATTTTTCAAGATTTTGGCTCAATAATTTCTTTGGCGAAACGAAAAAAAAAAAAAAAGATTAATCGACGGCCAAAGATCCCAAGATTCGCCTATGCTTCCCATATCGTTCCATTAGAAATGAATTCCATCCCGAACAGTACCAAAAGTTCCATTAGATGATTTTTCCTCTATGGTTCAATTATGAAGATTAGATTTTGGAATCTGCAAACTTATTAAGAATTGTTACATGAATTTCTAATTCTTCGGACCATCCCGAACTATGTACACAACTAATAACCAACCATTTAAAAGAATAAAACAAGAGAAAAATGAAACACGACTCACGTGGCTTGCCTCCCTCTTTCTGTCGGCAAGTGCCCCCACCCCCGAAAACCCCCGTCACGACTCACGAGTATATAACAATGAAACACGAAAATCGCGTAGACTTTTTATAACCCCCTCCCCCAACCCCCACCCCGACCTTTGACAATTTCTAAAGTCAACCCACATACCAACTAAATAAAAGCGTTACTATTACTACCCATTTTCTCAACACAGACAAAGAAAAGGTCTGAAAAGATAAGCCTACCACCCCTTTGATTTGATAATGCCATCCCAGAAATTCTTCACTTTCTCTCTCTATAAATAAAAATTGTATTTATTTTTCTACTCATTTACAAGCCGTCCATTCCTCTGAACCCACCCCTGTCTCACCCCACCTCCAAAAGTCAGCGCCTTCTTTTGTCTCTTCATATCACAGAAACGAAAAAAAAAAAGAGGAAAAAAAAATGGAAGACGATTGGGATCTGCACGCGGTGGTCAGAGGCTGCGCCACCACCACCACCACCACCTCATCCGCCAACACCGCCGTAGATAGCTCTTCCCGTGGTCAACTATTGAGTACTATTGAGAAAGATTTTGACTTTTCTGATGTTTGGTTTCGAGATCTGTTGGAGGAGCCCAGAAGAGAGAGCTCCGTACAAGAGCTGCATGATCTTTACAAGCCCTTTTTTCCAAATAAGCCACAAGAGATGATACCTTCTTCACAAATAGTGTTATTAAATTCTCCACAAAGTTTATTATTACCAATTTCTTCACCACACTCTGTTCTTGGGGGATTGAAAGATCTATCGCCTGACCAACAACAGCACCAAGTTGTAAAGCAAAAACAACAGCTTTTTTCTGTGGTTAATGGCTCAAAAGCTAGTAGTGCTTCACATTTTCCCACTCCAAGGTCCAAAAAAAGGTGTGTGTTTTAAAGTTTTGATCTTTTTCTTTCTTGGAATTACTGATTTTTGTTTTGAAGTTGAGATAAATTATAAATGGGTTGCTTTTTATGGATCTAGTTTCTTATGTGCTAATATATATTTTTTCTATTTTTAATTTTGATACAGGAAGAACAATTTGAAGAAGGTTTGTCATGTACCTGCAGAGAGTTTATCTTCGGACATGTGGTCTTGAGAAAATATGGGCAAAAACCAATCAAGGGCTCCCCTTATCCCAGGTTTGTTTGTGCTTTTGGATTTAAGTTTTTTTTTTTTTGGTGCCTACATAATTACTAGTTTGGAGTTTTCTTTGACAATTAATGCTGGTTGATTTTGCTTAAAATATGAGTTCTTTATCTGTTCTATTTTAAGGAATTAGATAAATATGAACAAAAAAATTACTTTAATGGAAAGATGCTAAAAGGGATCATTCATGGTTATATCTAATTTCTAACTAAACAACACCTCACTTATTAAAAAAAAACTAAACATTTCCTCCAAAAAAACAAAGATTGCCTACAAACTTCTATTATCGAAGATTCTTTAACAATTATTGATGGTTGATTTTGGGAATATAATAGTGGTCGAATGTGTTAAAACTTTTAAGCCCATACGAGTCATACGACAGTCGGGACTCGGGGTTCGATCCCCATCCTGTTCTCTCCCAAGATTTGTATTTAAAAAACCAATGATGGTTGATTTTGTTTGAACTATTTTTAGGGAAATAGATAAATATGAATAAAAAGTTCACTTAATTATAAAGGGGCTAAAAGGGATTTTTTTGAGAATCTAGCATCATGGTTAATTAATCTAACTAAACATTCTCTGAAAATTTTTGTTAATTATTTTGTTTGTGAACAGGGGTTATTACAAATGCAGCACCTTAAAAGGATGTATGGCAAGAAAACAAGTGGAGCGCCATAGATCCGACCCGGGAATGTTCATTGTCACCTACACGGCGGAGCACAACCACCCCATCCCTACTCACCGGAACTCACTCGCCGGCAGCTCCCGCGGCCAGAAGCCGGCCGACACTCCCAATTCCGATGACCCCAAGAAATCCTCTACCTCGCCGGAATTGTCGCCGGCGGCGAGCCTCTCTCCGGCGCCGGAAAAGCCGGAGAGCAGCCGGGAGGACTTGGCTGAAGCCGATGACGAGGAGGATGGCATCAGCGGGCCGAACATGGCGGTGGACGATGATTTCTTCGCGGGTTTGGAAGATTCCGATCATTTTCCGGCGGATTTCCAGTTCCCTTGGGTTGCTACCACCGCCGCCGGCGGTGGTTGACTTTGTGGGAAAATCAAAAGGGGGGAATGATGCTTTTCTTCTCACTCACTTTTCTTTTTATATTTTGTTTTTGTAGGCACGAGACAACTTTTTGTCCGTTAAGAAGAGTTGTAAAGAATCTTGAAATCAACAATGTTCTTTTGTACGTGTAACGTATACAATGAAATCTTTCAATCATAAAGAGGCTTCTAGAGGAAAAAAGAGGAGATGCTGTTGTTTTCTCTTAGGGATAGTTTGGATAGATGGATAGGGCTTCATACACAATCCTCTGTTTCGTTTACATAGGATAGATTATACTAGAATATAATTGAAATATTAGCTATTAATCATGTTTAATAAAGTACTTGCTTGCAAGTTATTATGTATTTTGATCATTGTTTCTCAATTTTATCCTTGCACATTAACATGGAGTCTAATCAAAGGGATCGGATCCACAATCAAACAAATATATTGATTACACATTCGCTCTTTATCCCATTACAAATGAGTTGCTGGTAATCGATCCTTAAATTAGGCTCATAAAAATTTGTTGATATATTTGATAGGATTATTGGGATAATGAGAATTTTTCTGATATTGTACCACTCCAAATATTGTTTACTCATATTGAACTCGACTCTTAAGTGGATCACCCACTGTCATCTGCGTCACAAAAAGATTAGGTGTAAATTGTAATGAAGGGTTAACACGGCAAAAATCTTTGGATGCGTAAGTCCGTTTCAAAGCAAATAAAAAATAAGTTAGAGAACTAGAAAACTGATTATTGTTTAATTGATTGCCTCCATTTGACTAATGAACCGGGGTATTTGTAGCCGAATAGGCGGATTTTCACGGGCTTTTTGGCTTAAGGGTCGCAATGTGCCTTCTCTAGGTACTTTACCTAAATTAATTAAATAACTAATCCTCAATCCTCATAGAACTAATTTTGATTGGGCTTTTCCGAATTATTGTAGCCCATCAATTTCCATAGCTTATAGTCACTATCTGATAATCGAATATCAAGTTATAGAACCTGGTGTAGTTTATAAAGTTCTAATTATGACAAATAGAGCACAAAGGGAATATAGTAATCAACCAGCATATTCTCTAACTTCACTCTTTTTTTTTTTTGGCTGCTCCCTGCATATGAGTTTGTTAAGAAAAATAAATTAAAATGTTAGAACAGAATGAGGAAGAAGACGAGGTCGTAGATCAAAGGATAAATGAATCTATTTTAGTAAATGATGCAGAAAGACTGAATTTAGTTGTAATTGATGCTGTTTAAGTTAATCTTTCGTAGTTTGTGCTTGATTTGGGAGAATAAATCAGACGTGATTCGTGTTGCGTCATTTCCCAGGATCTGCAAACGAACAAATGTTAGGCGAGCCGGGTGGACCCCCGGCTAAGGCCCTCCGATGTTTAAGACAGATACAGAAGATAAGGTAGCTAGGAATTGAAGAGCGATGTGAACAATTAATTATGAGATATGTGTTTCGATAGAACTGTGTTGTATTCTAAGCCATACGAGCTACCTTCATGTGTCGAGATCGCCTAAGTTTTTTTTGTCACATTACGGATAAGATTGTTGAAATTTCGGTGTTTTATTTCGTAGAACTGGATTACAAGGAATCAGTAACAAACTATTACAAAGAAATCGAAAATTGAGAATAGCCGAGGTGAGTAAAAACTCTATCCGCAAGATAAACACGCCCCGTATAAGTCTTGATTTTAACAGACGTGTTATCCCCAAAGATACAATGACTTCGTCCTTGTAATAGCAAAGATCGCAAATTACAAGGCACCTTTCGAATCGAAATGTGTAAAATCGAGTACACTATGCAAGTACAAGAAAGAAAATGAGTATGAAAGTGTGTAATCTAAACAACAACATTGCTCCTATTTATAGGACTTCCAAACTGGTCTTGGGGTCTCTTTCTTTGCAAGACAAGGTAACTCGAGGATAATGGTCAGTAACCTCCAGGTAGTGGACACTCCTTCAATGACCACTATCTTCAGAACTTCCAAGTAGTGGGCAGAGTGGTGGTCTTGTTCCATTATAAAAGTGCAGTTTAGCTACTTTTAAGTTGCAAGTTGCAACTTTATCGGGACACAGCTCGGGCTCGGCCTCGCCCACGGCGGCCGGGGCGGGGCAAGCAGCGCGCGTGTGGCCTTGGCCACCACACCTCACATGTGTATAGTTATTTCATCTTGCACACTCTTATACACCCACTTACTTATATATTGAATAAAATTAATATTTTATTCACATGTGGATGGTGTCTTTTCACCTTCCCATCATCCATTATCCCTTTTCAAATTGACTATCTTGTGGATTTTATTTTCACTCACCACTAAATGGTTTTGAGAAGTTAAATATACCACACTCATCTACTCGAAACGTAGAATTTTATTTTAATATTTAATTCTTTCAAAATTAAATAATTAGTCACTAAAAATTGGTCAAAGTTAGGTATCAACCATTACTTCTCAAACCAATTTCCAACAAAGATTAACGGTGGCGGCTCGTGAGGTGACCCAAATCGTTAGTTCGGTCGGAACCCGAGTACAAAACCCGGATCTTTGGGCATTTTAGTCATTTAGCTAACTCTAGAGGGTAACATAGTAATTATGATCTTGTACATATTAGTGTTCTTTTTTTTTAAAAAAAAATCGTATGGTGGGAGTGGGAATTTATTTTGTTTTCTATTTTTGTTTCTTCTGATTCAAGTCATTTTTGTAAATATATATTGACACTTTCTGTACCAATTATTGTTGCAAAATAAATAGCATCATTGGCTTGTTTTTAAGCTCAGCTGATGATTGTGTACTTCCTTTTTTTTTTTTTTTTCCCTTTCGTTTTTATCAACTTTCCTGAAAGTTGACATGAATTTAGATATAATTGTATCTGCAGACATCTAAGGTATCAGTAGTACTATGTTTCTGCATTTCAAGACACATATACATGTCAAAATTTAAGAAGACTGTTTTTATGTTTATCATAGAACTGAAGATGGATGGCCGATGGGGCGATGGGCATGACCTATATTAATCAGGTTCAATAAAATAAGTTCAAGCAGTTCTAATTCTCTATTCCAAAGTATGTTTCACTACTTTAAATATTCTCCAAGTGTAAATTAATGACTTCGATCATCAATATATATATATATATACTAAGAGTATAGATATGATATTTGGAATATAAAATGATAATGACATTGAATTTTAAACCAAAATAAAGAGAAGACCAATAGGCTTGTTGGAGTTCGAGTGGTTTTTTGGGGTTTGGAGACTAGGGTCAGTTTCTGATTTCCTTTGTGGTTCTTTGGTCGGTTTCCGATTTCCTTCGTGGGTTTTGGACAGTGTTGGGCGAGGGATCTCGTTTGTTGCCATCCTTGGGTGTGTTCGGTTTGCGAGTAGCTGTGTAGAAAACCAAAACTAGAATAGAAGAGAACATAGAAATGCTGCCATTGGAGCTAGGATGCAAGCTAGAGCTCAACTCTTTATTTTGTTATTGTGAAAACATGCGTAAAACGAGAGTACGAGATGTGTGGGTATTTATAGGACAAACATTAAGTAATCTGTTAAAGTGCTAAAGGAAATATAAAAGTCTTTGAAGGAAAAATAACAACTCTAAGTAATTCAACGGCCCCCCTCAAGTTGGGCATTGGTGCAAGTCATGCACACCCAACTTGGACAAAGAAACGAAAAACACCAGGGCCCAAGGGCTTGGTAAAGAAGTCGACCAAGCTCAGGGGAAGAAGACACCTTCAACGGAGCAATGAAGCTTGACCTTATATCGATCCCGGACGGATATTTATGATTAATATCTAGGTGCTTGGTTCTCTCATGGAAGACGGGGTTGGCGGTGATGTGCGGAGCGACTTGATTATCACGAGTAGTGGGATAGGAGTAGGAAGAACCAAGCCTAAATCATGAGCAACATAAGAAAGCCATTGAAGTTCACAGCACCGTAGTCCCCAAAGCCCTATACTCGGCTCGGCGGAGGACCTAGAGAGACAGATTGTTTGCTTCTTGGTCTTCCAAGAAACCAAAGAAGCACCAAGAAATATATAGTAACAAAGTGATGGATCTCGAGTATCTTTACAAGTCGCCCAATCTGCATCGCAATAGGCTTTAAATTTGGAAAGAACTGGTAACATGATAGAATTAAGGAGGTGAATGGTGCATCCCAATATGAGCTATAAGGATTGTTGACAAATTGACTTAAGCTGCTTTGAACATAGAAGGTAATATCAGGCCGAGTAAAGTTAAGATATAATAATCTTCCAACCAAACGCGTCTGTAGGGACCACCATCACGGAAGAGGAGTGCCAGACGCACTCATCAATCTCAAACCCTGGGGAAAGGGAGTAAGAAGTAGGCCTGCAACCAAGTAAACCACAATCACTTAAAATGGCTAACACATACTTCCTCCGATTCAAGTAAGTCCTGTGGTCGTCTCCGCCAATTTCAAGTCCAAGAAAATATTTAGCCAAAGACCAAGTCCTTGATGGTGAAAAGATCATCCAAATAAGATTTAAGATGCATAATATCCTCTACATTAGAACCATTAAAAGAACATCATCCACATAAACCAAAAGGATCAAAGTGGAGGAGGTAGTCAGATCGCTTAATGAATAAAAAAGTGGTCATGAAGCGATCGAGTAAACCCAAAATCAATTAATTTCTTGAAGAACTCACTATTCCACATTTCTGCAGAGGCTTGCTTCAATCCATACAAACTCCATTTCAAATGACAAACTTGGCCATTGTGACTTTAGTATATCCAGGGGTGGTTCCATGTAGATATCTTCATCCAAGTAACCATGCAAAAATGCGTTATTGATATCCAATTGATGCAATTCCCAAAGACTTAACAAATCACCATAGCAATTAACAACCTTACGGTCACAAGTTTAGCTACAGGGGAAAAGCTATCAACATAATCAACACAAAGAACTTGATGATATCCCTTAGCAACTAACCTGGCTTTGTACCTCTCAACTGTCCCATCTGGATTCCTCTTTATCTTGAATACCCATTTACAACCTATGGGTTTCTTACCTGGGGGTAGAATAGCCAATTCCCAAGTGTCATTTTGTTCCAAGGCCTGTAATTCTTTATTCATAGCTTCCACCGGAGAGGATCTCCTTGGCCAATGTATAGGAAGAAGGTTCGTAGAAAAGACACATTTGCTAGAAAAGACACATATGAAGCACTAAGATTGGGTGAGATATAAAAAGGAAAGGTAGAGATGGGATAAGAAGAAGAAGATGAACATGTGGGAGAGAAAGACTCGAGAAGTTGGCGGCTAGGAAGATGTCTTTCTTGCAAGTCACATAATCCTTGAACTGACGTGAGTTTGGAAATGTTTAAGTACCTTTTCCGAGAGCTATGGGTAGAGAAAGAGTGGGGAATGAACAGGAGAAGGAGAGAACATTTGAAGGAACAAAGTCATTTGGAGGAGGAGAAGAAATAGGTCTGGGGGAATAGGGTCATCCAGGGGAGGTTTAGGCAAAGGAGTATCGGAGGAAGTGTCGGCCTTATAAGAGGGAAATTCGGTTTCAACAAAATGTACTTCTCTAGTAACTGAATTTTATGAGTCACAAGATTGTATAACTTGTATCCCTTTTGTCCCCCTTCATAGCCTAAGAAGATGCATCTATGAGCTCTAGGATCAAACTTGGATTTACCAGGTAGGATGTTGGTACCATAAGCAAGACATCTAAAAGGTTTGAGAGTAGAAGAATCGGGAGATTTGTTGAACAAAATTTCATAGGGAGATTTCAGTTTAACACAAAGACTAGGAAGCCTATTTATTATGTAGGTGGCGAAGGAGAGAAAAGGGCCAAAAATCAATGGGAAGTTTGGACTGAAACAATAGTGCTCTAGCTGTATCAAGGAGGTGCCTGTGTTTTCTCTCTACAATCCCATTTTGTTGGGGAGTGTAAACACAACTCCTCTGATGAACGATTCCATGGTCATTGAAGAGAGTTTGACAAGCGTTAATTCATGAATTGATTACCATTATCACTTGAAAGGCCTTTATTTTTGGTCAAATTGAGTTTGTATCATGAGAATGAATTTAGTGAGTAAGGAGGGAACCTGACTTTTATGTGACATAAGAAATGTCCATGTACAACGACTATGATCATCCACAAGTGTAAGAAAGTATGGAGTGTGGGAAAATAAAGTACCGAGTATGAAAGGGTCCCCAGGACATCAATATGAACTAATTCAAACACATGTGAAGTACAAGAGTTACTATGAGGAAAAAGGCGTCGCTGTGTTGTTTGGATAAATGGCAAACATCACAATTCTTTAAGCATTGTTGCATATCAAGATTACAAAAGTCGACTTGAGAAAGTGTAAGTGAGCTAGAGTAGGAAAAGAAGCATGTCCCAATCGTTTATGCCACAAAACAAGAGCAGAATTACAAGGAAAAATCAAGGAGAAGAAATACAATCAGTAATAGATGACTCAGTGGGCTTATGAGGCTGCAACACATACAACCTTCCAACAACTTGGCCAACTCCTAGAACCTTTTCAGTCCTCAGGTCCTGCAAGACACAAGAAGATGGATAAAAAATGCACTTGCAGTTAGAGGTTTGGGTCAGATGAGCAATGGATAAGAGATTATATTTGAAAGAAGGAACAAAAAGGACATCAGTGAGGGTTAAAGTGGGAGATAGGATCACATCACCAAGATGAGTGACTTGTTTGTAAGAACCATCCGGTAAATAGACAGAGACTCGAACTAGCGAGTTGGTTTCAAATTGGTAAAAGAAGAAAAGGAAGTACACATGTGTCTACTAGCTCCTGTGTCTAAAATCCAGGAACCATTCCCAAATTGATCAAAGGAGCTCAAGGCCAGGGTAATACCTGTATAATCTGCAAAATGTGCATAATTCATGACAGGTTCAGCAGCATCTGTAGTTCCTTTCCCACTCATGTATTTAGCAATCTCCTGTTTGATAATGTTCCCAATATCATTCATCTCAGAGTGCTATGAGCAGCATCAACCAATTTCCTCTCTGAATTCACATCTACTGCAGCCAAATTAGCACTTGTTCTGCCTCTCGAATCCCTTGGTTTCTTGAACCACTCAGGATAACCAACAAGTTTGAAACACTCCCGTTTCTCATGACCATGGATGTTACAATGGTCACAATACAATTTGGCACGCCTCTCTAGTTCGTCTAACACCAGCCGACCTCTAGAGTTAGACCAATTCCGTATTACTACCGAGTCTTAGAAGCCCTGCCACCTTCCCGGTGTAGTGGCAGAGTGCGGAATTGTCCGATCCTTCGTGATAGATCCGTTGGATCGTCCTCTATTTTTCAATCCTCAATATCATGGAATAAGCCTTATTGATGTCGTGCAACGGATCCATCAATAGAACTTGACTTCTAGCTTGCTCATAGCTATCATTCAGTCCCATGAGGAATTGCATCAGTTTAGTATTCATGTCATTTTCAAGTGCCTTCTTAGATCCGCCACAAACACAACCAGCACATGTACAAGTAGATACAGGCATCAAGTTGTTATACTCATCCCATAAGCGTGATAACCTGGTAAAATATGCAATCACGAGATGCAAATCCCCGACTAACACTAGCGATCTCTCTTTGAGCCGAGCATTGGGACCATTACATTGTCCAAATCGTTGTTCAATAGCTTCCCATAGAATTTTTGCAGACTTAGCATAGATGAAAGCATCAACAAATTCACGAGATATAGAATTTAATATCCAGCTAATAACCATAAAATCAACTTTCTGCCACAGCTCAAATTGTGGCGATCAAGATCGGTATTGTAATTTTCCCATTGATGAAGCTAGCTTAGATTTAGCACCAAGTGCAATTAACATAGATCAACGCCATGGCAAGTAATTGCTACCATTTAAGAGATTTGTTACGAATTAAGCCTGGATGGTCAGCACCATGAAGATGAAGAGGATTGTCTTTCTTGATTAAATTTTGATTCGCTCCTTGAGTGTAGTTTGATTCGCGATCGCGATTTTGTCGTCGCCGAACATCGAGGTCCAAGGCGGAAGTGTGGAATCGAAATTAGCTCGATACCATGTAGAAAACCAAAACTAGAATAGAAGAGAACATAGAAATGCTTGCCATTGGAGCTAGGATGCAAGCTAGAGCTCAACTCTTTATTTGTTATTGTGAAAACATGCGTAAAACGAGAGTACTGAGATGTGTGGGTATTTATAGGACAAACATTAAGTAATGTTAAAGTGCTAAAGGAAATATAAAAGTCTTTCAAGGAAAAATAACAACTCTAAGTAATTCAACAAGTCGTGAATGGGCCTTTTCCATATCCGAGCCTAAGTCTCGCCGGCTTCTTCAAGCTCGAGTTTCGTCAGTGCTTCGTGGTCTCATTTCGTGTGCAAGGTCCAGTTCAGTCCGACTCCGGGTGTTTTGAAGGGTTCGGTTTACTTCTGTATTTTCAGCGTCTGTTTTCACTTTTCTTGCTTCGGTTCTGAATGGGGCGGTGCCTCTTGTGCGGGTATTATGTGTTTTTGCTACACCGAGTAGTTTACAGTTTTTTATTAGATGTTTTGTAACCATTAACCCCAAACCTCCGTAGGCCAAATTACTGTAATAGTTTATTCAGTTAGTTATTGTAAAAAGGATGAACCCCATCCCTGAGGGCCCCCACTGCCCTTGCTCTAGAGCTTGGTCCTTGGGCTGCCGAAGACTGAGTCACCACACAAGAACTTCTCCCCCACCCTGTAAATCGTTACCAAAGGGATTCGAACAACCACACTGTGGGTGCCAGCAAGCAAACATCACGTCACCCAAGTCCTTTACCAGTTGAGCTATGTCCCGGGGGCAATTAGTTATTGTAATATTCGGTTATAGCGCAATCATGTTTCAACGGCGGGGTCGATACCTAACAAGGCTAACTTTACGTCATCTAAAGTTATTACATAAACTTGTGCTAAATGGGCATTTTTTTTTTCCAATTTGAGGAGATGGAAGTAAACTTTCCGAGAATGCATTTTTGTCTTTTAATGTTTTTTGATTACCTACTATGGAAATCAATGTTTATTCTTTCAATGTGATTATAAGACCAATTTGTTCCCTTTTTTTCTTTCTTTTTTTCATTTGTACGAATTTTGATACTCATTCGATTCCCGAATTAATTCTTCAATTTGTTGTCCCCATTTGTTGTACATGTAATCGGTTATAGATTTGGAATATGTTTTGTGCACAAATATTGGCGATGTTGTGTAAGTTCAATGTATCTTGCCCATGTTCCGAGAATATGTAATTGTATCCTCTGTCAAATCCCAAATGGGGAATAATACTCGTTAAATTGTGTAAATGTTAGTTACTATTTACTTTTTTCCTTGGGTTGCCTCGCATTCATTTTGAATTTCTATGCTTGTCCACAAAAATCCTTTATGCCACATTGCTTTAATTAAATGTTGATAAGATCGGGATCAACCTTGTATTCTAGTGGTTGAGACATGTGTTGTAAGGATGAATGACCCGAGTTCGATCCCATACGAGTGTCCCCTCCCCAGGTTCCTCCCATTCTACTAAAAAAAATGTTGATACGACCGAAAAACGAATGAAACTATTTGATACTCGAGTGAAATCAATCGTTAAAACTTGTTTGATTTCGGTTCGTTAACATAACGAACTAAGTTTGTACATATTTTTTCGTTCAATATAATCATAATGTCCGCCCAAGCTCGACTCGAATGGTAAAAAATAAAAAAATATGTATAAAATGTCAAGTTATTCGAGCTCGACGTGTTAGCTTAGATAAAATTCATTTACGATTAATAATCGATAACAAACTCCAACAATATTTTTAAAAATGAATTAAAATTCAAACAAATTTGAATTATATAATATTCGATTATGCTCGATTCCTTTACACACCTCTAATTTGTTGCCTTGTTGGTGACACTTATCGAAGAGGAAAGTCGGGCACAAACTCCGTCAATTGCAATAGAAAGAGAGATTAGCCAATTCTTTGTCCACTTGGACCACTCTATAGAGCAAGAAAGAGGAATCACATTAACATACCGATAAGGGCAAAAGATTGTCGGCCGACCTGACAGGCCTAAGGCATTGGGCCGACCGATGATACTAGGACATTGGGCGAAATGAGGAGGCCCATAGCCTGGGGATGACTTGTTAAGTGTTAAATAGTGGGCCGACTGTGTAGCTTTGCAAGATGAGATCGCCTAGGTTTACTAACTTGGGCCGGCCTGTCAAGGCTGAGTGCAAGTGGTTAGGGATGTTCATAAGACCGACCTGTGTAGAATCAGCTGTGTTAAGCCGACCTGTTGTTGACCTGTTGAAGCCTAACATGACTTCAAAGGGAGAGGTCAGCTCGGACTGAGGGATGTATGAGACACTCAGGGTGCCTTGGTAAATTTAAGAGGGTTTCGCATCAATATACCGGGCCGACGTGTTCTGAGACAGGTCGGAGCTATGGTCTTACGGGCGTAAAATTAGGGTTTTTAAGAGATCCGATCCTAATCTAATGATGACTCTGACACCAGATCATAACAGAATCCCGGATTTTACGGAAACCCTAATCCGAGCTAAGGTATAAAAGGCCCAAGCCCAGGTTCATTCTAACCTAATCTCATTTCTTTTTTGTTACATTGCTCTTTCTCTCTCTAGCCTTTTACTTCTTTTCCAAGACACTGACTTAAGCATCGGAGAGGGTACGCCGGAGCCCCCCTCCGGCCCCCCTTGTGCAGGTTTCGTGGTGGACTTCGTCTGGGAAGGTGATCGGCGAGGAGAGGT
This sequence comes from Rehmannia glutinosa, assembly GCA_016081115.2. NCBI lineage: Eukaryota > Viridiplantae > Streptophyta > Magnoliopsida > Lamiales > Orobanchaceae > Rehmannia > Rehmannia glutinosa. Next base: position 22,689,312 of record CM071937.1, on the reverse strand, counting down.
AGTTTTTGGGAGCAACCAAGTGGCGCCGTCTGTGGGAACTCCGTAGGTCCCAAGGGGTGTAAGTGTAAGGTTTAGAAGGGGGCTTGAATAAACCTTACCAAATTTTCGATTTAGTCCTTTTAAATATACAGAGTTGATACTACAATTTGTGTCCTTGATGGACGATCAATTTAGTCAATCAAGAGAGTTAGTCTCTCAACCGACTCAACTGGGCCGTTGATGGATTAACTCATTGTTGAGTCTAAATTAACTCAACTGTGGTTTTGTTTTTCGGAAGACTTAACACCCTTAAGTTTGATTAAACAAGAGTTTAGTGCTTGGTTTAGTACTTATAAATTATCAAGTAGATAGCAAATTTATCAGCCAGATATAAGCGAGTTAAAAATGCGAGGAATTAAAGTCTTTGAAATGTAAATGACACAATGAAATTTTTATAGAGGTTCGAAGATGGGGTAATTCTTCTACTCCTCTCTTCTCCAACTCCTGGAGGAATCCACTAGGTAATGATCAAGTATACAAAGTGGTAGCAGTCCCGGATACAAGTCTTGATCACACGGTGACTTGATCCTTTGGGACTTCGGTCCGAGACGCCTTGATCACTCGGTGGCTTCTAAACGACTCGCCTTCTTCACAGGCACTGCGCTTGCTACTACTCACTTGCTCAAGCTCTTTGGATTTGATCACGAAGCCCTCCAAAAGCTTAAGACTTGGTTCGACTTGAACCTTCCTACAATCCTTCGTGGAATGTAGACCCTTTATTTTTCGGTGTTTTCCTCTTCAACTGATTGAAGTTATCTTTCCTTCACGGTGAGTGTTGGATCGATGTTCTTCGTAGTGTAGGCTTGAGGATTGAGAATATTTCAGATTTTCTAATAATTGCTTGAACGTTTTTGGTTGGATCTATATCTCTTGTGTCACTTGTGTCTCTCTTGTATATCTCCTTTTCTCAATTTAAACTCCTCAGCCTTTTATAGTGATCTTTCAAAAATTTGCCCGTTGAAGAGATATGCTTATTTTTGAAAGTCACTTGCGATCGTTGGCTTGTCTTATTGCGATCCTTGGAATTGCCATTTCCTCGTATGAATTGTTCTTTCACCTTTTCAGAGTTCGACACGGTGTAGTGCTTCCCATTGGTTCATTCCATTTGCACGCTTCTAGATCGAGCACTCCGAGAAAGGTGGTATGGAGATATTACTTGTTTAAGTAATTCTCTTGATTTTCGCGGCAACGAATCTTTTTTACGATTATCTCGACTTGATCGCATTTCTTTGCTTTCCCCAGGTGACTTAGAGTCGCCTTCCAATCATGGATGACTCTTCCGTCACTTTAACTTGAGACTTGGCTTTTCTTGAGTTGACTTGACCGATACTCCACTCACCGCATCTCACCGCTTCTTCAAGAGAGTTCCCGTCTACTCTCTTCTTTGCCATACTCAAATTGTCTCGCAATGAGTCTTCCTTCTAGTCTTGATTGTCTTGCATGTTGCATGTTAGGCCGACTTAACTCCTTGGCAGCACTCTATTTATTACAATGCATTTTACAACAAGAATTGGGGTGCCAACTTTCTATTCTAAGTTTTACATAGCATTCATCAAAATCTAAACAATAAATTTCCTAACAATTTCCCCCCTTTTTGATGATGCCAAAACTTAAACCATTTAAAAATGCAAATAGCAAAGATACATACAGATAGTGTATTGACATAGAATGTATGTGAGAATCAATCCTTTTATTGATCATAACATTCTTGTTCTTTTTACACAATACAAGGTGTATCAGATCACATATTTGTCTACAAAAGAATAAAGAATTTATAGCTTTATTGAGAAGACTTACATTGTATGTATTTACATAATAAAATACACGAAGGGTTGACAAAGAACACTTCATCTCCTTCATTTGTCTCCTTCTTTCATCTTGTTGAGCATCTTCTTCTCTTCTTCTCTTTTTCTCATCGTCACCGCTTCTTTTTTTCTTTTCATATGCCTTCCTCGGGCAGCTTCATCTCTTCTTATTCTTTCCTCTCTTTCCTCCCATAGCTGAGTTTGTCTCTTGTTTTCTTCTTCTATTCTTTTTGCATACTCGGGCGTTGGTTTTAGCCACTTGCAAATTTGCTACTTGGTCAAGTTTCCCCCAAAGAGATCCCTCCTTTCTTTCCTGGATCCACGTATTCAATGTTTTTGGGTAGAGGCCTAGGTCCAAGTTTCTTCCTCCACCACCGCTTCTTCCTCTACCTCTGGGCGTATATCTCAGATCGGGGTCTTCTTCTTCTTTCCCGGTGAGTGACCGGCGGAGTGACCACAGAGTGATCCGGTAGTCTCACGCCTGCCTCGTCACGCCTTCTTCACATAACGTGAGACCCTTTTCCCAAGATAAGTCCCAAGCTTGAGCCATAGACATATTTGCAAAGTATCCTTCGATTCGAGCGTTTTAAATTCATCAACTGATCGTGGCTCGCCCCGACATCCGAGATGGCATAAGTGTTCTCGCTTCACTCGAATGCCTCCATGTTCTTTCAAGATGTTCATAACTCGGGCATCCATTCTTCCTTCCACTTCTTTCATCCCTCGCTTCAATTGTTTTTCTCTTTTCGCCATAGATATAGCAGAGTGTTGGAGTGGCGAGTCACTGAGGAGTTTTTGATAATGTCACCGTGAGGACCTTGTTGGGGAGTTTGTGCAATCATCAAGGTCACATCCGCCGATCCTTCCTCCTCAACAAGCTTTCCTTTCTTTTGTTTCAACACTTCTTGGTGATTTTCCCTTCGCAGATGTTCCTTCCTTCTCAACTTCAAAGATCCCCTTGCGCTTTAGGTATTCCTTTTCCCCTTTTTGGCATCATCAAAGGAGAGAGGAACGCTCGAAACAGACTTTAAAGGTGAAGTCGAGCTCGCGATAGTTGCTCGTGCTTGGAACATCCGTAGCCGAAGTCTTTTGGATCTGTCACGGGGATGACTCGCTCTTCTTCTTCTTCGCTTTCCGATCCCGTAAAGGTTACATTAGGATTATCCGGGAATCATGAAGTGCGCTTATCTCCTTCTCGGATGGGTCGATGATAGCAGGAGGGATGTTCTCTACGCCTTCTTTACCCAGGAAGTCTCAACCTCCCGTGGGCCTTCATTACCTCCAGCTCTCTACCGCAATGGGCTTGGTCCTCCCTTTCGACAAAGGTCACTGCCTTAGTGGTCTTCTGCGGTGGCATCCATTGGAGTCTCAACCCCGTGGATTGCACTTTCATCGCCTGCAGTGTTAACTCCTGTGGTCAAGCATTTCTTCCTCGTGCCTCGATCGCATCGCCAGCGTCATTAGCAGAGTAGTTGACACTCTCACCGAGACAGTCTCAATCGCCGAGCTTCGTTGATGGCAACTTGCTTTCGTTTAGTGTTTGTTCTTTTCCCACTTCGCCTCCTTGATTCGTTGTAGGAGTCACCGCAAAGATCCTCCGACCTTGCCGCAGTGGAGGAGTTTCCCCCCCGGGCGCACCACCGAGTGACTTGGAATGGGGTCACTCGTCTCCAAACTCCCACTGCTTTATTGAGTGTTCACCATATCAAAGGTGGTAACACACCTTCAATAGGGGTTGGCTCGACCGGGGTCCCCATTATCCCGGTTTCATCGCCACTTCCCTTATCGCTTTCTTCCGAGTGAGTTGGGGAAGTGGTAGCAAAGAATAATGATGGCGATTTGCTTCGAACCACTCCCATTGGATCAATTTCGGTGTGTTCGGGAGGACTCTCCTGGTCCCTCCATCAATATTTGCTCGTGAAGGATTTCGATTCGTGCAATGCTTGCCTGATTTGCAACTTCTTCGCGGCGCAAAGAAAAGATTCTCCTAGGATCCTCATCACTGTCGTAGAGAAGACATCAAGAGAGAGGATGTGTGTGTTCGTGGTGCCGGGAGATAGGGCATATCGGCCTTCTCACGTGCCTCGCCTTCCTCCTCGCTTGCTTTTCTTTCTCCTTGTCCTTGAAGATCTGCAGGATGTTCGTGCAGTTTGTCTTCATCCTTTGGAGCACAAGATGGTTAGTCCAAGGAAGTTTAACAGTTCCTCTTCTTCTTCTATAAACTCGGCCGTTGGAACTGTTTCCTTGATTTACTCAATTTCCATTTCCTCCACTCACGCAGACGATGTTGGATGTCCGGGTAAGGTGGAGATAGAATCATCACATCACTATCCGATTTATCGCCTTCTTTCTTGTGTTTCAAATTTGTGTGGACTAAAGTGTGTCTTCCGGTTGTCTCTCGCGACGCCTTCACACTTTAGTGTTTCATGAATTACATATGGAGACTCTACTTCGCAAGCCTCCCAGTATTCTTCCACTCGGTGAGTGGTGAATCACTGGTTTTCTCAAGCTCTGAGTGCTTGATGATTCTTCTTCGTCTCCTAGTTTGTACCGAGGGATTTCTGGTTCGAGACGGTGTCCCTCGAGTCTTGGGGCGGGGGGCCGGCCGGTGTCTTTTCTCGAGGAGCGGGCCGTCTTGGCTTCTCATTTCTCCTCTTTTTGACGATCGGAGAAGGTATTTGTGAGTCCTTCTCGACCGCTCCGCAGGGGGAGGAGACACGGCCGCAGGGGGCGGTGACTCGCTTTGCAGTGGGCAGAGCATGTTTGGGCTTTCTTTCTGCAGGGGGCAAGCGTGATTTTCTTAGCATTACCGCAGGGCAACTTTCTTCTTGGGTGGAGAGGAAACAATTTGTATCTTCGTGGTCACCGATTCCCCTCACTCGTGTCGCCTCTCTTGGCGTAGGCTCTCTTCGTCAGGCGCGCGAGAGAGGTTTGCTCAACATCCTCTTGTTAACATGGAATGCCTTCCCATGTCTAAGAGGGACTCCTTTCACCTCCATCACCGGCCAATCACTAGGCCATATCCACAGGGATCCTCCAAATGAGCCATCTTCCTTGAAGGATTTGTTCCTACGCTCGGGTAGAGTCCTTTGTAGACAAACTCGGTTGATTTGCTTTATCTTCTTTTTCTCGCGATGATTGCGGCCATTACAATCGACTTTGCTTTTGATGATTGGTCAAAGCCGCCAAATTTGATGTCAATACATTTGGCAACTATGTCCAACAACTTGTGATAATCCTCCTTCAGATCCAGTTTCTTGTTTGTCGTGGTACACTATTTTATCAAAGCAAAAGTCGGGCTTTGCTTTCTTTCCAAGCATCCGCCAGGTTTACATCGATTCGTTAATCTTTGATGCTCCTTGGGTAGTGAGCAATGTTCACCAAATCCTTGGTAGAGATAGTCACCGCTTTCCGTGAAGATGACTTTATTCCTTCATCGTGAATCTCAAGATTCACGTAGAATTGTCGCGACCTCCTCCACATAGGTCATCGGATATTCTAACGTTAAACGGTTTCACCGGACGCGTTTCCAATTTTTCAGCGATTTTCTTCACTAGGGTGTCGTCGGACCTGCTTTCACCATTCCGCCGAAATCCACAAGAGACCCGGTGTGGATTTGCTTCCCTAATTTGACAAAGTCGTAGGTTGGTGCCATTTTTCAGATTTTATCAAAGAAAAACTTAAGAGATTGATTTTGAAGATAGATAGGGTTTCGAGAGAATTTTTGCCTTTTCTTTTGAGAGAAATAGATGAACAGTTTTGGTAGTGTGAGAGAGAAACGGACGGAAATGGTTTAAGTATGGTTTATGAAAGGACGTGCGGGTGGTTTTTGAAATGTGATCGAAATCAACGGCTTAGATTTTGCACGCCTATTTAGCATTTAATGTCTCGTATTTAATGCGGCAAAGATTTATATCCAATCATAAGCTTGGTGTGCAGCTTTATGTCTGTACACATCATCATTATCTTTGATGTATTCTTTAAAACATTCCCGTTTTGTCAAAACGACTGCGTTTTTGTCACTTTGCTCATAAGTGACTCGGCTTATCCCTTAGTTGATTTAACTCTACTTCTCACGATTCTCTTAGTGACTCGCTTATCACCGACTCGGTGTTGTTTTCCCGTCTGGTGATTTTCGAAGTGATTTCGTGTTCGACTCTTTTCACCTCCTTTTCTTCCATTTCTTTTCTTTGATTCTTCCGAGTGTCGCTACCAATTAACCCCAACTCATGTTTGAGTTCTTCAAATCTTGACTCACATAATGGTTTTGTGAAGATGTCATCGATTGTTTATCGGTTGAGATATATTCCAAGATGATGTCCTTCTTTTCAACGTGATCTCTTATGAAGTGATATCTCGACATCGATATGCTTTGTTCTTGAGGCCAAGACAGATTTTGAGTAATGGCAATTGCACTTGTGTTATCACACATGATTGGAATTTCTTTTTCCTCAACTTCATAGTCTCTCATTCTTTGCCTCATCCATAGGACTTGGGCACAACAAATTGCCGCAACTATGTATTCTCGTCATTGTAGAGGTGTCTATTGAATTTTGCTTCTTGCTAAACCAGAAATTAGCCTGTTTCCTAGCATTTGACATGTGCCTGGAAGTGCTCTTCCGTCCACTCGCATCCAAAGATAGTCGAATCAATAGCCAATTAGCTTGAATCCACCTTCCTTTGGATACCATAAGCCAACTTCTTCGCTTCCTTTCAAGTATCTCAATATTCTCTTTTTCTTTGTCATATGGCTTTCTTTTGGAGCAGATTGAAATCTTGCACATACACCTACAAAGAAAGGTGATGTCCGGCCCGCTTGATGTGAGATAGAGCAATGATCCAATAAGTGCTCAGATCTTGTTTGATCTACTGTGCTTGCCATCCGCATCCATGTCCATTTTGATCGATGTATTCATTGGTATTTTCACGAGAAGACTTCTCCTCCATACCAAACTTCTTCATTAAATCTCTCGGTGTATTTTGTTTGACTTATGAAGGTTCCATCCTTCATTGTTTCACTTGGAGTCCAAGGAAGAATGTCGACTCTCCCATCATGCTCATTTCAAATTTACTTTGCATGAGGTTTGAAAACTTTTCACATGACTCTTTGTTTGTGGATCCAAAAATGATGTCATCCACATATATTTGAACAAGCAAAGATACTCTTTTTGTCTTGAATTCGAAAAGTGTTCTATCTACTTTTCCTTTTGTTAATCCATTTTCGGTTAGGAATTGTGACAAAGTATCATACCATGATCCGGGGTGCCTGTTTCAATCCATATAGAGCTTTCTTGAGTTTGTATACTTTATCTCCAAGAGTCTTCTCGCTCAAATCCTCGGAGGTTGTTCAACATACACTTCTTCTTCCAATAAACCATTTAGGAATGCACTTTTTACATCCATTTGATATACAATGAAATTCTTGTGAGTCGCATAGGCAAGAAACATCCTTATAGCTTCCAATCTTGCTACGGGGCAAATGTTTCATCAAAATCTATCCCTTCTTCTTGGCAATATCCTTTGGCTACTAGTCTTGCTTTGTTTCTTACCACGTAACCTTCCTCGTTCATCTTATTTCGAATACCCATTTGGTGCCAATAACATTTTGATGTACGGGTCTTTGCACTAATTCCCACACTTTATTTCTTTCAAACCGATTCAACTCTTCTTGCATAGCTTGAATCCAAAGTGTGTCGCTCCAATGCTTGTGACACGTCTTTGGGCTCTATTTGCGAGATGAAGCATGTGAACATGGCTTCTTGTTGAGTTCGGATCTTGTTTTGACACCTTCTCTTATATCTCCAATGACAAGTTCTCGTGGATGGTCTCTCACCATCTTACATCAAAGTTGGAGTAAGTTAGCCGGATTGATCGACTTGTTGTGTTCTTTGTGGTCGACTCTCTCGTAATCACTTAATTTGCAAATTTTCCAAATTTTTTTGAGATTCAACTATCTCATCTTCTTCCTCGAATTGATAATTCCGGCTTGGCTTCCAAAGGGACTCTTTCGTATGGTTGGATGATTGACTTATCGGTGACTCTTCAATGTCTTCTCCATTTACATTTGGCTCATCGAATACCACATGAATGGATTCTTCTCGCAACCATAGTCCTTTTATTGAGTACTCTGAGGCTTTGCTTTGGTGAGTATCCTAAGAAGATACCTTCATCGCCTTTAGCATCAAAAGCCTTTAGATTGTCTTTGCCATTGTTGTGGATGAAGCATTTACATCCAAATATTCTCAAATATGCAACATTTGGTTTTCTTCTAGTCCAAATCTCATAGGGAGTCTTTGTCATTCTGCATTTTATCATACATCTGTTTTGGGTGTAGCAAGTCGTGTTGATTGCTTGACCCAAAATCTTTTGGTAACCCCTTCAAACCTAACATGGTCCTTGCCGCTTCTTTGAGGGTTCATTCTTCTTTCTCGCAACTCCATTCTCATTGCCGGGAGTTCTTGCCGATAGTTCATGACCAATACCATTCTCAATACAATCGAGTTATTATTCCATTGACAAACTCGGTTCTGTCTCGATCTTATTTTGATAATGGTTTGACTCTTCTCGTTTTGAATCCTCTTCATCACCGTGGTAGTTTTTGTAGAGTTTCTTTCTTCTTACACATGAATATTGTCCATGTATATCTTGAGTAGTCATCTACTACCACCAAGGTGTATTTCTTTCCACTTATCTTTGGGGTTCCACTAGGCCAAATAGATCCATATGAAGTAGATGCAATATTCTTGTTGAAGATTGGCATGTCTTTTCTTTGAATGATGACTTGATTTGTTTTCCTTCGACATGCGTCACATATACTCTCCTTCTTGTATATCGAACTGAAGTCCGTCCACAAGACTACTTCTTGCAAGTTTGTTAATCGTTTTGAAATTTAGGTGACTCAGCTTTTTTGTGCCCGCCAACTTGATTCATTGTTGTGTCTTTTTGCTAGTAGACAGTGGCCGGGTGTTGCGAGTTGACCAATCCACGACATACATATTCTTCTGTCTACATCCTTGAAGCACAACTTCATTTGATTCAATATCCTTGATTTGGCATACACCCATGTTAAATCCAACATTGTAACCCTTGTCACGAGTTGATCGATGCTTAGCAAAGTTGAAGTTAAGTCCTTCAACATATGCAACGCGTCCTCGTGATTTCTAATCCATTCCTCTTGATGGATCCAATGCCTCTTATTTCACCAGGAGCTTCATTTCCTCCAAATATGACTTTTGCTCCTTTTACTTCCTTGAATTTTGACAGATTTTTCTTGTTTCTGTCATGTGTCCGGGAATGCGACCACTATCCATGTACCAGGTTCCTTGGCGTTCACTTCCTTGAACCCGCAATCAAGAAATTAAGTTTTAGGTACCCATACTTGTCCGGGTCCCGAGGGGTTAGAATTGTAAGATGATCCAACCAACCTATAGCCAAATGATTTGACTCTAAGGGGTTGCCATCTATCAGTGCCATAATCATAATTAATCATGGCAAATTGCTTGGGGATTTTAGGTTCATACAAATTGTCTCTTTTGTCTCAGTATGCCTGCATATGTGTTTTAGCAATTGCCTTTCTTGGGTAATTGTGGTGTCTTTGAGTGTAGTGCCTAGGTGCATATGTGTCTTGATGAAAGCTCTTATACTTTTGGAATGGCCTTTCCGAGTTCTAGGCCTTTGCCATTTGGGCTTATATTCCATAAGTCTATCCGATGGTTTACATTATTCCAATCACTTGGCTTGGATATTTTCTACCATTCCCATCATATGTATTTCTCTTATGGATTTTCCGGGGTTTTTGGTAGCTCTCGCTTCTTCTTTACTGAGTAATTTTTGTTTGGAGTTTCTTTGAGGAACTCAGTGAATCTCTTCTCTTTGCCCTTTCAGCCGCACTCAATCAAGTTGTTTTCCTTTTCCTTTATAACCAAGGCCGTTTGCTTGTTATTGTGTTTTGGAGTGAATGTGTGTGCAACATTTAGAGTTTTGGATTTTTAGACTCTTCATGGCTTGAAGATCCTTTTTCCAAAATTACTTTTGAGGTTTGACATAGCACAGAGAATTAAATCCTAAGCCTGTCTCGTCTCCACATTCTCTTTGACTCATAATAAGATCATCCAATGATTTAGATGCCTTAGTGAATGAGGCAATAACATTTTTGAGGTCATTCTCCCTCTTCTCTATAGCGGCAATTTCGCTTATTAATTTAGCATTTTCAAGCCTTTAACCTTTCATTCTCATCGCCTATTTGACTTAGAGTACTCGGCTCCTTAGTCACTTTGAGTTTTGACTCTTGAGTAGGCTGTTTTCCTCATTTAATAGTGTGTGTGAGGATTTAATGTGTTCAAAATATTTCATCATTTTTCCTAATGAGTCATAAAGATCAAAGTGGGTGATGAGGTGTGTGTGTCACACGATACTATCACTGAGAGTCCGAGTTTGATGAGTTAGAGTGTACCTCATCTTCTTGGTCGGAGTTGATCTTGTTTCTTGGCCATCAAGCGGATCGGGGCTTCTTCTTCGTGAGTCACTTGAGTAGTCACTTCATTTGCTCTCGAATCATTGTCTCTCTTGACTTGTTCGTTTTTGATCTCTGCACCATCATTGCCTTTTTCTTTTCTTGTCTTCTTTCTCTCAAGACCTTTCTTTTTTTTCTTCATTCCCGTATTTGTTGACTACAGGATATGAGCAAATAATGGCATAGTGACCTGGTTGTCTACAGTTCCAACATAGATATTCAGCCTTTTGATCAGCTCTTTCCATTCTTCGATTGTCGGCCCTTTGATACTCAACTTTTGATGATCATTCTCTTGGTTGGCCTATCTTCCCTTGATTTGGAGGGAGCCGAGTGTCTTCCCGGAAGATTCACCCTTTCCTCTCTTGTAGTTCTTATTGAAGAACTTGTTGAACCTCTTAACCATCATCGTCTTTATTTCTTCCGGATCAATGACTTTTTGACCTCGGCTCTCTTCCCATCTTTAACAATTAGAGCAAATTGTTTTGGGTACAACTGTTGTCTCTTCCTGGTCTTTTATTCTCGGCTCAAACTCGTAGGCTTTGAGGTCCGAGAATAATTCATGGTTGGATGTCTTTGATAGGTCCATGGAATGTCTCAGTGCCATGACCTTCATTTCCCATTCATTTGGAAGACTTTTTAGGATCTTCATACACATTTCTTTCTCGTGTATATTCCTTTCCAAGTGCATAGCTCATTTGTGATTTCTGTGAACCTAGCATCCATTGATCCAGGTTCTCTCCCGAGATCATTTTGAAGTTCTCAAATTTCTTGACATACCACCGATAATTTGTTTTCTTTGATTTGCTCGATCCTTCACAAATCAATGTTAGCTTGTCCCTGCATTTCTTTAGCCGTTTTGCAAGATTTGACTTTATTGAACATGGCTTTGTCCAATGTTTTGTAAAGGATGTCCTTGGCTACATTATCCAGGTTGTATCTTTTCTGTCATCATTTGTCCACTCGTTCTTGGTTTTTCAACCATGACCTGTCCGGGAGGAGCGACATCCTCTTCTCCTTCAAATTGCAGCCTCTTCTTACAGTTTGTGTTCACCTTTAAGATTTGCGGTGGCCCATCTTCTATTACTATCCACATCTCATCATGTAATGCCGATAGATGAGCTCGCATACGAATTTTCCAATCATCAAATTCTTCAATTGTGAACATAGGGATGCGTGTCAAATTTGCTTCCATGATAATGACTTTTAATGATAAAAAGAGTTTTGAAAGTTTAAGTACTAAAGCGGACTTTGAAAAGTTTGGAGATCTAGTTCAAGAACGGTGCGGAGGGTTCAATGAACCAACCGCTCCGATACCACTTGTAGGTCCCAAGGGGTGTAAGTGTAAGGTTTAGAAGGGGGTTGAATAAACCTTACCAAATTTTCGATTTAGTCCTTTTAAATATACTGAGTTGATACTACACATTTGTGTCCTTGATGGACAAATCAATTTAGTCAATCATAGAGTTAGTCTCTCAAATGAGACTCAACTGGCCGTTGATGGATTAACTTAGTGTTGAGTCTAAATTAACTCAATTGTGGTTTTGTTTTCAGCGGAAGACTTAACACCCTTAAGTTTGCTTAAACAAGAGTTTAGTGCTTGGTTTAGTACTTATAAATTATCAAGTAGATAGCAAATTTATCGTGAGATATAAGCGATTAAAAATGCAGAATTAAAGTCTTTGAAATGTAAATGACACAATGAAATTTTTATAGAGGTTCGAAGATAGGGTAATTCTTCTACTCCTCTCTTCTCCAACTCCCGGAGGAATCCACTAGGTAATGATCAAGTATACAAAGTGGTAAGCAGTCCGGATACAAGTCTTGATCACACCGTGACTTGATCCTTTGGGACTCGATCCGAGACGCTTGATCACTCACCAAGCTTCTCAGACGACTCGGCCTTTTCACAGGCGCTTTGCCTTGCTACTAAACTCACTTGCTCAAGCTCTTTGGATTTGATCACGAAGCCCTCCAAAAGCTTAAGACTTGGTTCGACTTGAACCTTCCTACAATCCTTCGTGGAATGTAGACCCCTTTATTTTTCAGTGTTTTCCTCTTCAATCGATTGAAGTTATCTTTCCTTCACAGTGAGTGTTGGATCGATGTTCTTCGTGAGTGTAGGCTTGAGGATTGAGAATATTTTGATTTTCTAATAATTGCTTGAACGTTTTTGGTTCGGATCTATCTCTTGTGTCACTTGTGTCTCTCTTGTATATCCCCTTTTCTCAATTTAAACTCCTCGGCCTTTTATAGTGATCTTTCAAAAATTTGCCCATTGAAGAGATAGGCTTATTTTTTAAAGTCACTTGCGATCGTTGGCTTGTCTTATTGCGATCCTTGGAATTGCCATTTCCTCGTATGAATTGTTCTTTCACCTTTCGCAGTTCGACACGGTGTAGTGCTTCCCATTGGTTCATTCCATTTGCACGCTTCTCGGGACCGAGCACTCGAGAAAGGTGGTATGGAGATATTACTTGTTTAAGTAATTCTCTTGATTTCTCGTGCAACGGATCTTTTCTGATTATCTCGACTTGATCGCATTTCTTTGCTTTCCCAGGTGACTTAGAGTCGACTTCCAATCATGGATGACTCTTCTATCACTTCAACTTGAGACTTGGCTTTTCTTGAGTTGACTTGACCGATACTCCACTCACCGCTTCTTCAAGAGAGTTCCGTCTACTCTTCTTTGCCATACTCATTTTGCCTCAATGAGTCTTCCTTCTAGTCTTGGTTGTCTTCTTGCATGTTAGGGTGTAGCTCACTTAACTCGGCCTTGGCACTTTATTTATTACAATGCATTTTACAACAAGAATTGGGGTGCCAACTTTCTATTCTAAGTTTTACATAGCATTCATCAAAATCTAAACAATAAATTTCCTAACAGAACCATTGAGCAAAGACGTGAGGTTCGACTTTTGGCTATGGAGGATGTTAGGAGAAGCTTGGAAGATGATCTCGAACGAATGCACGCATTGGGATACTCCGGGCGTAGTCACGAGAGGATGTTCCACCTCCGCCCCCACCACCCCGGTGAATGGCGGAGGGCGGGTGCGGAGAGGACGGGAGCGGATGGACATGACGCCTATGTCGGGGAGTATAGATTTGGGTCTAATGTTCTTTGAACAATTGGGTGGCTTCATCACTAGAGTGTGGAGCAAACGGTGGAAAAGACGCTGAGAGAGATGCTTCCACCCACCGCTCCTCTGTGGTTCCCCTCCGGTGGTCCCTCCTCCTCGTGGTCCCTCCTCCCGTGGTCCCCCTCCGGTGGTCCCTCCTCTTGTGGTCCCTCCGGGAGGTGGGAGAGAGGTCGGCGGCCAACTATGGCGGAAGAAGTACATTCATCAAGGGCGGAGCATGTGTCTGCGAGGACCAGGATTGGTGGAGCGGATGGATGACCTTCACCGTGAGGTGCGAGATATTCGTCGGAGAGTGGCCGAGTACCGGGAGAGCTGCGATTCGGGTGAGGAGGGAACACCCTTCTCGGAAGAGGTGATGGCAGACGAGCTTCCTCGCCATCACACCGAGCCCCGAAGCTTGAATATGATGGTACCACAGATCCGTGGGACCATCTTTGCCGTTTGAGAACGCCGCTTGCTTTGCTACAGCATTCACGGATGGCGTGATGTGTAGAGTTTTTCCTACCACTTTGACGAAATCGGCTCGAAGGTGGTTTAGCCACTTGCCGGGCTCCATTCGAATTTTGATGACTTGATTCGGCTTTCCTTAATCAGTTCCACGAGTTGTAAGTACAAAGGCGCCCCGACTCTGTTTAGCATCAAAGAGAGAGAAGGGGAAGGACTTCGGAGTTATATCCGAGGTTTACGGCGGCAAAGTTGGAGTGCCGTCACCGTCGGCGATCCGAAATTTTGGCCAATGCCCTAGCTCGGGTCTAAGGGATGGGGAGTTCTTTGAATCATTAGTGATAGAGCCCGCTAAGACATTTGACGAGTGTTAGCTCGGGCGGAGAAATATATTAACCTGGAAGAGGCGAGAAAAATGAAAAGAGAGGAAGGAGAAGAGAAGAGACAGGGGAGGGAAGATCGGGAAGACAAAGGACCTCGGAAGAAGGCCGAGGTCCGAGGCAATGGGGGAAGGCCGAGGTTTGAGAAGTATACGCTTTGGTCATCCCTCGGCGAGGTGCTTGTAGCTATTGAGAGGCATCGACCGAGGTGGCCAAAGCGCATGCGAGAGGCACGATAAAAGGCGAAGTGTAAGGAATTTTGTAGATTTCACAATGAGTATGGGCACACAAAGATCGGTGCACACACCGAGGGATGAGATCGAGCGGCTCATTCAGCAGTCACCTTAAGGAATTTGTGTACATCGACAAAAAGGAGAAAAAAGGGGAGTATAATAGGGATAACCAAGGGGCTATCATCAACCTCGGCGGGAGCCTGAGCGTAGGGGAGGAAAGGGAGGAGCTACTCCACCTCCGCCCCACCTCTGGGCGAGAGGTCATCCAAATGATTGTTGGAGGGCCGGCGGAAGGAGATTCGAGGCGAGCTCGGAAAAATTATGTGAGAGCGGTAGCACAGATCGGGTGCGAGAACGATTAAAGGTGGAACAGTCGGTCAAGAGCCGAAAATCCAGTCGACCGGAGGATTGCGGGGTATCGTGACACCCACAACGATGCTTTGGTAATCACAATGACGATCTCTAATTATGATGTGCAATGGGTATTTGTGGACTTTGGGAGCTTAGCAGATATCCTATTCTATGATTGCTATAAGAAGATGGACCTCCGGTCGGCTTGGAAGTGGTGGATACGGCGTTGGTCGGATTATTTGGAGGGATGATCCAACCGATAGGTATGATTACTTTACTGTCTCTTTGGGAAAGGAGCCTAATTGTAAAACTAGAATGATTCGATTTTTATAGTTGATGCACCGCCCTCCTATAATGTCATGTTAGGTAGACCGAAGCACTAAATGCTTTCCAAGTAGTGGTGTCGGTATACCATCTAAAAATGAAATTTCTGTGGGAGATAAAGTAGGTGAGGTCGGTGGTGATCAAGTATATGGCTAGGAAGTTGTATGTAGTAAGTATTCGAGGAAAGGCGAGAAAGGGGAAGTGCTTTTGATGATGATAGAAACAAAGACAAATTGATTAGGTTGACGAACCGGTGGAGCATGTCCAACCTAATGACGAAATGATGATGGTCGAAGTGGTGCCAGGTGACCCCGATAAGGTCACCAAGGTCGGGAAAGAGTTGCTGATGAATTGAGGATGAGTGGTGGAGTTTCTAAGGAGTAATGTGGATGTATTTGCTTGGACAAATGGAAGACTGGTGGGGATCGATCCAAACATTGTTGAACATAGGCTTAATGTTAATCCATCGTATAAGCCGGTGAAACAAAAGAAAAGGAACTTCGGCCCTAAGAAGGATGCTATAATTCGGGCGGAGGTGCAAAAGTTGTTGAAAGCAGGGCACATCAAAGAAATCCAGTTTCCAGAATGGCTATCTAATGCAGTATTGGTCCCGAAAAACAGAGGATGATTGGCGCATGTGTGTGGACTTTAGGGATTTGAATCGTGCTTGCCCTAAGGATTACTACCCATTACCCGAATTGATCAGTTGGTGGATTCGACGTCGGGGTGTGAACTGCTTAGTATGATGGATGCGTCGCAGCAGGATATCATCAAATCGGCAAAGCGAGAAGAAGACCAAAAAGGGTGTGTTTCAACACCTCTTTTGGTACCTTCATTATGTAGTAATGCCGCTCGGATTGAAGAATGCAGGAGCCACATACCAGGTTGGTGGATAAGATGTTTGAGAGCATCTCTAGCGAGAACATGGAGGTGTATGTGGATGATATGTTGGTCAAAAGCATAAAGGTGGATCATGTGCGTGACTCCAGTGAAACGTTTGACACCTTGAGGAAGTATATGATGAAGCTGAACCCCAAGAAGTGTGCCTTTGGGGTCAGGTCGGGAAAGTTTCTGGGGTACATGGTAACGGAGAAAGGAATAGAGGCCAACCCAGAGAAGGTCAGGGCCATTAGAGAGATGGCACCGCCTCGGGATGCCAAAGATGTGCAGTGTTTAACAGGTCGGCTAGCAGCGCTGAATCGCTTTATTTCGCGCCTCGCGGAGAGAAGTTTGCCCTTTTTTAAGGTCTTGAGGAAAGCCAAAAAGTTTGTTTGGGATGAGGAATGCCAAAGGGCTTTCGAGGATTTGAAAAATTATTTGGCTGATCTGTCATTGCTAACTAAGCCGTTCAGGGAGCCCTTATACCTCTACCTTCGGTAGGGGAGCGGGGTTAGTACGGTCCGATCGGGAAGAAGAGATCGGTTCGAGGCGGTGTACTATGTCGATAAAGTTTTGAGGAATGCCGAGTCGCGATATGCGGAGATCGAGAAGGCAGGTTTGGCCTTGGTGGTGACTGCGAGGAGACTTCGGCCGTATTTCCTTTCGCATAAGGTAATCGTCCGAACTAATCTTCCATTGAGAAATGTGATGAGTAAGCCCGAGGTAGCGGGGAGGTTAGTGAAGTGGGCTATTGAGTGAGTGAGTATGATATTGAATTCGAGAACAGATCGGCCATTAAAGCTCGGGCTTTGGCGGACTTTGTTCAAGAATCAATCGGGATGATAGCGAGAGAAGGAACTTGGGTGATTTATGTGGATGGTTCAAGAAGGAGCTTGGGGTGTGGTCTTTGGTATTGTCTTGATCAGCCCGCAAGGGATCGAAAATGACTTTCTTTGTGAGGTTGGAGTTCAAGCTATCTAATAATGAGGCGGAGTATGAAGCATTCATCGAGGAATGCAAATGGCCATTGAGATGGGGTCATTAGGATGGTAGTTTACATGGACTCTCGGCTCATCCATAAACAAAGTTATGGGAGAGTTCGAGGTTAGGGAGGAGATGATGAAGAGGTATGTTGAAGCATATCGAGCTTTAGAAGGGAAAGTGAAAGAAATCAAGATATGTCAGGTCCCGAGGGAGGAAAATGGTCGAGCGGATTTTCTAGCAAAATTGGCCAGTTCGGCCTGGGAGAATCAAGCTAAACAGATCACACTTCTGGTGGCAAAAGAAACGACACTGGGGTTGGAGGTCGGAGAGATTGAGGAGAAAGAGGATTGGAGGTCGGCCATCATAGCTTACTTAAAGGAAGGGTCTTACCAATGAGGGTAGGCGTGAAGTAGCTCGACTGAAAATTCGGGCGACACGTTTTTGCATTATCGGGGACAAGTTATATAAGAGAGGCTTCTCTATGCCTTTGCTGAGGTGTTTAAGTGGAGAAGAGGGTACATATGTGCTTAGAGAGATACATGAAGGTTGTTGTGGGAATCACATGGGAGCAAGGATTTTGATGAAAAAGGTCCTTAGGGCAGGGTATTTTTGGCCTTACCCGAAGGGGAAGCGAAAAAGTTGGTGAGAGCATGCGAAAAATGTCGATCCATGCACCTTTGGTACATCGACCGGCGAGGAACTCATGACGATGAGCTCGGCATGTCCATTTGCAAAATGGGGAATTGACATCGTGGGTCCCTTTCTCCGCCAGTCGAGAAAATTCTTGATTGTGGCAATCGACTATTTTAGCAAGTGGGTGGAGGCAGAACCTCTTGCTAAGATAAATGAGGATGCGATGATGAAATTTATTTGGCAAAACATAGTGTGTCGGTATGGAGTGCCTCGGGCCTTGATATCGATAATGGGATGCGGTTTGGGGCGTAAATCCGAGCTTGGTGTGAGGAAATGAAGATCAAGCAAAACTTCACTTCGGTGGCCCACCCGCAGCTAATGGGCAAGTGTAAGTGACATAGAATTCTTGTCCAAGGATTGAAAGCTCGGCTAGAAGGTAGGAGGAGCGTGGGTTCGGGAGCTCGATTCGGTGTTGTGGGCTTATCGAACTAATCCGAAGAAGGCCACCTGGCGAGTTCGTTGACTTGGTGTATGGTATGGATCTTTGTAATACCGGCGGAGATCGGGATGGAAACACATTGGGTTCGTAATTTTGATGAAAATATTAATGAGTCGTTGATTCGAGAGGCATTGATACGATAAATGAGAAAAGGGAAATGGCATTTTTGCGAGATGGAAAAGACACGAGGAAGGGTTAAAGCTTTTACGACAAGAAAGTAAAGAAAAGGGCCTTTCGGTCGGAGATTTAGTTTTGAGAAGGTCGATGCTAGCAAAAACAAAGGGAAATTGGATACGAATTGGGAAGGACCACTTCGGGTGGTGAAGGTCTTGGCGAGGAGGTGCGCACGAGCCGGAAGAAATCGGAGGTCGAAAGCTCCGGGGCTTGGACAGATTGCAATTTGAAGAAATATCATTCCTAGAATAGAGAAATATATCGATGTAATCAATTTACTCGTTTTGAATGAAATGATCCGCCGCCACACTATGAGTTCGGAAAGTGGAAAAGATAAAAAGTGACAAGTATATGGAGCTCGGCTCGAGCTAGTCTCCAAATACTTGGGGCCATGAGGCCATGCGAGGAGCTCGGCTCGAGCCTTCCTTTTGATGAAATCGACAAGTATTTGGAGCTCGAGCTAGTCTCCAAATGCTTGGGGCCACGAGGCCATGCGAGGAGCTCGGCCGAGCCGCCTTCCTTTGATGAAACCGACAAGTATTTGGAGCTCGGCTCGAGCTAGTCTCCAAATACTTGGGGCCACGAGGCCATGCGAGGAGCTCGGCTCGAGCGCCTTCCTTGATGGCGACAAGTATTTGGAGCTCGGCATTTCGAGCTAGTCTCCAAATACTTGGGGCCACGAGGCCATGCGAGGAGCTCGGCTCGAGCCAACTTCCTTTGATGATGGGCGCCAAGTATTTGGAGCTCACCGAGCTAGTCTCCAAATACTGGGGCGAGGCCATGCGAAGCTCGGCTCGATCGACAAGTATTTAGAGCTCACTGAGCTAGTCTCCAAATACTTGGGGCCACGAGGCCATGCGAGGAGCTCGGCTCGATCCAACTTCCTTTGAAAGAAGACTAAGTATTTGGAGCTCACCGAGCTAAGCTCCAAATACTGGGGCCACGAGAGCACGATATGCCAATCTTTTTGTAAAAAAAAAAAAAAAAAAGTTACAAGAGTAATAGACAATAGATCGAGAAAATGAAAGTGCGAAGAAACTTCATTGATCATTCAAAATAAATACAAGTACATAATGGGAAATTACAAAAGCAAAACTAAACTCCTAAGTAGTAGGAGGAACATTCTCGGTGTTCGGGTCGTCCGGGGAGATGGTCACATCGTCTACAAGAGCGAGATCGGATCATCATCCGGGATCTCCTAAACTTGAGAAGGCCTGCGGGAAGGCTCGAGGAGTTGGCCGATCTCCGGAGGTTGGGAAGGGAAGCCGAGCCGGGAGGCGGGTGGAGGATAAAAGGAGCGGAGATAAGGATTCTATGAACTCCTCCACGGGAGCAAGGTTGAGACGCTCGCCTCGAGAAAACACGAAGCCTTTGTGGTCGTGCAAAATCCTCCGGGGACCTTGGCGATCGAAGGGCTCGGTAGTGATACCGCGTTACGAGTTGAAGCTCGGCTCTGGTCAAAAGCAAAGCCATAGTACTCCATGGCGCGTATCTGAGAGGACTACGATAAATTCCTGGAGCTCGAAGTGCTTGCTTCACCCCTCTCCCGAATAGCCCTGAACTATTGAAAGAGCCCGGGGAGGTGAGGAAACTTTGCTAACCGAATTTTCTACGCCCCGGCTCGGGCTTGGTCGACATTGAAAGTACATCGGATCCGGAGATCGCTTAGCTCGGTCTTGAGGTCGCATTATCGTCTCAAAGCCTTTATTTTGGCCTCACAGAGAGGAGCCTTATTGACCTCCTCCCAAAGTCCTTTATTTTCTCCTCAGGAGTTTAGTCTCCCGAGCTTTCGGTCGAGAACGACCTCCCTCTTAGAATTGTTGAGCTCGGCAATATGGGAGGGATCAGCAAAACCGACCGAGCTCGTGAAATCGGTGCGGCTAGTCGTGCCTCGACTTTCGAGTGGTTCAGGCAAAAAAAGAGCTCACCATTTCAAGATTACCGAGTTTTTCCATGGCGGTTTAGTCGGGGGTTCTGGCGATTGCCTTGAACATATTGGATGGCAAAGGTTCCATCGTTGTTCTTCGAGGATGGAATACTGTGAAGAAAAGGTTTGATTGGGTGTATGAATGGGAGTGCGAGAGTGAGAGAGAAGCGGCGCAGGAGGTGGGGTGTTCTTCGCCCCTCTTGGCAGCTCTGTCGTGCCGGGTGCCGGCAAGTGACCTCTTGGGAGGAGGAGGTCGGAAAGAAGGTTGAGCCCCCGGGCCGTGAGATCGGCCATCATCTGCGGCAATGGTGTCTCGGTCGCCAAGTGGAGTGGAGAGGTCGACCTCCGGGCGTGGGGGCGGCAAAGATCTGGATGAAGGAGGTTGTGAGCGGGGAGCAATGGCTTGCTCTCGTCATCCGGCTCGGCAACCATCTCGTGCCATGAACATATCTCGCACAAAGAGGAAATATTAGCTAGTGAGTAAGAATAAAATAAATCAATCGCAAAAATGACAATTACCAATGTCACAAGGCAAGGGAGCCACGATAGGGCTCATTTCAAAGTAGTCTGAAGGGAAGGGGTTATAAGGCGAGAGAGGTCGTACTTGACCGGGGGTGAGTTTATTTATCCGAGCTTGAGATCGGGAGACCGATCCCCGGGGTTGTGTTTGCGTTGGAGTGGAAGGGTCCAGGTCCAAGCAATAGAAACCCCAAACTCGGGGAAGAAATAAAAAATATTTGTCCTTCCGAATTTGTTAGAGGAAGGGTACTTGTTAAAAGCGAGCATCACCTCGGGAGGTGATGTAGAAAAGTGCCCTTGGTGGTCGAGCTCTTTATTTGAAAAAGGGCGAAGAATAGTTCCAGAGTGGGTTCTATATCCAGGTACTTAGTCAAAATTATGGCCGAAGCTAAGATGCGGAATGAGTTCGAAGCTAGTTGATTCAAGGGCACCGGGAGAACTCGGACACCCCGGCCCATGAATGGATGGATGGGGAATCGGAGGCCTCTATCTATCGACTGCAAAAAGGCTAGGGCATTGGGTGGAGGTCGGTTAGGTCGGTCGGGCTCGCCTGGGTAAATAGAGTTTAAAAGAGGAAGGAATTTGGGTTGTTCTTCTAATGGTTTGAAGATTGGAGGTCGATAGGGTGGTCTCCTAAAATCGTGAGGATATACAGCAAAGGACTCCGAGCACGGAGCTCGGATCTCTATTGCATCAAAATCCCGACTGAATCGTAGCCGATTGCATCAGATCGTGGTCCGATGGACGGACTCGGAGAGGAAAGTGCGGAGGAGTAGAGAGCCCGTCGTTATTGCCCACCGCTCTAAGTCGGCGACGCCGGTCCGCGGTGTTGAGTGAGAAGAAAGAGGAGGCCATATTAAAATAAAAGAAAACTGGAAAAGAAAGGGTTACTTCTTGGATAGAAATAGGAGGTTGAAGGAGGAAAGTAGTACGGAGCGTGAAACTTTTGAAGCCTACCGGAACGGAGAATTCAGGAGAAGAAGAGTACTATTTGGAGGAAAGTTCTGAAAGTTTAGGGAAAGGAAAGTGAAAAATGGAGGAGGAAGAGGGCTTTTATAAGGAGAGAGAGAAGACAAATGGATGCCTCGATTTTCGAGGAGACATTTGATGGTCTCTGGCGTCGTAGTTTAAAAGCGAAAAGCGTCCCATCCATCAAATCCGCGTGTCGGTACTCGAAAGGCCAAAGGCGGCAGGAATTTCAAACGCCAAAAGTCGGTGGGAATGTGAAAAGCACAAACCCTAAATACTAGGTCATTTCGGCCTATCAACAACTATGGTTGAGGTACCGACCAACCCATAGTTGGGGGAGGAATTGATAAGGGCAAAAGATTATCTGCCGACCGACGACAGCCTAAGGCGTTGGGGTCGACTGATGATATCGGACATTGGGTAGAAATGAGGAGGCCCATAGCCGGGATGACTGTTAAGTGTTAAATAGTGGGCCGACACTGTGGAGGCTTGCAACATGAGATGGCTAGGGTTTACTAACTTGGGCCCACAAAGCCCGAGTGCAAGTGGTTAGGGATGTTTATAAGACCGACTATGTGTAGAGTCAGTATTAAGCCGACTGTTGTTGACTGTTGAAGCCTAACATGACTTCAAAGGAGAGGTCGGCTCGGATCGAGGATGTATGAGACACTCAGGGTGCCTGGTAAATTTAAGGGGTTTCGATCAATATACTAGCCGACGTGTTTTGAGACAGTCGGAGCTATGGTCTTACGGGCGTAAAATTAGGGTTTTTAAGAGATCCGATCCTAATCTAATGATGACTCGACACCGAGATCATAACGAGAATCCCGGATTTTATGGAAACCCTAATCCGAGCTAAGGTATAAAAGGCCCAAGGTTGCATTCATTCTAACCTAATCTCATTTCTTTTTTATTACATCGCTTCTTTCTCTCTCTAGCCTTTTACTTCTTTTCCAAGACAATCGACTTAAGCATCGGACAGACGCGGAGCCCTCCGGCCCCCTTGTGCGAGGTTTCGTGGTGGACTTAAATGCAGGAAGGTGATCGGCGAGAGAGGTAGTTTTGGGAGCAACCACATACATTATATGATTATAATATTAATACTTTTTACTTTTTATCCTTTTCTTTGAAATAAAAAAAGATACTTGCCTAATTATTCAACCAAATACAAGTTTCGTAATGTATCAAATTTCAGTCAATTCATTTCATTTTTCCAAATGAATATCGTTTTTTGATATAATTAATGAAACTATGATTGATAACAAATAACAGCAGAAGTTGACCGCCATTGCGTTAGAATTTGAGGTGACACGTGCTGACTAATGACAATGTGGGCCTTTTTAACTGTGTACATTTTCGTCAAACTCAATTATATGATATTCAAAGAAGGTTCTATTTTTTTTTTTTTTGTGTATATTATATATACTTATAAGTATTTTAATATTTTGTATGTGGGAGAGAAATAAAAATGTGGAATTTTTGGTGGTATGGTGGCCGGTGCTAACAGCTAACCTTAATTATGAGCTGTGACTAACTAATGGGAGTATTTTTCCTACACGTCCACCAACTACTTACCAACAAATTAAAATATATTTTCGTCTATTATTAGGCCCAAAACCATTTTTGAAAACTCAATCTCATTTGAATTTTTTGTTTCAAAGCTCTTATAAATGGGAGAGATATTATTACTTATGAGTTGATAAACTGTTGCCACATTTATTACTCTCCCCATCGTAAAATTAAGATGCACACACCATTACTAAGGTTCGCTACGAAAAATCTCTGCAATTTAACGAGCATAATATGGTTTTATTTTTATCTAAATCAAGTACATTTTGATATTCATCTCATTTTCTCGTCTTATCTTTCCTCACGCCCTAATATGGTTTGATAATTTTTTTCTCTTGACGATATCCCTTCCTCGGTTCGAGGATGAATCGACGGTCCCAAAGAGAATGATAGAGATACGATTTAAAGATTTATCTATTAAGATTAGTTTTAGTGACTTTTTTTTATTTTATCTTTCAAGAGTTTTCAATAGTTGGGAATTTTATTGTGGTAGGAGTTTAAACATATTTTTTAAATAAATAAAAATATATAAAAATAAAGGAAAAAGTCCACGATCACAAGCCGATCAGTAGCAAAGGAAAAATAATGCTAAATTGTAGAAAAAAACAACAAAAATAACTTTAAAATGCAATTTAAATGAAAGGAGTCTCTTTCAGAGGATTTTCGAATAGCAATTGCATTTGTCTTTTTAGCACGCGCTCGAGTATCATCTTGATGTTCGATAAATTTGAGGATATAGCATGTGAAATATCGGCCCGGGGATCCTCGAGCCACAATTATCATAGCTTGCATAGCTTTTGAGGAATCACATGAGTGAATATCAAAGCGGAGTAGTTGAGGAGTCACTTAGCTTGGTCTTTAAAGCTTCCAATTTATCTACATCAACTTGAAAATCAACGTTAAGAGGATAGCTTGATATGGAGATATTGAATCATGTGATATTGATTCAACAACATTGGAATGAACCACAATAGCTAGCGGATTATCTTGCGTTTTGGTATGGTATGATCATTTGTAATCATTTCAACATACCTTTTCAAATGTGAGCCGAATCGCAATCTTTTTCCGTAGAGCATCAAACGATTCCGAGTAGGGATGTTTTGTTGAGGGCGTGAAGGGTTGGTATTTTTACCACTACTTGCGATTTTTTGTTGACAACCACAAACTGCGTTATTGTCCATCGCGATTGGACTAGAGCAAAAGATTTCCCATTAGGATATTGGTCCTCGGCACTTGATTGATCATCCTCGGCATAGTCCGCCCACCGTTTACTAGCGACCATGGGGGGAGAAGGTTCTTGTCTTCCACCGAGTTATCCACCGTCTTACCCTTATCCTTAGATGAATGAACATGTTCCACAATATTAGAAGCAACAACTTTATCTTTATCCTTCGATAGAGATCGATCACCTCACAATATTCCTTATTTAACCTTGAACGCCCGTATGTCCGGAATTAGGTCGTTCGGATTAGTTTGAGCCGTGGCCGTAACAATATTGCAATGACAAGTCGCTAATGAATGTCCCGTAATACCACATTTCGAACAAAACTCGGGAAGTTTCTCATAACTTAATGACACAAAAGAACAATGCCCAGGGCGTTCCACCATCACGGATTCTGTAGGAGCATAGACAAATCAATTTTCACCAGGACCCACACAAAGTGTCCCAGAGATCCATTAAGAGATTTTTCATCAATTTGAACTGGAGGACCTATTGCCTAAGCAATTCCCATAATAATACTCGGATGCCAATGTTCAATGCTTAACTAAAAAATACGCACCCATACACTCATGATAGAAGTATTGACTTTATATGGGTTAAAATCGGGACCCATGGAAAAAGACGAATCGTATCAGGATTAATTTGCCATGTAACACGTAAAGATGCCCTAAAGACGATCCGAATCAAGAAAACCTAAGCAAAAGTATCCCTTGCCCAAGGGAATCAATGTACTGACTATTCTCAATTTTCCACAATTCACTCGCCTAGACCAGGAGGGGTTGCAATGGACATGGCTTACTCCTTTACCAATCAAAACACGACCAATTAAAGAGAACGAGAATTCCCTCAAACGTTGTTGATACAAATCTTCATCAATTGAAACAGAGAAATAATCCCTCTCTTAACAGGTTCAATCATAATATTATTACCCTGAACAATATTAGCAAAAGTAGAATTTGATGGTTTAATCAAAGAATCCAAAGTAGGGTTAGCATGTTTTATCAAAGAATCCCTAAAAGTAGGGTTTGCACTAGGGCATACATGGGGCATCAATACACCAGATGAATCCAAGGATATACCGAATACTTTGGGAGGGACCATTGTTGCCTAAGTGTTAGCCTTTGAAGGAGAGGAGGGGACCACTATCAGAACCACCTTCAGGATGGACCACGATTGAAACCACCTTTGGAGGAGACCGTTTCCAAAGGACCACCTTTGATGAGTTCATGGCCCCAAATAATAAGAGATTCGAATGATCCGTAGAATGATCCCTTGCCGTAAAATCCACATAAGACATAGGAGAACTCGTGCGTAGAGGAGAAAACCAACGGAGAACAAAATGTAGCAAAGGAGCAAACATCATAACGGTGGCTTGTATCCCAACACTAGGAAAGCCATTGAAAAAGTCATGGAGGCACGGCCCTAGAGTTTGGGAGAAGAAAGAGAAAAAGCATCCTAGAGTTTTTTTCCTACTATATCACTCTAGGAGTTTAATCATATAAATGCCTTTTTATTATTATTTTTAGGGTGTTGATTATTTAATTAAAATCAAGGCATTCTCAAAACTCTTGTCTCTCTTAGTTTTTGTCTCTCTTACACGGGTTTAGGTGAGTTGTATCTTTGTCATGTTTCTGCATGCATCATTTGCGTACTAAAATAATTTGTTTTAAAAAGATGCTCACCAAAATAACAGTAAATGAATTGTGGGAACTAATAATTATGGAGTGTGAGTCGTCACAACTTAACCAAGGTGAGGTATGGAAATTGGAACTCCAGAAAGACCACGATTTCAATAAGACAAATCTGCTAACGCGTTGCATTTGACCCTAAAATCAATACTCTACTGAAAAATATTACTCTAAAGCTTAATTTGGCTAAATCCATCGTAATTAATTTCGCTAAACCTTATGGCATTGAGCACAAAAAAAATACAAAATCAAAATAACTCTAGAAAAGACCAAAGTTCGCTGTAGGGAACTTGAACATAGTTAGGCTAAGTCCACTAGATTAAGGGTGTAATGGAATCTAACTAGGGGGGATCATCAATTTTTAAAAACCGCCCGCACCGCATCGTAATATTGCGATTTTCTAATAAAACCGCGATTTGAAATATTGAATAAAAACCGCACCGCCCGTATCGGTTTGGTTATAGTTTTAGAAGGAAACCGCACCGCCATTCTATAATTATAGGGGTAAAATAAAATATTTTTCTTACATATTTAGGTGAATAATTAACGTTGCAAATCCAATATATGTTTAGTAGTTTACACCTTTAATGTAGAACAAATTTGATTCTTTATAAATTAAATACTGGCCGGTGTTTCACATCCCAGATTTCATAAATATCTTAACAGTACTCATTAAAACATCCAAAGCCCTTGAAATAAAAGTGAGTTTATTCTTCCCTGTAGCCATTTTTATATTCAATAAAGGGATAAGAAAGTCAAATTCCAAAATACAGAAACAAGGTTTCATGTTTCCATAATATTAATGAAACTATTTTATCTTTTATATAATTGAGAGAGATGGTTGGATCTCAAGAGATCAATTGAGACATACCCTCCATAAAATATATTGTTCTTAAATAAATAACTTTCATTTTCCGGGATTACTCTTAATGTTCTAAACAAGAGATTATTTTATCAATCTTACGATATTCTTTATTTAAAGAAACCGCCAAACCGCCCGCCACCGCCTAAAATCGCACCTTCGATTTTACTTGATAAAACCGCGATTTACAATTATTTTTATAAAAACCACATACGGCAATTCGGTTTGAAATTTATTGAAAAACCGCAAAACCGCACCATGATCACCCCTAAATCTAACATAGTCGATCATGTAATTGCTTAAGTTTATTTGAAATTTTATTGAGCTATAAAATTGTATTTAAGTTTAATTTAAATATTATCCGAATTGAGTTTGAATGTATATTTCCAAATATGAGCTGAGTTTCTCACTATCAAAGAATGTGTTTTATGCTTTATTGAGATATGTCACTTGTAAGTTGTTCTACATTAATTAATTAGTGGAAGAGAGCCTTGTTTATAAATTAAGTGAGCTAATCATTCTATCACCAATTGATTTTAGAATGAAATCTCACTTGTTAGACATGGGTTCTTCCCCTCATATTGCGTACGTTTCATGTATGTTTTGGTACCAAGAACTAGGGGTGACCAAATAGAACCGAAATCGGGTTTCAAACTGGAACCGGAACGGGCAGAATCGTAGTCAGAAGTTCTGACAATCGTTGAACGGTCAACGATTCCAAAACCAGAACCGAAACCGTATAAACTGGTTCCGATTCCTCCAAAATGAGGAACCAGAACCATCGGTTTTGAAATGGGAACCAAGAGTTTTAGAACCGTGGCCACCCCTAGCAAGAACACACCAAAATTGTAGTCGATGTCGCTGTTATTTCAGGAGAAAAAGAAAAAAGTTAAGTCAATATTAAAAAGAAATTCAAAAAAGTAGGCCAAAATTTCCACAAACTCATGCCCCACCACAATACTTCCACACTAGCACTACTCCAAAACACTATTATATAAACAAACCCAACTAATTTTTCAAAAACTCATGAGCTTAAACAAAAATTAAACTCAACAATGGTGGACACATCAGATCAAGTCCGGCCACTCGCCCCCTCCGCCGACCGCTCCACCAGCAGCGACGACGAATCCGCCACCGCCGTCACCAAAACCCGCCGCAGACGGTGGCTCAAGTGCTGCGCCTTCGTCGCCGCGCTCCTCCTCATCCAAGCCACCGTCGTCGTCATCCTAATCTTCACCGTCTTCAAAGTCAAAGATCCAATCATCCGAATGAACGACGTCACTGTCGAGAGGATCGATTTGATCAACGGCACCACCACCCCACGGCCGGGCTCGAACATGACCCTAAACGCCGACGTTTCGGTAAAAACCCCAATTACGCCTCGTTCAGGTACCAGAACACGACGACCACGCTCTATTACCGCGGGGCCGTGATCGGGGAGGCGCGTGGGCCGCCGGGGAGGGCGAAGGCGCGTCGGACAATGAGGATGAACGTAACGGTGGACGTCATAACGGATCGAGTCCTGAACCAGCCGGATCTGGGTTCGGATATCAATTCAGGTTTGATTACGATGAGTAGTTATACGGTGGTTGGCGGGAGAGTGAAGATATTTGTGGTCAAAAAGCATGTGACGGTGAGGATGAACTGTAGCATGACAGTTAATATTACGAGCCGTGCGATTCAGCAGCAGAAGTGTAAGCGTAAGGTGAAGCTCTAGAGTGTAGGATTTAACACAGTATTTAGATTTTTATAGAGCATAAATTATTTTATGTATTTTTGGTATATATAAGAATATTTGTCTTATTGTTGTGATTTTTCCTATGTATTTGTGGTACTGTGTATTTTTGGTATACACATATTTTCATGGGCAAGCTATTGTTTACTTGTTTTTTACTATTATTTAAAGTAATAATAAATCAATTATGGAAGTGATATAAAAATGAAGAGGTTTCTTGAGACCGTAATACTGATCCTAAAGCCCAACCCACGCCAACCCCAACCCAACTCTTATTTTAAAAAAAAAAAGAGATATAACTTCAAAGACTCCACAAGGAATCCAACTCGCAACTGATAGGCTTAAGGTGGTTCTACCACTAGTCTTTTTGTGTAATTTCAAAGATAACAATGTATACAAATTCATTCATAAATACGCCTGATAATTAAAAAAAACGCCTCTAAATGCAAAATCTAAGAATCGAACCCAAGTCTATTAAAAAACATGATACATTATCTCAATAAATGGATACTTATAAAGTGTTACTTTAACTACATCATATTTATTTTTTATTTTTCCTTTTTTTTTTGTTCCTAGTTTGTAATGAATTAAGAAATTTGGTACTTTATCTCAACAAACGGATACTTTTACTTATAAAAGTGTTATTTTAACTATATCATATTTATTTTTTATTTTTTCTTCTTTCCTTCATTTCTAATTTGTGACTATATTAAAAACTATGATACTTTATCTCATAAAATAGATATTTTAACGTATAAAAGTGTTAATTTAACTCTATTATATATATATATTGTAATATATTCATAATTTGTGACTATATTAAAAAATATGTTACTTTATCTCAAAAAATAAATACATTTACTTATAAAAGTATTACTTTAACTCAATCATATTTATTATTCATCTGTCTTTGTATTTATTATTAAAAAATATAATACTTTATTTAAAAAATAGATATTTTTACTCTTAAAACATGATATTTTTGTCTCAAAAAAAATATATATTTTTACTCATAAAGGTGTTACTTAACTCTTATACATTTATTTGTCCTTCAATGTAATGTAATCATAATTTGTGTCTATATTAAAAAATATGATACTTTATCAAAAATAACTAATAATTCTTCTCATAAAACTGATACTTTAATCGAGGAAAAAAAAAAAAAAAAAAAAAAGTTAGAGTTGTTGTTGACCGCGGACTGGTCAACCAGACCGCGATCCGCGAGTCAAAATAGGATCCGTCTTATTTTAATGAGACCCGTAAGACGGTTCTATATGAGTTTTTGCCTATAAAAATATGGATTAAAAAAAAATCGTAACACGATATCCTTAGATATAAAAAATGTTGATTCCGTTATACTCCATTTTATTCAAAATAAGTGATGTTTTGATTTGACCATAAAATTTCGTCAAAAAAATAACGTTTTGATGAAGGCTAATAAGAAAAGGTTTATTCCCAAATTACCCTTAAATATATCATTTCCAACTAATATTAATGCCTAAAATTGTTTTATTTTAAAGCAACATTAATTCAAGATTAATTTAAGGATATATCGAGTATTTTAATACAATATTTAATATGTATGTTTTTTCGTCTAATAGGATAGAGTTTTTTATTACAACTCATAGTGCATTTCATATTACACTACACTATAATTATAGTGGAGTGCATATTTTATGGACAATTTTTTTACACATAACAAAAATAATTAACATAATGTATTATAAGAGGATGCAATAAAAAACTTAAAAATGGAAGATCATCTATGACATTTTGTGATCAAAAGACAGTTAACAAATTAGTTTCCCAGGATAACTGTATATCAATTAATAATAATATATAAACAAAATTAAACAAATGGAGTCTAGTCAAATAAAGTATTGATCAAATTTGTTTAAAATTTTGTCGAACTTCAAAATTATGTTAACTTCTGTTTTAATGGAATTAAACTTGAACGATCTATAATATAATATAGCCGAATACACGTCAAACTCTCTAATTACTTTGTCATGTTACACATTTTTTTCTAGTCTAATCGAGCACAAACAAGCTTCTTATGAAAGTGTGTTCCAAGTTAATTTAATTTGTTCAGTTAATGAATGAATTCAAATAAATTTTTAGTGGTTGGTTTTTAGTCGAGTATCAAGTAAATTAATTTGCTTGTTAACTGCATTTATAGACTACTAAACAACCATCGTGAAATTTTAATATGAGTGAGTCAAGTGCCCCAATCCAAGGTTCCCAAGAGCAGGGTGTGAACATCAAGACAACTATAAGAAACTATGTAAACATAATTTTGGGGCTCAACACATAATATAATAAATATAGGAAAATGAAATATGGGTACATGTATTATTAGTAGAGTCAACATTTGTTTCCTGGGACTTTAGTGGCACAACAAGACATATATGCATGCTTTCTGAATTCCTTGTAATTTGAACTAATTTATCTTAAGTAATACGTGTAGTGTACTGTCTACTATATTCAATGAGTGAATACTTTGTTATGGTCTTCCCAATAAAAATATACGTTTCTTGTTGTAGAAATTAATTTCCCATTGCCATCTTTTTGGTGGATTATTGTTGCTTTCACAATCGACCAAACCCAATAAAAATGTGCATTCAATAAAATATTATACAAATAAAATAAATGACTTGTGAACTGATGGGGAGAGATCGTTATTACTTATTAGTAGATTGGGCATTTCGAACATAATTGTTTCTCTTTACCAGGAGGATCTAACAGACGTCAACAGACTCGCCGTAACACCGACAAAGTGCACAGACATCCCGCGATTTACCTGGCAGCAAATAATAAGAACAAAATTGTTATCAAATCATTGTTATCTCGGAATAATCAAAGATATGTTCTCGAAAGATGAGCTTATAAAAAAAAAAAATGAATGTTGCTTTCAAAATCGACCAAACCCAATACATTACTGCTTTGTTTACTTGTCAAATTTGGTGGTCGCGTTGCGTTGGTCAAATGAAATAGGTCAAAATTGAAACTTTGGTTTCATAACTACATGAGGTGGCGAAATTAATTAGTTTCTGTAAAATTACGATTTATAATATAAGCATGCAATTAAAAATAATTCTCGAATTGAGTCTTCTTCCATCGAATATTGAATATATTGCAATGATACGGGCGGAGCTAGACCCGTAACTTTGGGGGCTAAAAAGTTTTGGGGGCTAAAATCAATAAAAATAAATATTTAGTACTAAAAATTAATATTTTAAAATAAAATATACATATAATTAATTGAGTTTTCAAAAAAATTTGGGGCTAAAGCCCCCTTACACAAGGGAAGAATACGCCCGGATACGTGATCGCAGACACGGCCCCTAATTTCTAATCGATTTTCCAATTTGTAGCGGAAAAAGGATCCAATTTCGATTTTTTTAATGGTTTAATTGCATTATTTTTTGCAAATGTATAATATCTCTGTTATAATTTGATGTTGCTTTTTAGAGCAGATCACTCAAGTTAAATGAGTTGACCAAAATCCTCTTTCCGGGAGGAAAGTCTTCAAGCTAGTTCTCCGAGAATTTGGAAAATTCTTCGATCGGAAACTTGTATGCACACGCACGCAAACGTTAGAGCGTCCCCGGAGTTGTCCGGGAGGCCCTCACTACAAGAAATTTGATTTATAATGACGGAAAATTTCATCACTATATGTCCAAAACCCATCAAAAAGATTTTTGTCCCGTCATGGTACTTCATTATTACCCTCCTAGTTAAAAGTAGATAATGACGGAAATAGGTCTCGTCATTATTGTCTTAATAATTTTAATGACAAGATTATACCATCACTAAAAATTAATTTCACTAGTGACGAATTTCTTCATTAATAATTAACATCATTTGCCCATCACTATATGTTGTTTTGTTGATAAAATTTACTGTTATTATTAGTTGTAGTCTGTCACCAAAAATCCCGTAAATAACTACCCTCATTAAAAGTTATTCATTATTCTGAATTTATAATCATCATATCTTATGAATTGCTCATTTCATAAAACATATCATTACTAATAAAATATTAATAATGCAAATTATTCCAGAACAAATAATTTTTTGAACAACAAATTTTATATAAACAATTGCGTCCATATTCATTCATTTACTCAAAAATATATACAATAGTAATTTGTTCCAAAGTATGCGTTTTATCTCGATGGGTAACAAAGTATTCCCTAATATTTACTCCATGGAGTACAAAATATTTGAGCACCATAAGACTGAGTCACTTGATTGCTTCAAATACCATGCACCAATTTCCTATCAATGCTTGAATTCTTCTTTATGAATCAAACCTATAAGAAAATTCAAAAAAAAAAATTATTATTCCCAATAGCAAACAATATCATTCAATGACTAAAGAATGTCAAGAAATATTATGGAGAAAGCATATTCTACAAGTGAAATAAGCATATAAAGAAAATGAAATCCAACAATCAATATATCAATGTTTGGAAAAAATTCAATAATGAGAATGTTGGATGATGACATAAAGTTGGAAAAGCCAAGTTAAAAAAAAAAAAAAAAAAAGAAAGCAAAAGAGTAAATTTATTCTCTCGTACTAGTTCAATCTATTAGCTAGAAGCATTATCACTTTAGCACTATAGCAGAGAAATTTTCAAATCTCAATCTACTTGCAGAATAATACAATAATCTGAATCCACATTTTACATGCAACCCCACAGTAAAACACTATTTCATACCTTATTAAAGATCTGATCAAAATACTCCAATAGTAGAAAACAAAACCCTTTTCAGCTTCAAAATCAAAATCCACCTTCCTTCAAAGCTTGAAGATCACATAAACAGGCTCCCGGACATAATGAAAACACACACAAAAACATCACAAAAATAATTAAACATTACTAGAGGAAAAAGAAGTGTACTTGCCTCCGACGCTCAAGTCGCCCTCCGACTGAAGAGGCCCCTCCTCCGGGATCTTAGCCGGAGGAAAAGAATTTTTAATAGGACCTCCTTGCGTGGAGATCCCTCCCATCCCGGTTTTAGCCGAAATGGGTCATCTCGTCCGGGGTCTTAGCCGGGTGAGGTCTTCACATCGGGGTCTTAGCCGGATGAGGTTAATATCTTGGGGGCCCTAATAGCGTAATGCTACCTCACTAGCCGGGCATTTCCAAGAACCCCGGGAAGCGTTAAGCTACCTCACTAGGGCAACCCCGGAACCCGTGGATAGCGCTAAGCTACCTCACAATGTGTTTTAATGAGGGGCCCCGGATAGCGTGAAGCTACCTCACTATGGGTGACCTCTCGTAGCCCTAGATAGGGCTAAGCTATCTCACTATGGGCAACCTTCGGGAACCCTGGATAGCGCTAAGGGTAACCCCGAGAACTCCTGGATAGCGCTAAGCTACCTCACTATGTGTTTTAATGAGCGGCCCAGGATAGCGTGAAGCTCTCTCACTATGGGCGACCTCAGTAGCCAGATAGTGCTAAGCTACCTCACTATAAGCAACCCTCGTGAACTCTAGATAGCGCTAAGCTACCTCACTATGGGTAACCCCGGGAACCCGGATACGCGCTTAAGCTACCTCACTATGGGTTTTAATGAGAGGCCCCAGATAGCGTTAAGCTACCTCACTAGGGGCGTCCTCACGTGTTCTTGCGACCCTTGTCTTTGTTAAGAACTCAACCTTCAGTTGAATCGCTGGTGCGAGAGAGCTTGGCTGGTTCAGACTTGGTCTTCCCGGGTCTTGCATTCCAAATGTTGCGGCACCTTCTTTCTTTGTTGAAGGTTGATGTCCTCTGCTCCGGGAGTGGCACGCGCCTATGCTAGATTCATTGCACCCTCGCAGATGTTGAAAGTGTACTCCATGGCCTCTCGGACTTCAAAAACGATATTAATAACTCTATGATATGGGAGTATTTCTTGATATGAGCTTAGTTGGAGGTTATAGTCCAAGTATTTACTTAAAAATCTTTTTCTCCATTTGTCTTCAGAAGATGTGAAGTGTTGACGTCATGGGGAAAGTTGGAGTGATGAGTGGAGTTTGTCAAGCAGAGAGAGAGATGAGAGATCCACATGCGGTGAGGTGCCCCCTTGGCTCCCCTCCGCGCCACAAGTGGCGCGCCAAAGCGGGCATCCTAAGCCCCCTGGCTCGTTCTCATTTGCATTTTTTCCCATTTTCTTCAGAGTTTTCATACATTTCAAACCGGATTCTGGATTCTGGTCCTTCTTCTATCTCACTCAGAGGCGAAGGCGATACCGGGTGTTGAGTTTCAGGTTCAGTCATTCCTCTTCCGCCTTTGTCCCTGGAGTTTGATATTCCTCTTTTCGCTCCGCATTTTCACTGTTATAGTTTGAATGAATTGTGCTACTTTCAGAGGCTTGAGACTTTAGAATTTGCATGGCTCTTCTGAGTGTCCTCAGGGCCTGTATCTCTTCATGGTTTGTCTCTCTTCATCTATGGAGTTTTTTGTCTTCCCCGATGAGTTGAGCATTTCTCTCTCCATTTGTGTTGGGTTGTACCTCTCCCATGAATGGAGTTTTTACAGATATTCCTTTACCTGGTTCATCGACAGGTTATTTGGGGAGTTCTCTCTTTTCGTAAAAGGTTGCTTGTTCCCGATATAGCTTGACTAGTTTGGATGGCTCTTGGATTCTCAGCCCCAACGCCGAAGGGAATTTGTGTCTATCCTTTTTAGACTTCAAGGTTTGTTTGCCTTCCATCAATGTGATGGATTCTTCAATATCTGGTTGCTTTCCAGTTCATTTTTCCTCTGTTCCGTTCTAGTCGAGTGAGGGTCATTCTTCATGCAGCTACTAATGCGGCATGCGACGGCATGGTGCCCTTATGAGGGGTGTTCATGTTGGTGGAGCTCGGGGAATCCTCGTGGGAGAGAAGTAGAGAGAAAATCTCAGGAGAAAGCCCTCGGGGGACGTCCCCAATCAAGAGCCCCGTGGGCGCGGATCAAGTTCACCCGGCTCTGGGCCGAGCGTATTTCGGGCGTGTGGGGGCGCCAACCTTCCTTGTCCGAAGATGGGGCTCCCGGTTGAGAGCCCCCCAATCATCCTCCTCGGCCGAGTGCACATACCAATCGAGAGCCCTAGGGGCGCATGGGCGGGCATGCCCTTTTGTCTCCATTTGAGAGGTCTCCCCGTTTCATCCGAGAACTTGCTGTGAACCGGGTTCCGTTACTCTTGAAAAAATGATGCAAAGGTCTCCGCCTTTGCGGGAGTTTGTCTAAGTGCTCCTGGTGGACTTTCGATCTCATCATACTCCGGGGAGGCCGGATATCTTGATGCCCGAGGGCAAGGGCTTGACCGAAACGGCAGGGGCCAGTGAACTTCAACCCTATAGTGATGGCCCGCGAGTTGGCTTGGATGATGCTTTACTGCCTACGAGTCTTCTGCGGGCTTGTGAGTTGTGGACTTGAGAATGTTAGGCTTCATTTCCAGCTTCTCTTCTAGCGGGAGTGTGCTGGTCTCCTTGATTTTTCCCAAGTTCTTCATTTTCTTTATCTTCTCCCCCAAGGTTGGGGTCTTCAATATCCGGCGGAGCTTTGAGAAAGGTCTTCTCATAGCTTCCGCCACAACATGATTCCTCAAGTAGCTCGGCCGGTTTCTCCCACCAGGGCTTAGAGGACCCCGCGTTAAGCGTTTAACTTATTCAACAGTGGAGCCCTCCAGGAGAAGACGATGCCCTTCTTGGTTTTAAGCGAGATTGCGCCTCTCCGGAGGAGGGGTGGCCTCTCATCTTCAATGTGATAGTTCTTCTTGATGATTCCTAGATCCGTAGCTTTATTCTTCCTCGGTCTTCAATAGTGGGCGGAGCCAAGGCGGTCTCCTCGTGGCTCCGCCACCGATGACTCTTCAAAGTATTTAAGGAAGCATTGTCCACAGAGCTTGGAAAGCTTACCGGTCAAGTGAACTTCTTCGTGTGGCAAACCCTCTTCCACCTAGCAAATGGAAACGCCCTTCCATCCCGTGGGGATGTGGTGTCCTTCTGACGGACATGTAATTTTTTTCAATGGGCGGAGCTCTTTCGGATTGAGGTGGTGGCGCCTTTCTTCTGCGGGGGGATGCGACGCCCTTCCGGTGGAGAGGTAGCCGTCCTCGTACCTTCTTAATGGTCTTTTCTCCCGTTGGTCTCTCGGCCCTGCTCGCAGCCTTGGGATCCGACTCCATGCGCTTGAGGCCTGCCCCGTCTTCGTGTGCTTTTGTTGTTCCTCTGCACGAGGCTAATATATATGATGTTGCTTTTTAGAGCGAGATCACCCAACACTACAAGAAATTGCTTTTTACCAACAAAAATACCGACGGAATTAATCATGTCACTATTTACCTTGTGATTACCAATGGATACGTATTTACAAAAATACCGACAAAATACCCGCGGATCACCGACGGAATATAGTCTCTCGTTAATCAAGGTAAAGTTCCCAAAAATTCTACCGCCAAATTTCCCGACTGATGCATTTTTGCGATGAATCACCGACCAAATATTTACCGGCGTAAATATCCATCGTTATTTACCGATAGACATTTTTTATCGGCAATTGCCGATGAATATATATGTTGTTATCGATTTACGATGTAATTTTATGTTGGTAATTACGAATGGATTGCCGAGAGATTAGCGACGGACTTTGATTATAAAAATAAAAAAAAATAAAAAATACAAACTAATAGTAAGACCAAACTAAAATGTGAATTTCACTTCTAGATTGTAATGAATTGAATAGAATCAAATACAATATTGTTCAAATTTATTTGGATTAATTATTTATATGGCCAAAACAAAATACATATATATATATATATATATTTTTAGGTCTAAATTAACTATTTCAATAATTTGTGACGTAATGAACCTAATTAAAGTCTCCCGTAGAATAAAGAATAATAATTTTATATGTTATTGTTCTTGTTTATTGAATTTTTATGGATATAACTTATAAGATAAACGACCCTCAATAAGTATATTTATCACAAGATGACATATAAAGTCGCTAATCGAACCGAATCGAGTCGAGTCTTTGAGAGTTTGAACTTGACTCATTTATTATCGAAGTCGAGCTCGAACTTGAATTTATCGAATATATTGATGGCTTACTTAACTTCTTCAAACTTAATCTCGACCTTTTGCAAACTACCTTGTAATGTGCGTATGTCTATTATCTAAAGCATTCATAAAATACGTCTTACATAGATAACATACATCGATTTTTTAGAACCACCGAACAATTGGGGTGATTATATATATATATATATATATTAATCCATTTTATGATAATTATTGGATTGATAATAATTTTTATTTTAATTAGTATGAATATCACAATTTTATTTATTATACTATATTATTTTGACTTTATTTATCGATTAACTGGGATTATAATTTATTATCTTATTTTAGTTAATTGCGTATCATATTAATTTTTACTTGTTGAAATTGGAATTTTACCATTTTATTTGTATAACTTACTTAATTTTCATCACATAATTATATTTGTAAGATTAGAGTAATAGAGTTTTTTTTTTTTTTTTGAGGAAATAGAGTTCTTTTATTTAATTATGTTACTGAGTACAATATATAGTTTATTTGGATTAGTTTATTTTCAACAATTAATTTACCTTAAAAAGTAAAGCCCAACACCACAAGTAGTCATAGCCCAACTAACCAAACCAAACCCACTCCGAGGCTTATGAATACATCAAAACCCTAGCCCTAATTTAATTTTCAGCATTTTTCACCTATCAACACACACTTAAGGGTGCAGCTTCCCTCTCCTCTACTTACCATCGGTGCCGCCGCCGCCTCCTCCCTCCTACCGCCGCCACCGCCTTCCCATTACCACCGCCGCCACATCCTCTTATTTTCTCATTTATTTCTTTTTCCACCTTCTTTCTCTTTCTATTTTCCATCATCCGCGCTGTTGACGATCGCCGACCGCCATGGACAACTTCGTTTATTTGCTTTGGTACTTCGTTTGGTATGATTTTTGGATGTCGGGTGTTGATTTTGGAAGTTGGATATTGAATTTTAGATGTTGAGTTGTATTTGTTAATCGATATTATTTTTTTGTGAAATTTTAATGGATGTGTTAATTTTTTTTTGTAAAGCAGAAATGAGTAATTAAAAAAAATAAAATTTCAAAAAAAAATTTATTAATTTTTAAATATACATACGGATCACCAACGGATCATTGATGTAACAACAATTGCAAATATCCATTGGTATTCCGTCGGTAAAAGTGAACTTCTTTCGGGGCAAACCCTTCTTCCGCTGCGGGCGTTGGAAACGCCCTTCCATCCCGGGGGGATGTGGTGTCCTTCCGACGAGCAGGTAAATTTTTCAATGGGTGGAGCTCCTTTGGATAGAGGTGGTGGCACCCTTTCTTCTTGCAGGGGATGCGACGCCTTTCAGGTGGAGAGGTAGCTTGCCTCGCGCCTTCTTGATGGCCTTTTTCTTCGGGTCTTTGGCCCCAAAGGTGTGCAGCCTTTGGATCCGTCTCCATGCGCTTGAGGTCGGATCTGCGTCTTCGTATGCTTTTGTTGTTCCCGCAGACTACGCTAAACTGATGTTGCTTTTTAGAGCAGATCACCCAACACTACAAGAAATTGCTTTTTTACCCATAAAAAATACCGGCGGAATTAATTTGTCGTTGTTTACTGACAGATTACCAACGGATACACATTTACAAAAATACTGACGAAACACCGACGGATCACCGACGAAATATAGTCTCTCATTAATCTGAAGGTAAAGTTTCCGAAAAATTCTACCGCCAAATTTCCTGACAGATTTAGGACGGAATACCGATAAAATATTTACGGATGAATATATCCGTCGTTATCAACGACGGAATTTTCTGTTGGTAATTACTGACGGATTGCCGAGAGATTAGCAACGGACTTTGATTAAAAAAATAAAAACTAATAGTAAGACCAAACTAAAATGTGAATTTCACTTCTAGATTGTAATGAATTGAGTAGAATCAAATACAATATTGTTCAAATTTATTTGGATTAATTATATATATGACCAAAACAAAAACAAAAAAAAAAATATTTTATGGTCTAAATTAACTTTTTCAATAATTTGTGACTTAATGAACCTAATTAAAGTTTCTGTAGAATAAAGAATAATAATTTTATATTTTATTGTTCTTGTTTATTGGATTTTATATAATTGGATATGACTTATAAGATAAATGACCTCGATAAGTATATTTATCAAAAGATGACATATAGAACTCGCAATCGAATCGAGTCGAGTTTTTGAGAGTTTGAAATTGACTCGTTTTATTATCGAAGTCGAGCTCGAACTTGAATTTATCGAATATATTGATACCTTACAAATTTCTTTGAACTTAATCTCGACTTTTTGCAAACCGTCTTCAGATTGTATGTATGTCTATTATCTAAAGTATTCATAAAATACGTCTTACATCGATAACATACATCCATTTTTTAGAACCACCGAACAATTTGGGGTGATTATGTATATATATATATATATATATATATTATATTAATCCATTTTATGATAATTATTGGATTGATAATATTTTTTATTTTAATTAGCATGAATATCACAATTTTATTTATTATACTATATTATTTTGACTTTATTTATCGATTAATTAGGATTATAATTTATTATCTTATTTTAGTTAATTGCGTATCATATTAATATTTACTTGTTGAAATTGGAATCTTAACATTTTATTTGTATACCTTACTTAATTTTATATTTGTAATATTAGAGTAATAGAGTTCTTTTATTTAATTATGTTAGTAAGTACAATATATAGTTTTATTCGGATTAATTTATTTTCAACAATTACTTTACCTTAAAAAGTAAAGCCCAAGAGCACAAGCAGCCATAGCCCAACTAACACAACCAAACCCACAACCCACTCCAAGACCTATGAATACCCAAAATCCTAGTACTAATCAATTTTCAGCATTTTTTACCTATCAACACACACTTAAGGGTTCTCTCAAAAAAAAAAAAACACACACACACTTAAGGGTGCAGCTTCCCTCTCCTCTACTTACCACCGGCCGGTGGTAAGCCGGCCACCGCCAGCCTCCCTGTTACCTCCGGCCACCGCCTTCCCATTACCGCCGGCCTCCCATCCCTCTTATTTTCTCACTTATTTGTTTTTTTACCTTCTTTCTATTTTCCAACATCCGCGCTGTCGACGACCGCTGACCACCATGGACAACTTCATTTATTTGCTTGGTACTTCGTTTGGTATGATTTTTGGATGTCGGATGTTGATTTTGGAAGTTGGATATTAAATTTTACATGTTGAGTTATATTTGTTAATCGGTATTATTTTTTTGTGAAATTTTAATGGATGTGTTAATTTTTTTTTGTAAAGCAGGAAATGAGTAATTAAAAAAAATTCCAAAAAAAAATTATTAATTTTTAAATATACCGACGGATCATTGATGTAACAACAATTGCAAATATTCGTCTGTATTCCGTCGGTAAAGTGAACTTCTTCAGGGGGCAAACCCTCTTCCGTGTGGCGTTGTAAACGCTCTTTCCATCCCGTGGGGATGTGGTGTCCTTCCGACGGGCGTAAAATTTTTCAATGGGCGGAGTTCTTTTGGATGGAGGTGGTGGCGCCCTTTCTTCTTGGAGGGGATGCGCGTGCCCTTCCGGTGGAGAGTAGGCCGGCCTCGCGCATTCTTGATGGCTTTTTCTCTTGTTGGTCTCTCGCCCCAGTGCCTGCAGCCTTGAATCCGCCCATGCACTTGAGGTCGGGCCGCGTCTTCGTGTGCTTTTGTTGTTCCCGTAGAAGATGCTAAAATGATGTTGCTTTTAGAGAAGATCACCAACACTACAAGAAATTGCTTTTTCACCAACAAAAAATATCGACGAAATTATCTGCCGTTATTTATCTACGGATTACCAAAGACATTACCAACGGATACATAGTTACAAAAATACCGACTTAAATACCGACGGCATATAGTCTCTCGTTTCTCAAGGTAAAGTTCCCAAAAATTCTACCGTCAAATTTCCCGACA
This sequence comes from Rehmannia glutinosa, assembly GCA_016081115.2. Taxonomy (NCBI): domain Eukaryota; kingdom Viridiplantae; phylum Streptophyta; class Magnoliopsida; order Lamiales; family Orobanchaceae; genus Rehmannia; species Rehmannia glutinosa. The sequence continues at coordinate 22,647,400 of CM071937.1, read as the reverse complement.
GATTTTGCATGAATCATTTAATTAAATATTTACCGATGGAAATATCCATCGTTATTTACCGATAGACATTTTCTACCGGTAATTGCCGTTGAATATATCCATCGTTATCAACGACGGAATTTTCTGTTAGTAATTATCGATGGATTGTCGAGATATTAGCAACGGGCTTTGATTAAAAAAACTAATAGTAAGACCAAACTAATTTCACTTCTAGATTGTAATGAATTGAGCAGTAATCAAATACAATATTGTTCAAAGTTATTTGAATTAATTATATATATGTCCAAAAAAAAATACTTTAGGATCTTAATTAACTATTTTCAATAATTTGTGGCTTAATGAACCTAATTAAAGTCTCCTCGTAGAATAAAGAATAATAATTTTATATGTTATTGTTCTTGTTTATGGATTTTTATTGATATAACTTATAAGATAAACGACCCTCGATAAGTATATTTATCACAAGATGACATATAGAGCTGCAATCGAACCGAACCGAGTCGAGTCTTTGAGAGTTTGAACTTGACTCGTTTATTATCGAGTCGAGCTCGAACTTGAATTTATCGAATATATTGATGGCTTACGAACTTCTTCGAACTTAATCTCGACTTTTTGCAAACCGCTTGTATTGTATGTATGTCTATTATCTAAAGCATTCATAAAATACGTCTTACATCGATAACATACATCAATTTTTTAGAACCACCGAACAATTCGGTGATTATGTGTATATATATATATATATATATATATTATATTAATCCATTTTATGATAATTATTGATTGATAATATTTTTTATTTTAATTAGTATGAATATCACAATTTTATTTATTATACTATATTATTTTGACTTTATTTATCGATTAATCCGGATTATAATTTATTATCTTATTTTAGTTAATTGCGTATTATATTAATTTTTACTTGTTGAAATTGGAATCTTACCATTTTATTTGTATAACTTACTTAATTTTCATCACATGATTATATTTGTACGATTAGAGTAATAGAGTTTTTTTATTTAATTATGTTAGTAAGTACAATATATAGTTTAGAGATAATTATTTTTAACCACCCCAACTTTACCCCTTTTTATACTTCACAACCTATACTTTGATTTGTAACACTTTGCACCTCGAACTATGAAAATAATTATACTTTTGCACACTTTGGATAATTTTGCCCCTAGGTTTTATTCTTTAATAACAATAGTTCTACTTATCCCTCTAAACTCTAATTTGTGGCAAATTATTACATAATGATAAATCTATGCATTATCTAATAAACATAAAAAATTTACTCCATAATCAATTTGTTTTTCGGATTTTCGAGAAATAAGAATCCTTATTTTCTCAGAATTTGTTTTGTTCGTGGCATTGTTACACCTACTTAGATCCGCCTCTCTATTCAGAGGTTTTAAATGGATTATGTCGGAGTTTCCAAATTTATAAACTCAACAAGCCATACTTTTATCAAGATCTTATTTCAAGAAATTATCCGTATACAAATTGGGTCTTTAGATCAAAATGAAAATAGTCCATTACGACCATATCGTGCCCAACATGCTTCCGTAGAAATTAATAAATCCCTTTAAAATTCATACTTTCTTTGATCGAAACAAAGACCGGGGTGAGATGGTTTCGCAACACCACCGGAAAATTATCGCCTGCATCCTTGACAAACAGCCTCCTCATTGTTCAACTTCAACCTCGGGAAGATGATTCATAGTTATCCGACTCCGTCATCAACCGCTCAACACACACTTGGTTCGCTTTCCTACTCCAGCACGTATAAATAATTCTTAAACAGATGAATTAATAGAACATTATAAATACATGTTGAAGCAAAAAGCCTCTTTTATTAAGACTTATAGAAATATTTATTATATTAGTAATCTCCTTTGGGAGGAGAATGTTTAGCCTCTCATAGATGAGGTTTGCTCAAAACACATAAAACTTGAAAACTAAAACACTCAAAAATTACAATTTTTTTTTTTTTCTCGACTTTATTATAAGAAAACTAAGGAAAATGTCCGATGTCCTCGCCTTCCTTCAACTCCCTCGGCTTTTATAGACTTGAATCCGGACTTGAAAGACGGACTCCAAATCTTGTTGATATTTATGACATGACCGCTTACGTCATATCCTCGCATTATTGCCTCGCCACTATTTTTCTTTTCTTTTTCGCGTGAGTCACCCCATGTGATGTTTGTCGGGGAATCTTTTAAAAATTTAGTTTGCGTGGTCCCCGAGGATAACGCGTCTTTTGATCTGGGCCCTTGTCTTTTCCAGCTGCATGGTCTTGTCGGTCGGGTTTGGGTCGAAATCCTTTCCCAAACTCGGGTTCTTTCTGTTCGGGGCATGCTTGACATATCCGATCGATCCAACGGCCAACATGCGCCATGTTATAGAATTTCCGGTAGGTTTCTTTGCTAGCCGAATCTTATTCTCCGCAGAATTCTTCTCTTTGTCTCGAAAAGTTCCTATGCAAATCATGTTGTTGATCCAACATCGAATTCAAAAGGAAAGGTCCATTTGCTCAATTCTCGAAAAACTTGAATGGATATTAGACTTTGTCCATTTCGGTTAGACAAAACCCAAAGTCCCCATGTTTGCCTTGTGAAGCTTTGTCTTTAAATTGCTCCTACCAACATGTACTTCTTCCTATGAAGCTCCTTTTATATATTTTAGAGCATTTCTATCCGGTCTTCTTAGTTTGATGAAATGAAAAGCTTCATTAAAGCCTTTCTTTTGGTTCGAGCCGCACTAATAAAAATACAGCTCCAAAATATCTCCTCCGCCAAATGTGGATTGTTGGCCCAAGTCTCAGAAACCGCTTCCCCAATCTATTTCGGTAATTTTGAAATTTGAATCCGGTGATACAAAGATAAATTGAAGCTAAAGCTCCAAAAGTATACCAATCCTTTACTTCATTTGGATGACTCCCTGGTTTTATCCAAACTCGGGATACTTGTCCGAGATATCCACCATTGATTTTTTTGGGTTAATACCTCTTCTTGTAACTAATTTATTCCATTGTTGTTGATAAACCCGCATTGGAGAAATTTTAATCTCGTCGATTTGAACCTTAGATTTGCTCGTCTGTGGCCTAAGATTCAACTCACCTCTTTACCCTGAGGTATCTGGGTTGACTTGAAGACTGGGTTGGTTGACACCGAGCTTCAACATTCGTTACGCTTTGTACACTCTCAGAGGATGCATCACCGCAACACTTGTGATTATGGTACTTGAATCCATAACCTCTGGTTAGATCCATGTTCTCTATTCGCCCTTTTTGCATCGGGAGATGCACTGGAGGAGAGGCTCTTGCAGCGCTAAGAACAATTGTCCTTGAGCAAACCGGCATGCTCGTTGATGGCTCAAAAGTTACTCTAGAAAACCATAGGCAAGTGCACCTATCGTTTTGTAGTATAGGTTATTGAGTACCGAGTGTCATTCCCACGAGGATTATAAGTACTAATAATTACCGTCCTTTTGTTATCTAATCTAGTAATTTTCAGAGTTTTGTTTGTTAAAATGGAAAATGAAAAATAGAGAATTTAAGATAATTGCAACTTATAAAAAGAAATCAAATAAAAATAGGTTGTAGAATGAGAAATCAAGAGATAAAAATGTGTTGAATGTAAATCCTCTAGAATGTTTTTGTGATTCAATCAAGATAAAAATACAACCATAAGCCCTAAGCAAAAACCACCTCTTTTAATAAAATCTCATGTTATGTGGACCGTAGAAATTCCCGATTTAAGTTAAACCCTTTCTCAAGGCTTAAAACTCCTAATCTCAAGTTGATTAACTGAAATCTCTTTCTAGTTAAAACCCCCAAAATTGCATTATAACGATTTATGAATTCCCATATTAGGTTTGACCCTAATTCAGAAGATTTATGTCGTCCTATATCTAGGATTGCATGCAACTCTTTTCACTTATATAGGTTCTTTCTCACCATAAATCTCTCGATTACACCGATGAGGAATAAATATCAAATTAATATACCGGAAATATCAACTTGAATGAAATAAACATGATATAAGTGAATCACACAAGACATGAGAATTTTATTAAAAACATACAAACCTTAATCACAAATCCATTCTAGAGTTCATTACATTCAAACACTAGTAGTTTAGCTACTCATGATTTTGACAAAAGAATAAATTACACAAGAAGATTTAAGTGTTGTAAACATGGTGTACTTATCTTTCTCAAAATCTCAATGACTTGTTCCTTTGATAGATGATGTTGATCCAAGCCTTCTCTTCTCCAATATTGCTACAAGCTTACTCCTCCAAGACCTCTTGATCCCAATTCCACTCAAAATGTTAAACACTATGAATCTCTCTATGAATGTATATTACATGAATTATATCTTTCCAACTCAAACTCGCTTTTATAGGCACCATCTTTGTGAAAGAACACATCAATAATGCTAACAAATGCTCCACTTCCATGGTTGTTGGTGAATCATTGTGTGCACATTCATTGTTGAGTTGGTTGAATCATTGTGTGCACATTCATTGTTGAGTTGGTTGAATCATTGTGTCCACATGACAATTGAGGGAATAATAGAGCTTGGTGCATCAAAACAGGTGTAAAAGTTGCTCAAAGGTTGTCAAAAAGCACAAAGGGAAAGTCTCCATAATTTCCGCCAAAGAAAAACGACCGATTTTAAAAGCACGCCTGCTTTCAAAGCACGGCCAGGCCGTGTTCGCGGATTTTTCAACACGGCCGTGAGTTGAAAAGACGCCTGGCCGTGTTTGGTACGCCGGGTCGTAAAAATTGCTCGCTTTTTTGACTTTTAAAAAGCACGCCGCTTTAAAACACACCCGCCCGTGTTTGATCAAAAGGCCCCGAAATGACGCGTTTAGCTTGGGATTTTGAGTGTTTTTGCATCCAGAAACCCCGGGTATGTTTTGACATGAAACCATGGCCCAAAATTCACCAAAAACAGCTCCAAATCATCAATCTACACCAATAAAAGACTCGTGAGTAATGTGAACTATGTACAATCAAATATTTATGAAACTAACAAGAAATAACTCAAATCATACTTAAATATACACATAA